>CM034351.1:12511208-13111208 GCA_019925275.1 Mytilus edulis
CCGTTTTAAATTTCCCACCCTTTTCATATATTAATGAAGCTTGAAAGACCTATTCAAGCTATCCCTATAGCCTTCCCCTGGGAATTAATGCATTAAGTTCCATGATAAGAAAAATATATAGTATGAGAATAGGGAATTTAACTAACGGATCCAGAAATGTTATACGTGGGGGGCACACTGACTGCCTAAGATTAGGGGGGGGGGTGGTCCACTCTGGTCATGCTTCAGTGATTCCCTATATAATCAACCAAACTTCCCCCAGAAACCCGGGGGGCTCCCTGGTCCCCTCTAAATCCGCCTCTGAATTTGACACATCCTCTTTTATAATTTTGACGACTCCTCTCCCAAAAACAACAGTTAAAGATGCTTTTCGAGCATCTGTACAATATTGTAGCAGGCTATTCTTCCGACTAAACTTTTGTCTTCCAAAGGTAATCATTCAGTTTTGGAATGTTGACCTTGCTATTGAAATTTTATAATTTAAAAACACAAGTTGTGCACATTGACAACGCTCCAGTCTGAATTGGCCTTAACACTCTTAAATTATCCAGTAAAACTGACAAGGAAACTTATCTACTTTATAGTACAGCCCGAAGAATGCCCTCAGATTTGAGGGAATCTCAAATTTCACAACTGATTACCTTCACAGTTTGAAGTCCTTGTAATTTATATATCACTCTTCCCAATAAACTGACCACAGATGTTACACATAGATTATCTGATAAGATGGTCAATTTTGGCATTTTCTGTCTTTTCTTGAAGAATAAATATTTCTACTACATGTAACATTATCTATGTGTGTATATTCTTCTTAAGATTTTGACAATCAAGTCACTGTTTTTTTTATCAATCATGTTCAAATAAAGTTAAAGGAATATAAAATAAAGTTATGATTTTTTTTTTATTAATTTTCATTTTTTTTTAAATGTTGAATTGATGTTGTCATTTTGAAGATTAATTTTGATAAAAAATGAATATTCTTTGTAATTTTCACATTTTTTTTCGGATTAACTTGATTTAATGATAAAACAAAATCTCCTTAATATTTTTGTTTATTTATAAAATATTCATAAAGCAAAGACAATTAGGGATAAGAACACCCTCCCCCTTTTTATACGCCTGATTAAAGGAAGTCTTATGGTATATCTTTGTCCGTCCTTCTTTAACATGTCAGACATTAACATTTTCTAGTATTTGGAGAAAAACTCAAAAATACTTTATGTTCTTATGAAACTTTGGTGAATTGTTTTTATCTATTTATTTAATATAAAAAATAAGATGTGGTATGATTGACTATGAGACAACTATCAACAAAAGACCAAAATGACATTAACAACTATAGGTCACCGTACGGCCTTCAACAATGAGCAAAGCCCATACCGTCAGCTATAAAAGGCCCCGATAAGACAATGTAAAACAATTCAAACGAGAAAACTAACGGCCTTAATTATGTAAAAATCTCCCTTTCGCTTTTTATAAATTTTAGATTTACATTTCCGAGTTATGGGATTTTATTCATGAAAAGGAGTGATTCTCTAGTTTTCAGACAATAACCTTAAAGTGCTTTGACCATTTTTTGTTAAACCTTGTTGACTAATTTATATCTATTAAGATAACCCCCCTTTTTCATAAATTTCTGGTATGATATTGAGAAGTTATTGAATTGTATTCGTGAAAACCGTTAGGCGTATCATGCGCTCTAGCTCATGGCGCAGCTGTTTATTATTTTTATGCCCCACCTACAATAGGAGAGGGGATTTATGTTTTCTGGTTGTAGCATTCGTTCGTCCGTTTGCTCGTCCGTCCTTATGTCTGTCCCACTTCAGGTTAAAGTTTTTGGTCAAGGTAGTTTTTGATGAAGTTGGAATCCAATCAAGTTGAAACTTAGTACACATGTTCTCTATGATATGATCTTTCTAATTTTAATGCCAATCTTTACCCTAATGTCACTGAACATAGAAAATGATAGTGCAAGTGGGGCATCCGTGTACTGTGGACACATTCTTGTTGAGCTTAGTTTTCATTTTTAAAACATCTTTAAGTGCTGGATTTTTCCCTGTGTTGAAGACCTATTGGTGGCCTTCATAGGTTTTCTGCTCTTTTGTCGGGTTGTTGTCTCTTTGATACGTTCCCCATTTCCATTCTCAATTTTATTTCATATTTCAACTTATTTTCTCTTATTATAAGCGTTTGATCTCACTCATTTCAATGCGATACTATAACAATAAATGTGGTGTATCTACATATTGCCCCTCTATTCAGTGGAAAATAAAAAGGTATGTGTGTCCAATCCACATTTGCACGTGAACAGAATTAGGTAATATTTTAGCCTTAAAACGAAGAATATATGGATTGGTCCTGAACCTGATTGATTTCAATATTGTTATTTGAGTTTACAAAGGCTTCCTTAGAGGGGCCTGTTCCAGTCAGGCTTCAGTGATTCCCTATTTACTCAATCAAATTTCTCAGAAAAAGGGGGGGGGGGGTCTAAATCCGCCTCTGGAGAATCCCCATAAGTGAAACTAAATTCGAACCATTCTAAGTATTACAAGAAAGGAAACATATAGGTTAGGAATACCACCAGATGATGGATGATATGTGACCGTAACCGAAACACCTCCTTTAGTATTAGAAACACAGACCAGTTTTTTAAAATTTATATTCTAAATATACACACACAATAAATATACTACAAGCTTGCAAGTGAGAATTAAATTTTTTTTTTAAATAAATGCTAAAAAAATGTATTCCATAAAAACTTTTTTAACAAGAAATATGTATCCTTCAATAAATATACCAGCTTCAAATATATGCAAATGAAAAATGGAATTAATTACGAAGGACTATGATAAATAAACTCATCATAGATACCAGGACTAAATTTAGTATATACGCCAGACGCGCGTTTCGTCTACAAAAGACTCATCAGTGATGCTCGAATCCAAAAAAGTTGAAAAAGCCAAATAAAGTACGAAGTTGAAGAGTATTGGGATAAGATAGACTGAATTGGTCCTGGACCCTATTGATAATGATATAATATTAACAAAATATCAAATTTGCTAAATTTAAAAATTATTTATCATGGCATTTCCAAATTAGCTGCAGAAATCCTAAAGAAAAATTAAATTTATATATTATTTAAATGCATTTTTAAAGTAAAATTTTTTTCATTCAAAATACCTTGACTGAGAATATTTTGTAGACAAGAATATAAAATGTATTTAGTGCAGAGGATATGGAAATTAAATAATCTTGACCAGCTAACCATCTGTGTTCATTTGATAACATCAGTGGACACCAACTGTGATAGAAGCACTTAACCTAATCATTTAATTGCTTGTATAAACAATCAATTACATGGTTTCAATGTTGAATATCAGGGAAAATCCGGGCTGTTCTCTAAAGTATATCAGTAACTGCATAACTTCCGATTAACATGTCATTTATATCAACCCCATGCAACTAGGTACACAGCTGCGTTCAACGAAACATGATCACAGATAAAAATAGATGTAAATTCTGATTCAGATCCTTTCTTTTCAATACAACATATAAAAAAAAGAAGAAAAAAAGGGGGGGGGGGGTGTTCAGAAGAAGAATTATCTTTAATTTTAAATAAAACTGATGTATTGAAATTATTTAAAAGGTGAATGTGTTATATAAGCTTATAATATATTTTAGACGGTTCAATAGAAAAGTATATTGATGCATTTTAAAAAGAGATCATATTGCTCTATGTACCTTTAACTTAAGGGAAAAAAATACATCACCAAAGATTAACCAAAATATTTTAACTGACAATACTACTGTGATAAAAAGTTACTAAACATCTTTACACATTAAAGACATGAATTTAGGAACACGAACATATATATTATATTTATATAACTTCAGTGAAAATTGAAAAACAGTTAGTGAAATATGAATTGTACAACTCAACAAGTATTGATTAGTAAATGCAAAATTATGTCCGTAACGCGTTCATCTCTATGTATACAACTAAACTGACATTTTCAGTTGGAATGATTTCGGAGAAGTAAAGGGTTTTTGTTTCTTTGATTAATAACTATCTAGGTTTTACAAAGTATTCAAAAAGTCTTGTTTTGGCCTCTATTATTATAACAATTTTAAGCAATATATCCTTAACCCCTAAATCGACCCAACCTTTCTTTTGTGGAATGAAACCTCAGTGGCGGATCCATGCATAATTTTTCATAAGGAGGGGCCCGTCGACTGACCTAAAAGGGGGCGCTCCATTCATGATTCAGTGATTCCCTATACAATCAACCATTTTGTTCCCACAAAAATGGGGAGGGGGCCTCTGGGTCTTATGAATCTTGTGCTTTAAATTATAGATATTATTACTAGTATACTGATATTCCGAAAATCATTAAAAATACCCATTTGTATTCTTCACCAACGCTAGCAGAGGGGCATTATGTTTTCTGCTTTGTGCGTCCATTCGTCTGTTCGTCGTCCGTCTGTCCCGCTTTAGGTTAAAGTTTTTGGTCAAGGTAGTTTTTATAAAGTTGAAGTCCAATCAACTCGAAACTAAGTACACATTTTCCCTATACTATGATATTTCTAATTTTAATGCCAAATTAGAGTTTTGGCCCCAATTTCACTATCTACTGAAAATAGATAATGATAGTGCGAGTTGGGCATCCGTGTATTGTGTTTACATTCTTGTTTGCACTTTACTCCTGAACGGTTTGAGCTATAACCAACAAAATAAAACCCAACCCTCCCTCCCTTGTGCAAATATTTGTAGTATAATTTTATAGATATCAATACACTTTTACACAAGTTATTGTCCGGAAACCAGAAAAACGTTGTTTTGCTTATTATGGCCAGTTTTTGGTCCCTAATTGTTTTAAACCATGATATGGGACCATAACATTCAAATTCTAATTTAACGCTACCATTGATTACTCATCATTTGCACAGGTCTGATCTGCATTTCTTTTTCGCTGATTTTTTTTAATTTCTTTTTTGCCGAATTTGTGTTTCATTTGCGTTGTTTGTGTACATGTTACTTACAGGGTCGTTTTGATCATTATAAATCTCTTCCGTTAGCCAGTACATAAGTTATAAATTGTCAATCATAACATGTATATAACTGTTGTAACATACTCAAGAGGAGGTGAAAGTAGGCTTCCGAGCAGGATTATAAAAAAGAATTTATATGTGGTATGGTTGCCAATGAAACAACTCCCCACAAAAGACAAAAATGACACAGAAATTAACAACTATGGGTCACCATTTGGCCTTCGACAATGAGCAAAGTCGATACCTCATAATCAGCTTAAAAAAGGTCCCTATCTGACGATGTAAAAAAATTCAAACGAGAAAACGAACGGCTTAATTTTTGTACAATAAATGAACGAAAAACAAATATGAAACACATATACAAACGACAACCATTGAATAACAAGCTCCTGACTTGGGACAGGCACATTACCGACATAATGTTTCGGGGTTAAACATGTTAGCGGGATCCCAACCATCGCCCTAACGTGGGACAATGCCAATGGTATAACTGTTTAAAAACATACCAGTAAAATTAAGATAAAAGCACTCTGTTTACATCCATGAAAAACTGCACCGTTATTCTTACAGTTTTCAACGCGTGCAGCCGACCAGCAATGAGATGGCTAACTTGAAGTTCAGCATATACAAGTACAACATCTTAGAATGCATGGATGACGGCTTCGAGCGTCAGATATAATGTCAAACGTGAAGCAATCCTCGATTTCATGGGGGAAGGAATGGTCACCGCAAAACTGCGATAGCCATTTACCAATTTCACTTGAGTTTTCTCTCTACTAGCCCAACAGACTGGACCCCCCCCCCCCCCCACACACACACACAAACCAGTTATTTCTGCGCCAGATGAAAACGACAGCAGCCTATTTGCAAGGAACAACAATTATTATGACAATTTATAACATGTGTATATAAAATAGCGAACAGTAGAGGTTTGTAATAATAATGACAATAATGATGATAATAGTAATAATAATCGGTGCAAAAGAGAGATCGAATATTTTAAAAAATGTTGAAATTCAATACTGGTCCGAGCCATTTGTGACGATTCATCTCTGATATAAGTTTGATTCACAATTGACAAATAATTTTACATGAGAGGTGGCTGGACAGAAACACGGACACGTTCGGACGCCCATGAAAAAGTTTTATTTCTACCGCAACGCATGTCGCGTAGGGTGATACATTTAAGAATTATAAAGAAGAACAGTGCTGACTGCCAGGTTGTCAAAATATATATTAGAGCGATATTTTTGACACGATTATTAATAAGAACTTTTTTTTTTACATGTACATGTATGTACTAATTTCCGAAGTTAACAAAAATGAATTCCGATCGTCATCCCGTTCACAAAAAATTATAAGTTATATCATACCGCCTATATATGATTATCACACATTCATGTCTCATGGCGAACAAGGCGGGTGCAAATAGCAGAAAGAAGTGTGTTTTTTTTATTAATTAACTAGTGTGTGTTTACGCCATGTATCTAAAATTTGGGCGAATGAAAAAAAATAATATATTGGCGAAAATGAAAAGATGTTCATCGAATGTTTTAGAAAGACTACATAAAAAAGGTGACGTGGTATAATTACCAATGAGACAACTATCCACAAAAGACCAAAATGACACAAATATTAACAACTATAGGTCACCGTACGGCCTTCAACAATGAGCAAAGCCCATACCGCATAGTCGGCTATAAAAGGCCCCGATAAGACAATGTAAAACAATTCAAACGAGAAAACTATGCCGGGTAATTTAGATTTAAATGAATATAGTATAAAATTTTAGGAACTACATATGCATGCAGAAGATCCCTCCCCATCCCCCTTGTGACACCACTGCATAAAACAACATAGGTTTGCATACATTTCATTTAGCAAAAAGCAATACAGAAGTAAAACGTAAATTATGTGTGTCTATAAGACACGTTTAAATACCCCAGCCATAGTTGATTTAGTCCAATTATTAGTTATAATGTATATGAATGTATATTTGAAAAAAATATCCTATATATATATAAAAGAAGATGTGGTATGAATGCCAACGAGACAACTCTCCACTAGAGACCAAAATGACACAGAAATTAATAATTATAGGTTACCCTACGGGCTTCAACAATAAGATAGGCCAATACCGCATAGTCAGCTATACAAGGCCACGAAATGACAATGTAAAACCATTCAAAAGAGAAAACTAACGGCCCTATTTATATAAAACATTGAACGAAAAAAAAATACTAGTATGTAACACATAAACAAACGACAACCACTGAATTACAGGCTCCTGACTTGGGACAGGCACATTCTTATATTATGTGGCGGGGTTAAACCTGTTAGCGGGATCCCAACCCCATGCACTTAACATGGGACAATAGTATAACAGTACAACATAAGAACGAACTATTAAAATCGTTTGAAAATGGCTTAACTCATCAGATGACAAAACTACAAGTGGACGTGGCCGGGTACTTGTTCATCCCCAACAAAAAGACACTATAGGAACATATCTCAAAGTACTCGCAGTTAACTGACAGCTAGTTCAAAGCCACCAACAACTAATAAAACAAATCATGTATCTAAGACTAAATATGGACTTGCACATCACTATTATGCGTATAAACATCCCAGTTGCGGAACTAGAAATTTTCAAAAGTGGGTCTCAGTACTGCCGAAAAGGGGGCCTGTGCCAGTCATGTTTCAGTGCTTCTCTTTATAATCAATAACACAAAAAAAGGGGGAGGCCCACCTGCTACCGCATTCCTTTGATACGCCTCTGCATCCTACAAGATATCAAGGTCTTTGCTTAAAAAAATGTAGGAGTAGCTCTATAGATGCTGGTTATATACATAATTGTTAAGGTTCAACTTCCTGGCATTTAAGAATATTTGACAAAAATCAAGATGCATATATAGGAATACATGCATGAACATCTCAATTGTATGTTCAGACAACCTCTGAAATATTAATTAAAACTATAAATTTATAGTTAAAAAAATGTCGGAAGAGGAAGCAGGACAAACGATGATCTCTCTCTGCATTTTATAATAAAATGTATCCAACTACCTTGAATTTTGAGGATATTTGACTTAAATGTTTCAGTTGCAACTCAAAAACTGAACGAGGTGATAGCCAGACAAACCAATCTATAGCTTGACGAACAGACGAACGGGTAGACGAACGAACCTGTAGGCGATAAATTAATATACCCTTCGATGAAAGTGAGGTCATAAAATAAGCTTGAAATTGCAGTTGATACTTATAAAAAATCAAAACCTCATAGTGCTCAGTTTGCTTAAACATTTCTCTTCAGCTTTATAGCCATGAATTCTAAGATTTCTAAGATCGTAATACATTTGAGTTTCTGAATTGAAAGTTATTTTTCAGGGATGCAATGGTTGCTTTCTATCAAATTTTGTTTTTTGTTTTGTTCTTGTTTTTACATACTCTAGGCTATTGTTTCACATTTTGTCACATCGGGACATTTTATAAATTGTTACGTATATACATTTCGCATGTGTTGGTTTATTGTCGAAGGTCGTACGTCGAGTTTTTCGATTGAATCGATGGGTGCATGGATAGTTACAATACATGTGTCGGATCGGCAATTATAGAACATTTTCTGTTATATCCGTATTTTGCGTGGAATTCTCGCCGCGTTGAAGACCCATTTGCCTTCGTCTATCGTCTGCTTGTTTTCGAGTCGTTGTCCTTTTACTTATTCTCAATAGCTGCAAATGTTAAATAACACCAAGATTAAAAGCACCAACAGCTAGTGTATAGTTCGGTTGGTATAGGCGGATCCAGTGGGAAGGGGGGGCGTGTCCCCCTCTCGTGGGATTTTTTTTAGTGATTATATACTATATAGGGAATCACTGACTTGAAAGACCCCCACCCACCTTAGGTCAGTCAGCACCCTGTCATGTATTTGTTAAAAGAAAAAAATTATATTGCCATTCACTCTAAAAACGAAGCTAAATACTTAAACCCTCTTTTAAGAAAAGTTATATTGTTTCATTTTTACAATTTATTTTCAATAGCTTAAGATTAAAAGCGCCGACAGCAAGTGTTTAGCTCGGTTGGTATACAAAAGACTCATCATTGACGCTCGACTAAATAATGTTAATAAGGCCAAATGAAACTGACCATTTAACTTAAAAAATGGCGAAGTGCAAGCATTTTTTTAGTTTTTAAACGCTATCCTCTTGACCACATAATGTGTTTTCATCAAAATTGGAAATGATAATATTTTATAAAGAAAAATCTTTACCTACGTCGCATTATATATACTAGTATACTAACATATTGTGTTGTAAAATGATGCCCTTTATGGGTTCTTGATTAGATTAATAAAAAATTCTATACTATTAACAAATTCAAAATATACTGCTTTACAAAAAAGGTAAAACAACAGATACATTCAAGTCAAATCTATCTTAATTTCTGTCAAGTTTTTCCATTTTCAAGTAAAGAAAATCACGCATTATGGTTCCATTTATTTCCTGTAATAATTAGATCACTTGCATACTTGTAACACACACACAGACAATATGTATTGTTTATTTGTTGAAATATATTAAAATATGCGCTGCTGAACTTATATTAGTCAGTATAGTATATAGACGTGTATACCAAAGACAAATTTATACATTGTTTAGTTTCCTGTAGTGTTTGATAATGACCCAGTGACCTACAACTTTTATAATAAATAAACCACATAGACAACGCTTCTGAATCAGTATAAAAAGTATGAATTATTTGTTAAACTAGTGTAAAATGTGGTGTGAAATAATTGGTAAAGGCAACGATATCCGGCTAATTAAATTGACCCGATGAGCTGACATGATGTTGAATTTATTTTGGAAATAAATATTACAGTTAATTTAACCTTACAATTTTTCATTATGTTTGTTTAGTCTATGTATTTGCCATAATCAAAATTGTTTTTTGTTTGTTTTGCAAATAAAGAATCATTATGTTGAATATTTTAATGAGAGAACCTTAAATAATCCATTATTTTCATTTTTGTTCTTAACTGAAAAAAATGGTAATACTAAATCCATTATAGCACAACCAAGTAAAAAAGTGTCCTTTAGTTTATACTTAAATCATAGATGAGATCATAGAACATTTCTAATCCGACAAAATG
This sequence comes from Mytilus edulis, assembly GCA_019925275.1. Lineage (NCBI taxonomy): Eukaryota > Metazoa > Mollusca > Bivalvia > Mytilida > Mytilidae > Mytilus > Mytilus edulis. Next base: position 12,521,407 of record CM034351.1, read on the forward strand.
AAGATTAATAAAAAAAATCGTTTATTTGAAAAAAGGGGGGGCTTTGATAACTGTTACCCTAGCTTGCCCTACAACATAATACCCCCCCCCCCAAAGAATATAGATTTCGTATTCATATACATGTAAGTCTGAAAATCAAACCCAATAGAGTTAGAATTAGATTTTTAGGCTGACAAATATTTTCTGTCAATTTACATTTGCACAAGTCTGTCTACATGTTCACCAGTTTTTCAATCATCCACTAGTCTGTTTTTACTTTCACAAGTCTTTCTTATAGACCCCTAGTCTGTCCATATGATTTTCAACAGTCTGGCTATGTCCACAAGTCACTACGTTTTAACCGCGGTCTCTATGTGTCCGTCAGTCTGTCTCCGTGTTTACAAGTCGATATACATGTTTACCCGCCAGATTACGTTTCTAACAGTTTGCCTTCATGTCCTACACGTCCACCAGTCTGCTTATATATATATATATACCAGTCTGGCTACAAGTCTACAAGAATATTATTTGCATCATTGACTAAGTCTGTCTGGATATGTCGTCTGGCGGATTTGCTTGTCTCTCACATTCTGAAGATGATGATATTCCTCGTAGTGAAATCGTTAATACAATGTACCAGTACTTAAGTCTATCAGTGTCCATCTCCATGCAAGACTCGGGTCTGATGAAGGTTCTAAAACAATTAAAGATTCGTCTATACAGTCCTTCTGAAAGTCTTCTCGGTCAGACGCAAAAGAATGCCCGGTTAGCGCCTCTGGATTTGCCCGGGGCATGTGGAGGATCAGAAGATATCGACACACCAAATTCAGTTATTCGACGAAAAATTTCAACACCTATCTCATTTAACACCAACATTACACAATAATGTCAACATGGAGTCAGTAACTGAGGTAACATTAAGTTAATTTAGAAGTCAATATCTTGTATATTTCTGTATACAGTTTATAATGCATATATCACTGTCATGAATCAAGGATGTGTATAGTAATAAGGGTCTTACTATCATCGGAACTTTGTTTTTTTTTGGTAACACGCCATTATTCCGACAGCCCATTAATCCGACAGCCTATTGGTCCGACAACCAATTAGTCTGACAACCCAATAGTCCGACAACACATTGCTCCGACAGCCCAATACTCCGACAACCTATAATTCCGACACTTATCAAGTCAAGTATCAGGATATCAGGGTAAAATAAAATGTGTCTGTCTGTATTATTACGTTTATATTTGTAATAACATATTTTAAGAAATAACTCCGTATATATAATACAAGGCTAAGGTAGTTCGTATACTTTCAATGTTAATTCTCAATTCGAAATCTGTATATAGAATAAAACAGAAAATAATATTTTATTTTCCAAATTAAAGGATCTATGTAAATCAACAACAAGCATTGATGGCGCGAGCTACTGATGATACCCTGCCCAAATATTTCGGTAGATAGAAAGTTTTTGAGTTGTGAATCTGAAAAAGCATTACACAGTATTTAACTGACTTATATAAACCTTGAAATTAAATATCAGAAATCATGGTATTGTAGTACCTGAGAAAAATGTGACAAAAGTTTTCAACTTGGCTGTCATGTAATGAGTAATGAGTTTGAAAAAGCATCACACGATATAACTGACTTCAATAAACCTTTCAGAAATCCTTGTAATGTAGTTCATGAAAAAGATGCAACGAAAATAGTTATGGGACGGGCGGCGAACTGACGGTTGGACGGTTGGACGGACGGACAGACAGAGATAAAACAGTATACCCCCACTTTTTCGAAGCGGCGGCCAGTCTAATGATTGTGTCAACATTAAGACATTACAATACTAATATGATATAATTATATTTATAGCACTATAAGCCTCAGTCACAATCGGAGCTAAGACAAAATATAAAAAAAAATACGTATTAATATCAATTAACAGTCAGTATCCAGACATGTACTACATTATTCAAAAGAACTAACGATATGATCCTCATTTTTTTCTCCATAATAGTAAAGTTTTCTTGTGTTCACTTCGAAATTAATCATAATTGTCTAACGTTTTAAAGTTCTGATATGTGCTAGAAATATGGCGAAAGAATTCCTCCCTCAAATTATAATGAAGTGAGCATTCGATTGAAAAATGACGCTCATCCTAAACTTTATCAGCTGTACAATACGATTTTTTGAGTATTTAGCATTTTCAATTCTTCATGTAATGAAAGAGCACCGATTCTGAATTAACATATAAATTACCTTTCTTAAAATCAATGATATCTAAATATGTTTCTTCTTGAAACCAATTTTTAAATGAAAAATAAGTTTCCCACAAAACACATATTACTAAGTTTTTACAATTAAACAATTTGACAAAGACACAAGGACAAGAATGTCACACATTGTCTTATTCTACTAGTTTGTTATTGTCTTTTATGCTGCACTCGTTCTACTTGAGCAGTCAAAATGCGTTGACTGTATATTTCTATGACATATACAGTCACTGACCCGATATCACTTTTCCTTATGCATATTTAGATAGAAATTGCCGAAATATTCATGTCCGTCATATTTGTTTTTCGTAATAAGTTTTGTTGTAAATCATCATGCAGTCCTGCATCTCCACCAATCATTAAAAAAGAGGCATATCTTTCTAGAATTTAAAATAATCTTAGGATACAAAATCGGTCTCCCAACAAAATATTGAGTGTCATCTCTCGGATTATGTCTGAACGATCGCTATTAGAAGTGCTACATGTACTGTCTCCGTATTTCGTGGATTCTCATTCCCGAACATGATACCGTATTCATGATTGATCATGATTGGAATTGCTCATCTTTTCTGAGCACATATTTCGTCCTATTTGTCTTCTTATTTTTTAGGTTCTGGGTACGTATTTGTCTCCGTTTGTTTTTCTAATTTTGACTGACGCTATTTTATCCCATTATTTCTGCAACAAAATAAATTTAAATAAAACTCAGATGAGTGATACAAGGAGAGAAAGTGTTGCGACCAAAGAGGGCGGGTAGTGTTTTCCAACTCCGATGTATTATTTATTTATGTAGTTCATAGTGGGGGAACCTCACTCCCCTGATACGCGAAAAGGGGGATTCGAAGATCTAGTGAAAAGAAGGTAGATCAAGACACACATGCAAGAAATAGCGAGCTAGAACAGCACAGACTGATAGTAGACACACAAACAACGAAATATAAAGATAAATAAAGTAACTAGACACGCAAAACGAAAGAGGGGCGAGGTTAAGGACTGAGCAGTTGCTATAATCATGTGTATCAACTCCAATATACTGAGACAAAATTAATGTCCGCATGCAAAAAATAATTGGAATCAAAACGGACAACCACAAATATCAGAGAGCGGAGTTGGTTTTTTTTTTTTTTTTAGAGAAAATTTATCCATACACTAAGAAAAACGCATATTGTCGGAATAATGGGCTGTCGGAGTAATGGGTTGTCGTAATAATGGGCTGTCAGAATAGTACATGTTGTCGGAGTATTGGGCTGTCCGAATAATGGTTGTCAGACTAATGGGATGTCACCATTTTTTTTACCCTCCCCCTTTTTTCCAATATCCGTTATTTTTTCGTTTTCTATTTTAAAATTCACTCTCTTTAGTAATATATATCCGTGACCGCTGTGGATAGTAAACTTGGAATTGATAGTAAATAGCAAAACCAAGTAATTTGTAGTGTATTTATGTTCTAATGACACGTACAGACAGACGCGAAAAAAATAAATAATACGAAAGTGAGAAAACGAAAATATAACAGATTTTGGAAAAAAAGGGTAGGGTAAAAAAAATGTCCTGTACCCAAGTACCTATGCTTACTATTAAAGCAATAATTTGAGAAATATATATTAAGGGTAATACTAATATGTGAATATTATGAGTCCAGGTAACTCGATCAACTTGATTTGTACGTATGAAAAATTATATTTATTAATATCTGGTCATGTCCCGCGTTTTTTTTTTGTAATGTTGTTATAATAACAGTGTAAGTTAAGACCAAAAAGTAGACCAGGAAAATACTTTATTATCTTTACTAGTTAATTTCTGGAGATCATGTGTCTGTCATTTATTCTGTTATTCACATCTTTTAAACAATTATATTATATACGCATCATATCAATCTATCAATTAGGATACATTATTTTATTTGGCTTAATAACATATTATTGGTATTTAGTGCGACCGTGCACCTTTCGGTTGTCTCGAGTGTTTTCTATTATAGCAATGTTTAAGTCGTCATGTTGCGGGATTTTCAAATCCCAAAAGAAGAACACACTTCAAATTCAACATGATTTTCGATTTGGTAACCGCATTACTTTAATATAGATCATTATATATTACATAACCTTACACAATCAATTTACTTTTTATGATTAATCTGATATGCATGCCCAATATATTTTATTCCCAAAACCTTATTTAAAAAGGAGGGGACATGGTCAAAGTGTCGTGCAAACCAAATTATTGTTTATTGTCACGGAATAATAACAAACTGTGCTATAGTTTTTAAGATTATTGGATAATTGACTTGTTCTATAGGTACATGTACCTTACTTACCCAGGTGACATATCAGTTGTACCCTTGATATTGGTATAAATTCAAATCACAGGCACTTGTTTCTATCCATTTGAAGACCCACTATTAACGTATATAACTACCAGAAATAATGGTTTTAAGCGGAGAGGTGAAAAAATTACTTGGGTACCTTCTCGAAAATATACGTTGATAGTGGGTCTTCCAATGGATAGAAACAAGTGCCTGTGATTCAAATGCTTAATGATATATTAAAAGAAGATGTGGTATGATTGCCAATGAGACAGCTGTCCACAAGAGACCAAAATGACACAGACATTAACAACTATAGGTCACTGTACAGCCTTCAACAATGAACATAGTCCATACCACAAAGGCCCCGATATGACAATGTAAAACAATTCAAACGAGAAAACTAAGATACATGTATATGTACATTGTACATGTTGTATATGAAGATTAATTAGATTAAAGTAAACAATGTGGTATGTTTCCAAAATAAATGCTATCCGCTAAAGACCAACTGATGTTGATCCAATTACTATAGCCAAACAAATGATACATACATGTAGGTTACCATACTTCCTTCATTTATATTATGATTATTGAGTATTTTTTTGGAAACATTTCAAACCTTTACATGCTGTTTATATATGTTACAGTAAATAGGTGAAATTAGGAATTACATGTAATTACTAAAATTTAGGAATTACAGGTAATTCCCGATGCACTTCATGCACTTAGTTAATACAAGTAATTCCTTAAACGGCCCAGTTATTACCAGTAATTACTAAATTTAAAATGAATATTTACACCTATTTACTGACTGCTAACACAACCATAACTTTTGATCACCTGACCATAATACAACATTGTTTTAGCTGTGTAATACTAACTAGAAGATCAGTTAGTACACTTAAAATTTTGAATGGTTGATATGTATAAAAAATATCTTGAATAAATATGGACTTTCAAATATTTGGTTAAATCAGAGTAACTTTAGTTTTAATCCAAAATGGTTTAAGTTGAGCATTATAATACAGATAATTTTTGACCAACTTCAGCAGACATGGAAATCAGAAATGGAAAATTCTCCCAAAGCATTATGTCTTAACTTTTTAAAGAACTCTTTGAATATGAAGAATATTTAGACTTATTACCTTATAAAGATAAGATAACGTTATGTAGGTTAAGAACTGGAATGAACTGTTATGTGCATTAGCTTCGAGATATATAAAAAAAATATCTTTTTTTTTGTTGTTAAATCATTTATAAAAATGATATTGTAAAATTATAATTCACTGTTAGCAGCCATTCTGGTTTTATTTTGTTAAATTAGCTGAGAAACAAGGTTGATGAGTTGTGCACTTGCAAGTGAATATTTGGACCTCATTGAATACGTCATGTGACCTTCAAATCAACCCCTAGCTGGAGATGGGTTATCGATGTATTAAGCTATTAAAATTGTAAGGGTTTTTGCAGAACAAATACATGTAGTCTCGGTTACTTTTGCTGTTAATCGCAGGCTCAACAAAAATGAGGAAAAAATATTAAAATTTTCCTCTAGATACTATCTGTTGACTAGTACTGTAAGAAGCTTCAGTCAAAATTGGGTAAAAATCCAGGATGGTTTATAAAATCTAATGTTTTAAAAACTTTAACTACAGAGTGTATGTAATGTTAACTGGGACAAAACTAGTCCATTTATAAGTAATATACGAAAAAAAGGATTTTTTTTTCAAACTTTACTTTTGGATATTATTTTATGATCATAAACATTTAGCTTCTGTCCAAGTTCATGAAGTTTGGTAGAAATCCAGGATATTTGGAGAAAGTTTTTTTTAAAGTTTTGAGCCACAGTGCATGATGGAGATTTTAGTTTCATTTTGGATAGATATCATTGTCTTGCATACATATATTTACGGAGTTTCAAAACCTATAAAACAACCATTTTCCAGTTTCAATTCACAAACACTAAAGAGTATGCACTTTGGATGTGCATTATATTCCTACATCCTTAAGTTAGCGCCGTTAAAATCCCTACCCCTTTACTTTCTTATTTGATATCTTGAATTATGTTTTTAATTTTAAAACAAAAACATCAAGTTAGTAAATAGCTGTAAAAATGACAAAAAAAATCAGTGATTACCAGTAATCACTGAAACAACTAGTAAATACATGTAATTACTAAATTGGCTAGTAATTACAGGTATTTACTGAAGTGTTTAGTAATTACATGTAATTCCTAATTTCACCTATTTACTGTAACATATACATGTTACTACAGTTCAGCGACTCAAGTTTAAAAGGCATTTATATAAAAGAATTTAAACTTAATATCATTTTGTATGAACATCATGTTGAATATTTACATTTTCTCAAAAAGTTTTTATTTTACTTAGCTAATAAAGAAGATGATGGATTCCCAAACAGAAATCTTGATGACAGTGAAAAAATTGAAGAATTGCACCAATTGTTACAGAGAATCTATTTCAAGCAGAAACAGATGCTCAAAGATAAGGGAATACAACAGCCATCCATGTTCCTTCACATATAAAGGTATATATCATTGTATATTGTATATATATATTTTGTCTACATTTTCTGAATTTATGATTTTAAAAATCTTTCAAAAGATATAAATGTACATTGTAAGTCATGTAATTCAAATAGAGACGTGCCATTGTCTTTGATAAAAGATAGAGTTACATGTACATATATGCCTTTTTAGTATTATCAGCTTATATACTTACTTAGCCTTGTTAAAATCTATAAATATACCTTATGTATATTACATGTATGTTGAAATGTCTGTCAGAATATATACATATATGCATGTGATCATAATGTTTCAAATAGCCAAACATTGTAAAATATATATATATATATATACAACTAGTCTAAACATCAACCCAACAATGTTAGATCTGTAAATTTGCTTTCGCAAATTTTTGGTTCTTCCCTCGCCGGGATTCGAACCCATGCTACTGTGATATCGTGACACCCAATCGCCTGCACTGCAGCCGTCCCGCTAGACCACACGACCACCTGGGCTATATACATGTATATATATATATACAACTCGTCTAAATATCAACCTAACAATGTTAGATCTGTACATGTAAATTTGCTTTCACAAATTTTTGGTTCTTCCCTCGCGGGTATTCGAACCCATGCTACTGTGATATCGTGACACCAAATCGCCTGCACTGCAGCCGTCCCGCTAGACATATATATATATATTGAGTATTGGAAATCCTGTACACCCTTTCCTTAGACCAAGTTTAACAAATATAATATGAATGTTTAAATTCAACTAATTATCTCCTGGCAATACACATTTATTTTAGGAACTTTTTATGTTTTATTTTGCAGTAAGCAGCTGTTTGTGATGCTTATAGGCATAAACAATCTAGTCTGGACATGTAAAACAGCAGCTGGTTCTATTTTGAAGTAAGCTATTTGATGATTACATTAATTTGACATGACCAGACCAAGTCTTGGGATAAATTAATAGTACTCATTGTCATGATTGTACTAGCTTTTTATTGTTTTATATATTTTATGGAAAATACTGTTAGTTGAGGCCTGCAAAAATTAATTTATAAGGAGATGAAGTGTTGTTGCCAATGAGAGTAGAGACATCTAACAAATAGCATGAATAGAATCATGGAGGATTGAATTCATACTCATTTTTATTAGAGTGTTACAAAATAATTGCAGGAAATAAAAAAACAACAACAAAAATCAAAATAATTGTGTATTTAGTAGAATTAGCCAAATCAAACAATAACTGACTTAAATCTTGTTTGAAATTTTCACATTTCTATTGATTAAATATTATTTTATAGATCAAATAATAAATAGATAAAAGGGCAGTAATCCAGTCTCAGATTTTTGTTTTGGTTATATTGTATACAGCTGATTGTATTTTAATACTATTTACAAATACTTCTTATATGTCAAAAGAAAGAAAAAATTGCTGTACCTGATATTGTGATTTATATTGAAATTGATAAAGACAACAAACTCAATAATGAGCTATTCCAATATCAATCTCCCTAGGGAAAAAATGGGGTGCTACCTAATTTTAGACCTCCATAGTGCCCATAGACACATCAAACACTTGCCAAAATATAAGCCTGAACCCCTGAGGGGATCACACATCAAATTATAAAAGTTGTATATATTCTACACCGTGAATAAGACCAAACAATGATAGAAGGAGTTAGTTTTAAAATATAATTGAAAAACTAAACTGATACAAATCAATAATTTTTTTGATGTTGATAAATAAATCACAATGTGTAATAGTTGTAATAAATTGTTATGCCAGCCTACAATAGTAGAAGGGGTTTATGTTTAATGATCCATGCTTTTGTTTGTTTATTCTTTCATCTGTTCTGCTTTAGGTTCAAGTTTTGGTAAAAGTTTTTGGTCAGGATAGTTGTTAATGATGTTAACGACCAATCAACTTAAAAATAAATATACATGTGCCTTATGTTATGATCTTTCTAAGGATAAATTAATGGTTTGACCCCAATTTCATGGTCCATTGAAAATAGAAAATTTATCACAACTTCTAGCTATTCTTTTTATAGAGTTATTCCACGAGATATTTTTGGGTCACTCATTAGAATATCTTTTAAATATATGATTTTGATTACAACTGCATTAAGATAGAATAATTGCATGCAGAAAATTATTGCTTTTGTCACATATATATCACTTGTCAATTTAATAAAATTAAACATTTTTTTTTATTACTTTATTACAGAAGCTACAAAATAGAGCTAAGGCCCTTTAAACCAAGAAACTGCCAGTGTCAGAAAAGGACAAACTTAGAAAGGCCATGCAAATTGATTTAATGTCAAGTTGGGACAGTGATTCTGTAGATAAACTCGCCTGATCACAACTGGGATTTGACTGTCACAAGATTTTAAATCTTACATGGATAAACTAAAGTCATTTACTAGACTGTAAATACCAGAGACAGCTGAATGCACAAGGCAAAGAGCTGAGGTCCAAGTAAATCAGAGAGGCCTTGTCACAAAAAATGTACAGAACTTGCATGGATTTTTACTTAAGGGCATATGACACAAAATTGAGAGATATCAATAAAATTTCTTTAAATTTTAATAAGGACCAATTCAAAGGTACACTTTTGGAATTTGCAAGAACAAAAATACCTTCATGTTTACTTTTGAATTATAGTTGACAGTTTTCAGTTTAAGGGGGGAACCCTTAAAATGAAGTGGTTTGGTTTATTGAATTTGATTATTTTTTATTAAAGTAAAAAAATGAATTACTGGTCTTTTATTTCAACATTTGCATTTTTTATTAAAATTATTTACAAGTGCAGCATATTGGTGACATCAGATTATGTTAATGTGTTTGGTTAAGCTACACATATTTCTTTTTACTTAAACTTTCTGTTGCCTTTTCTAATTAATTAAATGCTGAATAATAATTTGAGTGTGGCTCATTTCAGTGTCTTGTATTTGCTGTCAAGATTTTTCCTGTAAGATTTCACATTATTTATAATCGCTTGGTCAAAGGGAGATAACTTTTTGAATCTTCACATTAGATAATCTGCGAAGAGGATTATGTAAAATGTAAATAGTTGAAAATTAATTTTATGGTTCAATAAAATCAAAATAAGTTATTGCCATTCATTATAAATAAATTTCTATCAAAAATAAGGCTCAAAGATTTTTTTTATTTTATTTATATAAATAATAACAAAGTACACACATCATGCACATGTTGACTTCATAAAATTTGTAAACAAAAAAAATTGAAAATAAAACTAAAAAATTTTAACTAATCAGGAGACAGTCAATACACCAAATATATTTATAAGCATATAAACTTATTTTTTCTTCAATTGTCCAAGTACATATTCAATATTGATAATTTTTTGCTTGACATTACATAATTTTGTTGATAAAAGTTTATTTGTGTGCTATTTTATTCAATTGTACATATTTGAAGTATTTCATTACACCTTATTATTTTTATTCTTGCATACAGCATTTGGAATGAAATTTTAATCAATGTTCGAGCAGCAGGATGTTTTTTTTGTCGAGCCTGCAACTTTTGTTGCAGAAAGCTCGACATAGGGATAGTGATCGGGCGGCGGCATTAGCTAACTTTTTTAAAGCTTAATATTTTAGAAGGTGGAAGACCTAGATGCTTCATACTTTGTATATAGATGCCTCATGTTACGAAGTTTCCGTCAGTCACATGTCAAATGTCCTTGACCTCATTTTCATGGTTCAGTGACCACTTGAAAAAAAATATCAGAGTTTTTGTAATGTTGAATTCTCTCTTATTATAAGTAATAGAATAATTATATTTGGTATGTGCGTACCTTGCAAGGTCCTCATGTCCGTCAGACGGTTTTCACTTGACCTGACCTCATTTCATGGATCAGTGAACAAGGTTAAGTTTTGGTGGTCAAGTCCATATCTCAGATACTATAAGCAATAGGGCTAGTATATTGGTGTATGGAAGGACTGTAAGGTGTACATGTCCAACTGGCAGGTGTCATCTGACCTTGACCTCATTTTCATGGTTCAGTGGTTATAGTTAAGTTTTTGTGTTTTGGTCTGTTTTTCTCATACTTTATGCAATAGATCTACTATATTTGTTGTATGGAATGATTGTAAGGTGTACATGTCTAGCGAGCAGATGTCATCTGACCTGGACCTCATTTTCATGGTTGAGTGGTCAAAGTTAAGTTTTTGAGTTTTGGTCTTTTTATCTAATACTATATGCCATAGGTCAACTATATTTGGTGTATGGAAATATTTTATGATCTATATGTCAGTCGCGCAGGTTTTATTTGACCTCGACCTCATTTTCACGGTTCATTGCTCAGTGTTAAGTTCTTGTGTTTTGGTCTATTTTTTTAAAACTATAAGTAATAGGTCAACTTTATTTGTTGTATGGAAGCATTGTTAGCTGTACATGTCTGCCTGGCATGGTTCATCTGACCTTGACCTCATTTTCATGGTTCATTGCTCTTTGTTTAGTTATCTTGGTTAATGTTAAGTTTATGTGACAGTTTTTAATAAAGCTTTATACTTAGGACTATCAACATAATATCAATGATAAGTAAAGAAGGCGAGACATTTCAGTGTGTGCACTCTTGTGAATTTACGAATTATGTTAATCATGTAAATAATGTTATGTTTTTTGTTTTTTGCTTTTTGAAGTTTTTAAAATTGACAAATAATGCTAGCAGGGGAGATTATTCATTAATATTTTTATGATGCCAAACTTGAAATTTAGAGGTGCCTATGTTTGCTTTTTGTTATAACCCAATTGTTATGATTCTTAAATAATCTATACAAGTAAGCATGTTAATTTGTCAATAACCATTATTTTATTAATTAGTTTGAATTTGATGAGGTTCTTTGATGTAGAACTTGACTTTTTTTAAACAAAAGTGTTTTTTTATTTGTTTTAAATGTTTTTAAAATTGTATAACAAACTTTTTGACATTTTATTTTAATTTATCACCAAAACAACTCTAATTTGTAAGTATCTGAATAAAATTAATTTGTTAGATACTTTGTTTCTTTTATTGAAGTATATACAAAGGGAGATAACTCAAAATTGTTTTTTTTTTATTATTCTGACCCGATTAGAAGTGAAAATAACTATGCCCAAGACAGGATGACAATAAGAAAATGCTAGAAATTGTTGTGTATGGTTATGCTTTGTCCAAAAGTTTTTGTTATCTCCTGTATTGTATATTGCTGCCATTGTCAAAATCCAAATCACACATAGATAGCCTTGTCCTATAGTTTATATCTGGTGTTTGTGTTTTTTGTATGTCTTAGATTCTAACTCTTCAAGTTCTTATATAAATTCAGATGCGTTGCAATTCTTTACATATAGGTAAAGGCATATTTACAAAATGGTATTGAGCTTTGCAAATGAGTGACATGTATTCGTTGGATTATTGTTTAAGTTTCATCTGAAAAATACAGTCTTCAATGTTACTGACAAATTATACATTTGCACATTGCCATTTGAAACCACAAATATTATTCTACTGTAAATACACAGAGCAGCAATCCATGCCTTTCAAGTCTAATACTTTGTAAACATGGATCAGAAAAGTTGGAGGATCAATTTTATATGTACAGTAGCTACAAAGTTATCACCATTAAAAATTCCTGTTTTTCCTAATTTTTGTTTTTTTATTTAATTAGATATTTTCAAACCAGATATTTGGGTTAAAGTAAAAACAAATCCCCAACATCCCTTTTCCAAAAAGCAGAGGGAAAAATTCTGCCTTTTCTTTATTATTCATTTGCACTATTGTTTTGTAAGTAGTTATACAGGATTATATTGACTTTAAATTGCATTAAATTTGATGGAAGTTCTAATTTAAATAAGTCATAAACAAGATATTTATTTGAATTTACATGTAATTAAATTACATAATTAATTAAATTTAATTTATATTTAAAATTCTTTAAATTTGAAATTTATTGAAATTTAATTTATATTAAAAGATCTTTAAATCTCAAATTTATTCAAATTTAAATTATATCAAAACTTCTTTAAATTTGAAATTTATTCAAATTTAATTTATATTAAAAATTCTTTAAATCTCAAATTTATTCAAATTTAATTTACATAAACATTTCTTTAAATTAGAAATTTATTCAAATTTAGTGTATACTTAAATTCTTTAAATTTGAAATTTATTTAGATTTAAAAATACCTTTAAACTAGGTTGAAATTTGGGAATTTATTTGCAATATTAAATTTAGTTTAAATCTATATTAAATTAGAAATTTTCCAGCAAGGTAAATGCATAATATTTTTTGTAATTTGAAATTTAATATGCATAACATATGCATTTAATTTTATATTAAATGCATCATTTCATGCAGTGATAAGGACGTCATATTATAATCAATAATTAAATAGTGGGTGTCAGAACTGATCAAGAACAATAAGTCTCCAAACTTTGTTTTGTAGAATTAAGTGTGTGAAAAATAAGAAACTGTAATGACGTAAGACACTGACAGTGCAAATTTAGTTACCTTCTGCATCTTTCTCTGCTGGATTTAGTTGTATATTTTTAGGCAAATCTACCACAAAAAGGTATAAATCGATATATTAAAGTTCTTGTGTGTGTGTGTCATGACCCTGTTTTATTTGTTCGCTTTCATATCAATGTACAATAAACATGAATAAGCCACATGAGTTATTATACTTCTTTTGTCAACTTGAGCAGTTTCTATGCATCTTTTTTAGTCATCTTTTTTTTTCATTTTCTTTTTAAACAGAAACAATTAATATCTCATAACGGAACAATTTTTTTAAAGTTTTTTTTTTTAATTTGTACAAATTTGTGGAAAGACACTACTCCTCCCTCCCAATTTGGACACTAAAACTTTTGCACCTAGTATACATTGTATCTGTCTACATATGAGTCACAATCAATTATGTTTTTTACCTTTCCCATCTTCTTTGGTTGTGTTTATTTTCCCATCTTCTTTGGTTGTGTTTATTTTCCCATCTTCTTTGGTTGTGTTTATAATCCCTTCTTCATCTTTGGGCAATTCTAAGGATAAACAAACAAATTTAGTTATAAACATTACATGATATGAATTTATATTTTGTCAATTAAAACATTCGGTATTAGGGTAGCGCACCACAAAAGCAACTAAAATTGATCAAAACTTCATTTTCAGCGTTTTTTGTTACTTCTTAAAAATCATAAAAGAAACATTTATTTTCACACCTTGCACTGTCATGACTGTTAATGAGTTTTGATTATGAATATTTTTATAAATTATTGCATGCGTTTGCATGACTGATACAAAGACAAGAACATGTTGGCAGTACTTTTATGGTTAATGAGATGAATCATTTGATATCAATCAAAACTGAATATCACGGTACGTATGGATACTTTGATGTATCACGATAATTTTTTTAACCAATTTGACGCTAACGGTAGCCGAAAATGACCGTTCGACGGTAAAGGGCATTAGGAATCGACGATTTTAAATTCTAGAGGAATATGGGGAGGTTGGGTTGCAGTAAGATTTGTTTTTGATTGGTTGTTTATTTTTGTAAACTAAGAAAACAGGTTATTCATTTTCTGCACTATTGAAGCAAGATTTATCATTTTCATTAAAGCAAGGTACTGATTATTCATTTTCAAACTATATTTATAAATGATATTCGAAAACATATTTTTTTTAAATGATTTGTTTATTATAAATAATAGATGTATAGTCAAGTCATTGTGCACCACTTAATCAGAATTAATCATCATCCTCTGCAGAAATTAATCTTTTATATTCCCAACTGCATATACACGTATTGCATCTATTCAGTATTTCAGTTTGATTGTAAATAACTTCTTTGAAAAAATAGGCAAATATATTTTACCGAGCGGGGCGAGTCAAATTTTTTTTGAAGGGTTTTGGAGCCACTGAAGGCACAGGAAGCTATAAAACAAATGATGCTTATAATATGTGTTTCCCAGACCCTTTCGCCATCTGAAAATGCAAGTTTTGTTTTAATAATTTTAAGATTCTAGGGACAACATCAAAAGACCAATGTGCACGATAAAGCAAAAATAGATTTTACATAGTTAAGTCTGTGGCTGCTGTTTTTTTTTTAACTCATTACAAAATTACTAGATTACAAAAGGAATGCAACACTAACAGAATACAGAAAGGCAATCAATGAACAAAAGACAAATATTGAAGAAACATTGATCCCGAAAAAATAGGCATTCGTCTGAGGGAAAAAAGAACTTGCTTCTTGCAAGGCACTCGCCTTGAACACAACTTGATATGGAGACATGCGTTTGGTCTTTTCTTACATGAGGCATTTTCCTCAATGTAGTTACGACCCTGTTAAAATAAAAGTGAGGTAAGGTTTCCTGAGATAATATACATGAAGATGAATTAAATCAATTTTCAGACATTTCAAGTAAACATTTAAATAATATATATTTACTTAAAGTAAATTATTAAAAAAAATTGGGAACTAATTCACGATTTTTTTGGGGGGAAATGATGAATAAATGAAGAATCTGGTGCCATCTCATACTTTCGATTAGACTTTCTGAGTAATTTATTTACAGTACAATGCAAGTCAGGTAATTTATTTTCAAACTACTCCAGAACAAACCAATAATTATCAATAGTTTGTTTTTAAATATATATGTTTTATACGGGCGTATGACATTTGCGCCGATTTTGAAAATTTTCATTCTTTCATTTGCGCCGATTTCATTTTTTCATTTGCGCCGATTTTATATTTTTTCCTAATTGGATTTACAGGTAAATTACAGGTAAGTGCATACTTTTACAATGGCTGAGCACAGAGTATATAGACAAATCAAGTGACATACATGTAGCAATTGGTAAATGGCTATCCCAATGTTTCGGGTTACCATTCCTTTCCCTACATGAAATCGATGACTCACTGCTTCACGTTTCACATTGTCTGAAGCTTCGCTCCTTCTGATGACAAATGTCATACATTCTTAGACAACGTACAAGTACACATTCAATAACGGTCAAGCAATTCGTGATGGCGTCCATAAAATTAACGAAGGTATGATTTCAACTTCATCATTTTGGAACTCTTGGTTTAATAGCTTCCTTGTGAGAAAACTCTAGAAATGCCCCCACCAGTACGTATGCCAGACAAAGAAAAGATGGCCTTCGTTATCGACAATAACGCAAAATATAGAAGAGACGAAATCATAAGAAAGGAATATATTAGACGTGTTGCCTATACATACTTGGCAAGACCAGATGTATGATTTGAATGTATTCCGTTTTTATGAATTTAAATGCTGTACATATATTTTTAATTCGTCATTTTAGTATAAACAATGTGCTTTTATCTTAGGTTTTTACTTTTTGTTTTTAAGCAGGAGAACACAGTTATATATATGTTATGATTGACAATTCATAACATATGTACAACTGGCTGACGGAAGAGGTTCATCATGATAAATGAAATAACATTACTTGGATGGAGAGTTGTCTCATTGGCACTCATACCACATCTTCTTATATCATTTCATCTGTAATTTACCTGTTACTTACCTGTAAAAAGATCGGCGCAAATGAAAAAAATAATCGGCGCAAATGAAAGAAAAAATCGGCGCAAATGAAATGCAGATCGGCGCAAATGCAAAACGCCGGTTTTATACAATTTACCTGTAATATTGGCGCAATTGAAAGATTTTTTTTGGCGCAAATGAAATATTGTTTGTCACGGGCGCAAATGAAAAATTTCTTTGGCGCAAATGAAATGCCAATTGGCGCAAAAGCAAAGCACCGCCAAATATCAAATGGTCGTCCCCTTACCACCCTCATACAGTCTTGCGTAACTTACTTTTTGTAACAATAAAAAAATAAAATGCATTATTTTAAGTACTAATTAGATTAAGTCTATATTAAAAAAAGTAATTGTGATGTGTAATTTTAAAAACTTCTGAGATCCTTAATATATAGTAATGCCCGCGTCACACTGTCCCGATTTTTATATACGATGGACACCCGAATGCGAAAATTGTAAGTTCGTACGAAGTTGGTGCCGATCTCGTTAAAATACCAAAAAGTGACCGAAGCAAGTACGATGAATAACGAAGTCTATACGATGGTGCCGAAATTATATACGATAGCAAAAGTTGGACATACGAAGGTTAACCGAAGACGGGTATTTAAGCTTCATATCTCAGCCGAAGCCTACACGACATATCACGAAGGCTACACGATGGATTACGATGATGGCGCGATGGCCATACGATGTCTAAAAGACGTCGTGTACAGCTTACGATGCATTTAAATTATATGCCGAAGGCATCACGCGTTTTAAATTGTTTGATCAATATTAAATATAACTTAGTTTATTATCCCCTCGCCTACTACATGTAAGTTGCGTGTAGATAAAATTGTTATGGACACTCTAGAACCAAAATGCTCAAAACTTGGTATGGTGTTACTCGTTAAGAATATCTTAAGTGCTATTGACTTTAAAGTTCAAAGGTCAAGGTCACAGTGGCAGTTGTAATACAAGGCAATATCAACCTTGTGTACACTCTTAAACCAATATGCTTCCAAAGACTTTAATCACATTTGGTAAATTGTTCCTCCTTGTAATGATCTGGCATTTTTTACGTTCAAGGCCAAAGGTCAAGGTCATGCAGAGGAACTTGTTTTTTTCTCCTTGAAATAGCATAATACACAGGAAATTGGTTGCTCATTTTATTACCTGCTGGTTCTAAAGACAATATTAAAGGTATTTCAAGTTACTGAATGTTTTGGTTGATTTCTAAAGAAAATAGTTTATGTATCAAATATGCATATTCAATTTACTATTTTCTGCATGTGTCATATACAAATATAGTAACCATATTTGTCCCCAATATGTTACATACGAGGGGATGCCACGCTCGGCATTGCCTTGTTTGAACTGTAAAACGTGTGCACTAGTCTGAATAATCACCCATAATTATTCCCATGTTTGCTGATCTATCTTAAAGGTAAGGTAATGGGTTCGTTGATCCCTTTTATTAAAAAAGAGCTCTTTCCAGGAGAATATCATAATAATATAGACAAAAGGAAAGATGTGGGGAAAGCAACAAATGCGGCAAAATATGGTATATAGAAAACAAAATGGTTATGGAGTAAACATTCGTGTGACAACAACTCAGACGATACATAAAAAATCAGAATAATGAAGAAAAAGTTGGTTTCCCTATATACGTGTACCTGCAGTGTTGGTGTCCGATGCGCGTTTATAATTTTCATTATGATACTTGAAATGAAAAGTTGACAAAAAATAATATATTACTTGTAAAAGTAAATCCCGAGACTGTAATTTAGCTGCTCTTCCTGTTCTTCCATTTGAATTAATAGAAACAACGCTGTCCCCTTTCTTGTTCTCATAGAATCATATGATATGAGCTCCATGTTTTGTGAACGTCTTTCCTAACTGTCGTATTAGACTGACCAGTGCATATCGCGCATGGCACTTTAAATGTATTTTAGCGCGAAAAATTAACCTACATTTAGCTGGATTTATTGCCGTCGTAGTTCCATCTTGTCGCCTTCGTACTTTTATTCGATGGCAACACGACGGGATTTCGAGGTCTTCACGAAGTCGTGTTGCCATCGTAAGACCTTCGAGTAGCTTCGTGATTCATTCGTGTAGACATCGTAATGTCAAAACTGCCCGATGGAAACGATGGAAACACGAAAGCAATACGATGTTCAAAGATGCATTCCCGGTGACATTACGATGGTGAGGATGGTGATACGAACTCAATACGAACCCTCAACATCGGACGCACCTTCGGGGATTTTTTAACATGTTAAAAAATTTAGAACACTTCCCGAAGTTGTCCCCGAAGGCTAGAAAAAGTGGCCGATAGATAAAGATGGTTAAAGATGGCACTACGAATAGCCCGATCTGGATACGATCAGTCCCGATTTTGAACATTTCCATAATCGTGTTGCCATCGGTGTAAAAATCGGGACAGTGTGACGCGGGCATAAAGGTTTATCATGGTAGGCGGAGTTTTAACCATATCAGAAGCAACTGACTTACAGGATCCTTATTCATTCAATTTTGAAACATTCATTTTTGTCATGAAAATGTAGTTTTAAATGAATGTAGCTCCTAGATGGCTGTCCCCATTTGCCTCATTTTCACATATGTTGTTCCTTGGTCAGTTATCTTCAAAAAGAGTTTCTCAGATTACCATATAACATCA
Organism: Mytilus edulis; assembly: GCA_019925275.1. Classification (NCBI taxonomy): domain Eukaryota; kingdom Metazoa; phylum Mollusca; class Bivalvia; order Mytilida; family Mytilidae; genus Mytilus; species Mytilus edulis. The sequence continues at coordinate 12,540,728 of CM034351.1, forward strand.
AAAGAACAAATGGTTTGCCCAATTTTGTACCATTCAAACACAAATTTTAAATACGTTACACCGGATCTTTCAATCTATCTTCATGCCAAACGTTATAATTGAAAATGATTTTGGATATCAACACACATTTACCTTGCAGTTGCTTTAACGTGTTTAGGACACACAACCAAGCGTCTTCTGTAAAATATCTTTGACAGCTCTTTTGGATGTCTTTATTCAGTAGAATGTCAGAGTGGCTGCGTAGTTCTTCCGGTTTGGTAATTATATGCTCTTCATCAATAATTCCCTCTGTTTTGTCAGCAATGTAAGTCAAAAAAGCTAGCAAAGAAAAATAATTGCATACTTCACTGTTTCAAATATTTTGGTGTACATATTTTTACCACAAAAACTCTGACAAAAAATGCTGTTTATTTTACGAATTCAATGGTAACTGGATAAACAAAAGCATTAGCAGGATTATTTTTAAGTTCAGCACTCCTAACTGCATCTCACGTTTTCTAGCATGTCAATTTGTACCAGGAGCAAGATAATACACCAGACTATTTATATATATATATATATGGTAGTATTTCTCTGTTTTGCTTTTTCCAATCATATTGTGTTAGATTAATAAAATTCTTATCTTATCTTATCTTATCTTATAGATAAATATATATAGGATTTGGAAGTTAAGACGTTTCTCATGAGTTGAAGATTTCCTTCATATGTTATTATATATGTACTGTACGTGTACACAACACGGAAAAAATCCTATATTCTGGTTATATCATGAATTACGAATGAAATAAATTATTTAAAGTATGTGTGTTCAGCGTAGATAAAACTCTAAAAATAAATTCTTTTATTCAAAATATATATTGTATTGTATAAAACTTTCAACATTGATTGAAACAAAACACGTTTAAGTCTTTAATAGAATATTCATTATACGGAAATTCACACGAAGAATAATTTTTGAAGTATGCAGTGTAAAATAACTGTACTTTTTTTAACAATTGAGACCATTAATTAAATCATTTGCATGCATGTTTGACCTAATAAATCAAAATATACAAAACTCTGTATGTCAAAAAAAATCTATCGTACGGAAGCGTATTAGGGACATTTAAAAAAATAAATTTGGCAGTGAAATTTTATTTCAAAGTCGAAATTTTGACATTTTAAATCTCAAAATTTCGACTTTAACTCGAAATTTTAACTTTTCTTATCTTGAAATTTTTACTTTCTAAAATCTTGAAATTTCGACTTTTTCTTAACTCGAAATTTCGACTTTTTCTAAACTCGAAATTTCGACTTCTTTTTTACTCGAAATTTCGACTTTTTCTCAACTCGAAATTTCGACTTTTTCTAAACTCGAAATTTCGACTTCTTTTAAATTCAAAATTTCGACTTTTTTAAAACTTAAAATTTCGACTTTTCCTCAGTATTTATACGTTTGCGATTACTACATTCACAGTCATTTATATCAGCGAGACGGAGAGCCATTTACATCATAAACTTCATAAGCATATTTTAATAAACTAAACCATTTTAAAGAGATTATTTTAGATAGCAAATCTTGTTCTTGCCAAAGAATAAACAAAATATGTTTCAGGTTCAAATACATATTTCAAGTCTGGACTTCATATATGTGTACCAAGACAACCCCGCTATTCCGACACACCTTCTTAATTTAAGAACAAAACCAGTTTCTGAATATACATTGCCAAAATGTGTGGATGACGCTTAAATAATTTGCGTCCATGTCTACTCCTTCTAAAATTGTAATAACTGTGTTTGAATGCTACAAAATTTCGAGATTTCAACAGTCGAAATTTTGAGATCAAAGTCGAAATTACGATTTAAGAAAAAAAGTCGAAATTTTGAGTTTACAAAAAGTCGAAATTTTGAGTTTAAAATAAGTCGAAATTTTGAGTTTAAAATAAGTCGAAATTTCGAGTTTTAAATAAGTTGAAATTTTGAGTTTAAAATAAGTTGAAATTTCGAGTTTTAATAAGTCCATCTAAAACAAGATATAGAATGCCAGTAGGAATAAGTCGCATCAGACTGTTTAATCTATATAGAAATACTCATACAGATGATGGTATAGCGAAGAGCGCGTTTTATGTCATTTTAAAACAGAAGTTTCCAGATTTGTCTTTTAATGCGGTAATTTTACAATAGTGAATGCTTTTTTAAATGAATGCATTCAGTTTATTTGATGTACGCTCCTTTCGTTTCTAAAATTTGACAGATATTCGGAACCCTCGGTTTTTATTCGTGCAGTCCCATTACAAATTTGAACATTACCCCTCCTTTTCCCCTAATTTAATAACATAACGTTTCAAATGTCTTTCTTTGAAAATCTTCAAAAAATCTTGATATTTTTGCATCGATTTTGAAATAAAAAAAACGTGCTAATGTTAATAAAATTGAGAATGGAAATGGGGAATGTATTAAACATGTAGTTTGACTTATTTCCATGAAAATTATAAATGGCCCTATCTCAGAATCAAGCACACATACCCTTCATTGTTATATGCTTTTTTTTAATTTCTTGATTTATATACCATCAACATATTAACAGTCTTTTGAAAGCTTGTTATTATGAAACAGTGTAGCGAACATCTTTAAACGTTGCCATGCATGCTTTCTATGTATTATAACTGCTTTGGTTTATGCATGCAATGTGTAATATGGTACTACAAATCCTTTGTGTAATATCGGGATACTAAGTACTCAAATATAACAGTGCGTAGAGCGAGCGATAGCTTACTGTGTCCGTGCTCCTTGTATTGGTACCTATTGGGTAGTTTGGTAATTATGAAAACTGAAATTATATCAACTGTTTTACAAATGTAAATGTTGAATCATTAGTATGGAATTGCTAACCAATAAATCAAACTACCGATGTACACGTGAAGGCATTTAAAAAAAGAGAATAAAGCAAGAACAGCATTATTTAAAAAAAAAAATTATATAAGAATAAGGAGATGTGGTACGATTGTCAATGTGATAACTCTCCGACAAAGTTTTAATGACAGAAGTGGATGTTTAAATAAATATATAGGCAACCCTACGGCCTTCAACAGTGTGAAAACCCCATATTTACCGTATAAAACGCTATAAAAAGGTCCCGACATGAATGAATATGAATAAATTCAATTGAGAAAACAAACGGCCTAAATAATAACAAAACTAATCACGAAATAAAACCACTCTTTAGAGACATGAACAAGGGACAATGACTTTTCTACAGGCTACTTGGGACTTGGAACAGGCATATAAATAGCCGTTTTCTTTGTTTTGTACACACAAAGATTCACCAAATGTACGCAGTGTCATGATTTGTGTAAGATGATAGAAGAAGAAAAGAACCCAATTATATTAATGGAGCTAGAAGAGCTATTAGATTTTCATCACCGTCAACAACAGTTAGTATAAACTTTTTTTAATTAGCGTTCACACATGTGACCATACCCGTGTACAGTAATAGCGAAACTTATTGTGAAACCTTGAAATATATCTTGATAACACCTTATATCACTGATATTTCATGTTTAATAGTATTTAGAAATACAGTGGGGGGGGGGGGGGGGGGCACTTCAAACTTTTTTTGGTAGGGTGAGCAGCTGAGACATCAAGTACCCCACCCTTTTCATATATTTTGTTAATCAAAAATATATACTTTGTCATATATTAATTAACAAAAAACAGACCTATAGATATATTTCAATATTTTTCCCGCTCATCATCACGCTCTTGTTAAGTAGCAAAATAGTCACAATAATATCATTTTCTTTTGCAATAAATTTGTCACTTCTTGCTTATTGACCATTTCTTTCATTATAAAGATATTTCAATTCCAAAATACAATACATATAAAAGACGTTTGGTCAGATCATAGATGGTATTACATCTATGGTCAGATAAATGTAATATCAACCCATTCATTGATGTTAACATGTTTAAATATTAATTAAAAACTGATAAAAAGTTCCATTGCCGTTCCCTCCTAAAGGACGCTGTCACAATGGAATTTCTTTAAATAATTGTTATCATGTTTTATGTATACAAACCCTTGAATGCTAATTAGGTGCAAATGTCAAAATAGTTGGATTTATTGCATCTATCACTGGCATCAGTGGAAATACCACATCAGAATAAATAGAGTTGAATTGGTTTGACAAATAACTGATGTATTTACGACTGTGGTTTAAAATACGGACATTTGATTAGTTTCAGATACTTATGATATAATCAAGCAAGTGATAATATCAACCTATTGATATATTTAATCTGAATTTCTCACCCTTTTCATATATCATAGAGCATGAAAACATGACCTATTCCAGCGCCTCATCCCTACCACTAATTTTATAGCAAGTCCCCCCCCCGAGAATATTATTAATTTGTATATTTTAACAAATTTAATTCGTCTAGGGAAAGTCACATGTTATACTATATTTTCGAAGACATAGAGAAAACAGCGAATAGCAAAAAGCACATTGCACGGTTATTTTTAGAATATCTAAAAACCTGTAGACTTGTTACATAAACGTCTGGTATATTTTGTTATTGACAAGGGAAATATGATATCTATAAAATTCCAACAAAATCAAATGACGATTTGGATACAAATATGGTCTGAAATCAATAATATAACAAATATAGCCTTTGAGGTCAATGCAGGATATATCGACTCGAAACAGTATATTGACCTCGGACTTCGTCCTATGTCAATATACTTCTTTCAGATCGATATATTCTTGTATCGACCTCATACAAAGTCTTATATTTGTAAAATGTATACCCTCAAATTGTGAGAACTAAAGGATCCAAACATATGAAATTCACATAAATCCAGAGTAAAATCAAAAGTATGCAGTATAGTATCAGCACTATACGTGTCAATGAGGACGGAGATTGATGAACATTTAAAAAGAAGATGTGATTATGATATGTTTTCAAACGATACAACTCCCCACAAGAGACCAAATGACACAGACGTTTTCAACTATAGAGGACACAAGTATAAGCCTTTCTAAAAGGGATGGTCGTCTCTTGGCTGATAAAATTGGAAAGTGTTCTCTCATTGTAGATCAATTGATTTACTAGCATAGCCACATGCATCAAATTCAATCAACAAATTGTACCACACACGTGAGGTCACACGTTATGAAGAAGAATATATCGTTTAACCTTTTGTTGTTTACGAAACTCTAGACGATTCGCCTATTTATAGATAAAAGTTCCTTTAAACCAATATCATGAATATGCATGATCAATGACCAGGCAAAATTGAATTGCTAAAATAGAGAGGACAAATCTGATATTCTATGGGATTGAAGGACATTTACTAGGTTTGGGTTGTCCTAACCAATCAATAAACTTTGATTATTCGCGTCTCGTAATATCTTCAAATCGGGTAGTCAGAAGCATTCACGCACTGACTTTCCATCGTTCAATTCTTAATATCATCTCCGAGAAGATGACGATAACAATATGGCCTTCCACAATAATGGCTTATATCGCATAGTTGTTTGCCGGCCCGTTTCCCGATAAATGAGAGAATCAAATACATCCACGTTATAATGAATTAATAAAAAAAGATATCAGATATTTTTGTTCAAATTGATATATTAACTTCATTTCAGACTAGAACGAGAAGCTTATTATGTTAGACGAGGAATGGCAGAAATGAGGCCAGATGAATATGTATCCATAATATTGGATGGCATGGATCAAAATAAGACCGATCTTCCACATTATGTAAAATGGAATAATCCCAATGTAGGTATACAAACAGTTGTCATATTCTAACAAAAAAAATATATGAATAAGAGCATTATATATCTCATAGAATTAAAGTTTACTTGGAAATCATCTGAAAATGTAAAATGTTAAACATTATTTTAAACAAAATTATTCAAATACATGCAAATATATCTGCCCAAACTCTGTCCAGACAAACTTTGACGTTGAAGGTAAAAAAATCAACCATTGATCATTTGTCGCTCAGCGTTGTCGTCTTATGAATAATAAATTTTGAACGACAGATTGATTGAATGTTGGTTGCTTCACGTCCAGTGGCAAATATTGCATGCATATTCAGGACAAGAACAAGTTCAAATAAATACTATAGGTAGGTCTTGAAATAATAGAGGACATCGGGGATGATGGTCGGGGAAATTTGGACTGCCAGTAAAAATGAGGGTATATTGGATAAGGATCGAGATTTTGCCTTGCAGCAGGTCACCTACGGACCCCTCAAAGAGTTGTGGCATACTCCTTACACGAGGCATCGGATTTAACGCCCAAATCTGACCGGACGTGACTGCGAACTTATACATCCCACACAGCCAAACGGACGCCCCACTTCGGCAAGCCATTTACCTCCTGTCGGAAGAAGAACAAGTGACCATATTTCTATTCCCCAGTCACCCTTGGGGTGTTGATGTCATGTGGTTGGTTTCTTGAGCGTGTATTTATTTTTAGCTCACCTGGCCCGAAGGGCCAAGTGAGCTTTTCTCATCACTTGGCGTCCGTCGTCCGTTGTCCGTCGTCCGTCGTCGTCGTCGTCGTCGTCGTTAACTTTTACAAAAATATTCTCCTCAAAAAATACTGGACCAAATTAAATCAAACTTGAACACAATCATCATTGGAGTATCTAGTTTAAAAAATGTGTGGCGTGACCCGTCAAACCAACCAAGATGGCCGCCATGGCTAAAATTAGAACATACGGGTAAAATGCAGTTTTTGGCTTATAACTCAAAAACCAAAGCATTTAGAGCAAATCTGACGGAATTAAATTGTTAATCAGGTCAAGATCTATCTGCCCTGAAATTTTCAGATGAATCAGACAACCCGTTGTTGGGTTGCTGCCCCTGAATTGGTAATTTAAGGGAAATTTTGTCCGTTTTCGCTTATTATCTTGAATACTATTGTAGATAGAGATAAACTGTGAACAGCAATAATGTTCAGCAAAGTAAGATCTACAAATAGGTCAATTTGACCAAAATGGTCAGTTGACCTCTTTAGGAGTTATTGCCCTTTATAGTCAATATTAAACAATTTTCATGAAATTTGTAAATTTTAACTAACATTTTCCACTGAAACTACTGGGCCAAGTTCAATATAGATAGAAATAATTGTAAGCAGCAAGAATGTTCAGTAAAATAAGATGTACAAACACTTCACCATCACAAAAACACAATTTTGTCATGAATCCATTTGCGTCCTTTGTTTAATATTCACATAGACCAAGGTGAGCGACACAGGCTCTTTAGAGCCTTTAGTTATAAGCTGTTACGTTTGAAGTGTTGTTTGTCAATGACTTATAGAATGTGCAGGAAGACTTCGATCACCACTTTTATAAATCTTTGCAATATAGTGTTTAGTTCCTCCTGCGTGATCTCTTACAATAAAAAGTTCCCAAAATATATCTGAAACCCCAAGGAGAATGAGAAAAGTTGAAAATATGTTAAAGACATATCCCGTATTTATATAAACCAAAAAGTTAATTATTTTGAAACTGATAAGCGAAATCTCTTTAAAAAGCATATTTTTGTTCCATTTAGGGCGCTGGAGCACTGAAATTAAGAACTCATGTTGTTGGTTCCATAGTTCATGGACGAGGAATGCAGTATTTCCTTGACTACAACCAATTCAAACACGACACAAACTTAACTCTATCCTGCTTACTGCGAATATTGCAAAAGGAAGCAAAAGAAAAACAGCTACCACCAACACTTTTTGTACAATTAGACAATACTTGCAGGTAACTTTTTTTTTATCAACAGAATTCATAGATTTAACCGAATAAAAAAGGTGTAACCGATTAATTAATCTTGTTCCAGTCTAATAATTAATAATTTAACATACGTTTAATATTGAGTATCATTGAAGGACTGCAGAAAATATTAAATCATAGCGAAGTTTAAAATATCTGGATAGACACTTTCTTTAGAACATATTAAATGCATTCTATATTAAACCATTTATAGAGCAATTGTTGTTTCTTTTATGACGAGCAATGGATTCTTGGTTTCGACAAAAAAAAAAGTTAAATAAATAAATCATATATTTTTTTTCTGTAGGGAAAACAAAAACAAATATTTCGTTGGAATGATGGCATATCTAGTTAAAAAGAAAATCGTCAAAGAGGTAAGGATGGTAAAATAAGTAAACATGTTGATATAGACGCACCATATAAGCTTAAATCAGTGAACTGACTTTGTACTAATTAAGACCTCGCATCAAGGATGACTATTGTTTCAAGTATTTTGAAACAATAGGGCAACTGCACATATGTATTCGGTGTTAAGGATGAATATAACATGTACAAATCTATCTGTCAGGGTTTATCTGAACTTATGCCTTAGGCTAAGATAAAAAATATGTGATAAACTACGTTCTCTTATACTGCAAGCAATGTGTAAATTATATTTGTTGATATGTTGTGTATAATGAATGTATGTCAAACAATTCAAAATGTCCGTTTTTTGTATTGCTTTCCTGTAACATTGGCTCTTTCCTACTGTATAAAATTGAGAATGGAAATGGGGGAATGTGTGAAATAGACAACATAGTGCAGGCGATTTGGTGTCACGATATCACAGTAGCATGGGTTCGAATCCCGGCGAGGGAAGAACCAAAAATTTGCGAAAGCAAATTTACAGATCTAACATTGTTGGGTTGATGTTTAGACGAGTTGTATATATATATATAAGATGCAGCCTACTTTGACATTTTAGGTATGGATGTCATTTCTAATTGTCGGCCACACACACGAAGATGTCGACCAGTCTTTTTCTAAGATAAGTCACAAACTCAGGACAAATGATGCTATTACACTTCCTGAACTGCATACTTTAATAAGAGAATCACAATCTCCTCTACCAGAAATTGAAGACACTCGTGGTGTGTGGAATATTTCTTCATGGCTCGAAGATTACGTAAACCAGATACATAATGTTACGTTTCCGAAGTTATATAGGTATATATATTAAATATATTCTGATTCCAAATTCATACAATTAAATTTTGTAATTTATCTTTGCAACATATTTAAAGCGATTGAGCGAGTGTATGCATAATTTGTTTTGTGTGGACGTAAATTTATATAAAAAACTGCTTTAATTTTTGTTATATATTATTATAATAATTGTTGATCAAACGTTAGAATTCAGTTAGCATACTTCAATGAAATTGCCGATTTTTGGAAATTGAGTATAGGAAAAACGTTGACAACTGTGAGTGAATCAGCAATCCAACAATACAAGGCACATCAGATACATAGCAAATACAAAAGTATTCCCCCGTCTCATGTGTTCAGACAATCCTGTTGTTTATGTAAGTGTTCCTTTAACTTCTTTTCATACCCCTACCTCACCACAAATATTTATGCATCCTAGTTAAATTTGTAGCCTACTCTACCATTTTAATTTACTCCATATCTATAGGGCTGAATATAGTATATATGTAGGACTCTAAAGTGAGTTGGGGTCGAAAAATGCGATGGTCATGCTCAAGTCCAATGCCGTCAGTAATCTAAAGTGCGTTTTCGCAAATGTGTGTGTTTGTAATGTAAGTGTGAACGTTTGCATTATGACGCTACAAGCCGTTTAAACATATAAAAATGAAAATACGGGTAAAAGAGAATGTTTGTGGAGATGAAGAATAATATAAAGAATCCAAAACATTTTAAGTCGGTGCTAGAAGAGTTTGTTAGCGGAGGAGGTTTTTCCCACAAAATCATCCATAGTTACAAAAATGCAAACCTTTTATCTCGATTTGTCGGTGCATGGGGACATATAAAACTGACGATAGTAAGGTGAAGGCGTATACCGCAAACGAGAGGGAAAACGTCAAAGTACACCAAGTGTCAAAGTATTTCAATGCGTCGAAATTTAATTTGGAACCCCCTTCTATGTTTTAATCCGATGTCATTTAATTGAGTGAAATACAAGCTTTTTTTTAATTTTCTAATTGTATAAAATATTTTTTTACAATATGTTTTGTCATTTCGGTGAAAGAGATGATTATTGGTAAACAAGACAGTACCCTAACAAGCAGAGTATACTCATTATATGATTATCAAGTTAAAAGCTATAGTTTACTGTATGCCTAACTCTGCAGATAGTATTTCGTAAAGACCAAAGTGTATCCGAACGACAATTGTTAAAAACTTAAACGAGAAAAAATAACGCACTGATTTATACAGAAAAAAAGTTTATTAAAAAAAAAGATATGTGGACAGGTGAGATTAAAACACAATTATTCACCAAAGACAAACTGTTGTGGATGTGTGCAACTAATAAATGTTTAACTTAAGACTTGAAGCCTCGGCTCTAGTCGAATAGCAAGTTATACCAACCATGCACGCTATGACTCGTGTACAACAATTCAAAAGAGAATGGAAAGGGCATGATTCTTAAACAATAGACGAAAAACTAATATGAAAAAAAATGCCTGAACACCATTCCCGTAACACCATTCCCGTAACACCATCGCACTTAAGCGTGTCATCTAATCGTATTTATTAAAAAAAAATTAATTGCACAAATGTCTTCAGCGTCTGGCACCATCGCCCTTTATAGCGTGCCACCACAACTTAGAGTCATACATGTACATATATATATATATACATATACTGTAGATAATTGTAATTTATAATATAGTAAAAGTAACATTTGCTTTGTAGAATTTTCAATGATGCTGTAGGCCACACAACTGTAAAATTTAAGGTATTTTCGACCGACGATGTTTGGCATCCAAGCCATAACGAAAGACCATTAGAAATATTCAAAATTAATAAAGGAGAGCAAGTACTACCACCAGGATTTCCCGCACTTGTTGAACAACAACTCGATCATGACTTTGTGAAAGACCTAAAAAGGTATGTCTAAAGTTATATATTGGATATTTTGAAGTTGCACATGCAGTGATATAGCCGGTCGATAAAATTATATTACATATTTGACTGAAGACTTTCGTGTCATCAACATGATAATTACTATTTAAATCCTTTCATGTCCATTCTATTTACTCTCATTATCTTGTACTGTGAGCAGAGGCGGATTTAGGCCCCCCTTTTTTGTGAATAAATGTGGTTGCTTATATTTGGAATCACTGAAGGGCGAATGGGCCCCTCTTAGGCAGTCAGTGGGCCCCATGCACTTATAAAAAATTCTGGATCCGCCACTGGTGACACGATAACAATCAGATATTGTTCAGGAAGCGTCGATATTCAAGCGTTTCAAACCTAATTTATCCCGATAATCCCGTTCTCAATCCGCTTCTTATCCAATTTGTATTTTTCGCTTGGTTAAATTCGACCGAGTTGCGTCCCGATTCTACCGAATGTAATTCGACAGATATCAGACAATGACCAGACAGTGAACCGACGCTGACGGAAGTTTTCCGATCGAAAACTGTCGGCAAACTAGAGATGATCAGGTACTGTCGGAACGTTATCCTATCATCCTAATACGGTCCGCTATATCGCATTGCAAACGGCTTTGTATGGTCTCAGTCGTATTATATTCTGTAACTGTTGGTACTCTGGCGTGATTAGAATGCCGGACGAATTTCGTATTAATGACGGGACTGTTCCAGAACGGTTCGGCAAAAACAGTTCGCAATCGACAAGATCTGGATGCAATCTGGACTCAATCGGCAAAAAAAAGAAAAACAGCAAATAATTAAAAATTTCACCAGATCATTCCCGTTCCATATAACACCGTCCAGAATACACAGAACATTGTTATGATTTTGATACGATACAGCAAAATCTGTCACGACATAGGCACGATTGTCATCCGTCTATACAAAATCAGCTGAGTTTCCATAATGTTACGGGACGCACCCAACTGTCAGGGTGCTTCGCCGAACTATTCGGACTCTTCCAGACCCGTTGGAACCTGTTACGAACTTAAACGACTGCGTTCAGACAATGAAAGGTAATTCAGACAATTGAGGATAGTAATCCGACTTTATTACTGTTCGTGTCGTATCGCTGTCTTATCTCAAAGGGGAGCAAAACTCGTCAATGTGTGAACCCCGCATTAGAAATAATTGTGAATATATTGACTGCAACTAAAGGAGTAACTGTGACATGCCTGCGGTCAGCGGAATACTCCTCACATAGGATATACCCTATGCTATAATCTTTCTTATTTTAATGCTTAAAAGTTTTGACCCCCAATTTCACGGTCCACTGAACATACAAAATGATAGTGAGAGTAGGGTATCCGTGTACTATGGACACATTCTTGCTCTTTTGAATATTTATACATGTACATGCAATGCTATTTCATTGTTTCATGTTTTTGAATAGCGATTCCATTCTTAAACACTGTAACACAATTCAATTCACAGTTTAATAGCTTAAAAAAAACGTATTTTAACTTTTGAAATATATTACAACATTACGAATAGTGTCATATTTGCTTAGTATTTTTATTTTGTTAACTGATAAAAAAAATGCGTTAATCTAATTGCTATTTCTATCTATATGTTTTGTTTTTAGATCGGTTGAGAGAGATTACAAATTGGTCAATTTCTCGGAAGAAAGAATGAGTTGGTGGAAGATATTTATGGACCAACCAATCATTCCACCAACTCAACAAGAAACAGAATGGCCATTGAACAACCTTAACCAGTATAGACCAGCTGCAAGTAAAGCCACATTAGGCGAAAAAGAACAGGAACTTGTAGACAAATACCTAACGAAAAGGAATGAGTTCAAGGAGGTGAGTACACACATTATGAGGGGTACTTCATTCTAAAATGACATTATATTTGGTCAGCAAGCACGTTTCTGATCTGTCCGATACTAAATTCCTGCTTGCGGATACGTCGATATTTTTAATGTGTTAAAACTTTTGCAATTGTTTGTCACATTTTTTAAAGTAGTACTAACTTAAATAGATTCATATCTATATAAATGTGTCAGATGGGTGATATGTGTGAGCACTTGAACTGTGTGATGTACATGTGTGTCAGTTTGTGAAACGGACTTGAAATATTTTTCACAACGTTGTGTAGGTACTTATGAAATAGATAACTTCATATATAAGTGTACATTCCATTCTTAGAAAAAATCTTAGAATTCTCCATCAATCCGAAAAACTAAAGAAAATATTTCCCGATCCGCCTATCGTGGCATTTAAACGTGATAACAACATAAAAGACATCTTAGTACACAAAAAGCATAATTTATTATTATATAAGCAAACTAATGGATGTGGACCATGTGGTAAACAATGTGCACTATGCTCACATTTAAATGAAACCAAGGTATTTTGTGACAACACCGGCAAAGAATATACCATTCAGGGACAAATAAATTGTAAAACCGTAGGCGTGATATATGCGATTAATTGTACAAAATGTGAAAAAGTTATATATGTAGGACAAACGGGTGATACACTATATCAACGAATGCTATTGAACTTTCAAAAATACGAACAAAGAAAACAGAAGATCCAGTAGCCAACCATTTCATTCAGAACAATCATTCAATAACAAATTTAAAAGTTACCGCCATAGAAAGAGTATTTGGGACAGAAACTTACAGAAAAACTAAAGAAGCCTTTTGGATAAAAAAATTAAAAACTCTAGAACCTGAAGGACTCAACACAATGTATGAACGATGATAAATATATTTATATTGAAAAAGCGAAAAACGCGGCAAATGAACGTCATAAAAGTTATTATAACGTAATGTATCCAAGTGATGTAATTGTTGTTTCAATGTTGTAATTTATTCCAATGAAGAAGGCCGTAATGGCCGAAACGTATGGGAATTTGTTTTATAGTTTTTATTATACAATCATTCAGAGACTTTATGTATGTATATATTACTCGTCTAAACATCAACACAACAATGTTAGATCTGTAAATTTGCTTTCGCAAATTTTTGGTTCTTCCCTCGCCGGGATTCGAACCCATGCTACTGTGATATCATGACACCAAATCGCCTGCATTGCAGCCGTCCCGCTAGACCACATCAGTTGTAGAGTTGTCACTGACTCAGACATACTTATATATTTGGTCAGCACTTTAAGGTGGTACCTAACACTACAGGGAGATAACTCTGTAATATCAGCTAAACGTTTTAATTACGTTGCGTTGTGAAGGCAATATAAAGCTTCTCAATGATCAAAATTAGTATTTGTCAAACTGCTATATAACCAGTGTAATTTTTCTGATAAAACGCTTGGTTCAAATTTTTTGATTTTTTTATATTTTTGTTAAAGGGTCAAAGTAAATACTTTGTCAAAATTTTATGGAAATTAAACGAGCCAAATTAATTTTAGTGAAAGTGTTGGGTACCACCTTAAGGGACATGAGTAGCATAATTTGTAAAGGTATTCGGGTACATGTAATGTGTTTGCATTATTGTTGCATTGACATGTAAATACACTTTCATTTAAGAAATAGAAAAAATAGCAGACCAGATATATATATCATTGGATTTAAACAAAAATCCCCCCAAAAAGCAAATTATTTCACTACAGTATGGTTGACTTCTACCTAATTGAGTTGTTTAAATCTTAACACTAATAAAACTGAATGGTACATATAGCCTTGAAAGGAATGTACAGTGAGCTAAAACCAATATTTATTCAGAATTTTGATTATAACACATAATGTTTTATTGGGGATTACTACAAGGATTTTACTGGCGATTTTTTTTAAATGGAAAAGGGGAATAATAAATATCGGACTCGGACTTCTCTTGAACTGAATTTTAATGTGCGTATTGTTATGTGTTTACTTTTCTACATTGGCTAGAGGTATAGTGGGAGGGTTGAGATCTCATCAACATTAACCCCACCGCAATTTTGCGCCTGTCCCAAGTCAGGAGCCTCTGGCCTATGTTTGTCTTTTATGATTTTTAATTTTAGTTTCTTGTGTATAATTCGGAGTTTAGTATGACGTCCATTATCACTGTACTAGTATACATATTTGTTTTAGGGGCAAGCTGAAGGACACATATGGGTGCGGGAATTTCTCGCTACATTGAAGACCCATTGGTGGCCTTCGGCTGTTGTCTGCTTTACGGTCGGGTTGTTGTTGCTTTGACACATTCGGCATGTCCTTTCTCAATTTTTTTTCACAACTATACAAAATCATATCTTATTTGAAGGTTTATACTAACCAAGTAGAAGTAGGAGCAGCAAGAGGTACCCACCAGGACAGAAGACGGTACATAACCGGAAAAATGGTTGTCATCAAATTGACAGAATTAAATGCCAAGGTTGGGAAAGTTATAAAACAAGATGGAGATATTTTAACTGTGGAACAGTTCAAACAAGATGGGAACAAATTTATTCCAACTGGGGAAATGGAAAATTATGACATTTTTAATTGTTTTCCGGGATCGTTTGATCTGACGAAAAGTGGAAACCTACCACAAAACGAAAAAGTCAGATTAGATTTGAATGGATTAAAAATTTAATCAAATATTGAATATTTTGTCGTTTAAATATTATAGATGTTTTATATGTATTATTATTTATTGATAATTTTGACATTTGTTAGTTGGATACAGAACATACCGGTACTTTATACCGGCCTTTTTAACCCATGCTATAGCAGCATATATTAACTGGTTAGTACGTATAAGTAAGGATTTGTGTAGTGACTCTATACAAATCTTGGTATCAGCAAAACATTCATAACATTGATGTGGGTGTGAATGAGATAAAGAAATGTAAAGTGAGACTTTAGGTACCCAAAGTGTAATTGTATCTTTAAGATAGCGCTGCAGTCAAAATTGGTTTTGACTCGAACTATTAGTCTTTATAGATAATATTTCTACAAAACAACTCAATGAATTTTTAAAATCTTTACTAATTTTAAAGCTGAAATATTATTATTATTCCTTCTTAATCTAATCTATAGATAAATTCTTTATTGGTTTGTTTATTCTTTAAATATAGCTCATTGATTGCCTAAAACGTGGTCTTCCAACTTGGATGAAAATGGTATATTCAGGTCAAATAGTAGTAAAAACAAAATTTCAAAATTTTGACCAATTATAAATTCAATTAATTGGCTACAAAACTGTGTCTCAGATTTTGATATATGCCTCCAGTATAGAAGATATATTGATTTAACTTGATGGGTGCCAATTTCATTTCACCTTTCATCTTTGGACATCTATAAATTCAGTTTCCTGCTAAATTATCCAAAAACTGGGACACAGCATGGAAGAAACAAAAAGGGGTACCATAAAGTATTATTTTAATTATTTTACTAACTATTCTCATGAAAAATAATTCTGAGGAATGGCCTTAAAACTGAATTCCCCCTTAGAACCCCTATAAATGCAACACACTGTACATAAATTTCACTGGGAACACCCAGGACTGTTCTGACACAATCATTATATCAATAAAACCACCCACTGTGTGTCTTTGATGCTATAATACTGAAAATTTTCCATAATGTGTACACTAACCAACACTACCTTGACATTTGGCTGAAGTTTGATGTAATAGGTAGTGATTTAATATAGACAAAGCTTCCCCTCTGTCCAGACGATCTATGATAAGACAATTACAGGAATGTCCAGCTGCACATAATCAATTTTTAACATCAATATTATCACTATGATTTGTTTTTCTATTTGTATTTTAAGAGATACAAACTATGAAATTAGCAAGAATATTAAAATTATATTTATGCAATAAATGACATGTTCAAAAAAAGATCTATACCATTCCATACCGCAAAATTGGTTAAAATGCTAACACTTCAAACGACGACATATTCTTCTTGTTTGTAGTAAGAACCTTAAAATTTTGTCGCAGGCTATCAATGATACTTAAAGTCTTTCACACTTTTAATCATAAATTGGTAATGTTCATTTGAGTTACACTTTTTCACTTTAGATTTTCTATTCATATATTTTCTTTTTTCTTTGAGTATTTCAATGTTATATATAAATTTCTTTTGTTGCACTGCAATGAGAGAAGACCGTGATATTTATCTTATGGTCATGCCGTCATGGATAAACAGTTCGACACGGGTTTCAACAGATGAATGATACATTAAATGTGATAAAAAATATATCTTCAAAACATTCATTCATAGACTTTAGTGCTACCTTAACTAACTAAATATGCAAATAGGTACTTTGAAAAATGGCATCAGAATAAAAGAAATGTTATACGGTTATATGAAAAGTAAATAATACATGTACAATATGTGAATGAGACGAAGGTTTTATATATACTCCTAAATATATAAATATACTAATATATAAAAACTGTGTTTGGAACTACTAGTATGTATACTGTATTGTTTATATATATTTTTGAAAATAATATTATAATGATATTATATTATGCATAAGCTCCTTCTGATCCGTTTGATGGAAATAAAACATCTTCTTTTTCTTCTTCTTCGTCTTTTATATGAAAAGCATTAAATCAATTGGCATGTGTACGTCTTCCCTCTTCCTACAGCCCAGGCACATATATTTACTGTTCCCAGTATAGCCGGATTTCTCTTTTGTAAATATTGGAGACAAATGTAATGTATACGACAATTTTTAAGTTCACATATTGGTGATTCAAACAAACTTTCTATTTGCAACATTCTTTATCATTACTTTTAGTATGCTTGTAGAAGAGAATGTACTTCTCGTGTAAAATAAAAATAAAGTATGAGTTAGTTAAAATCTTATCTATCTTATAAAATTGCGAATGGAAATTGGGAATTCAATGTGTCAAAGAGACACCAACCCGACCATAGAACAGACAAGTGAATACGACTTTACTATTTTCAAATATTGATTGAATGTTGTTTGTTTGCTTTAATATGTCCATACCTCAATCCTAATATTTTTTTATTCTTTTTATTTATGTAATTATCCATTCTATGTTTTATGTTTAAGAATATAATTGGTTCCTCAGGTAGATACTGTTCTTAACAGAATTCTGATAAGAAAATCGTTTCTTCGGATAGATAGTATCCCTTAACAGAATTCTGATAAGAAACTTGTTTCTTAAGGTAGATAATTTGTTTAACAGAATTATGAGAAGAAAATCGTTTCCTCGGATAGATAGTATCCCTTAACAGAATTCTGATAAGAAAATCGTTTCTTAAGGTAGATAGTTTGCTTAACAGAATTCTGATAAGAAAATCGTTTCCTCGGATAGATACTGTTCTTAACAGAATTCTGATAAGAAAATTCTTTCCTCATGTAGATAGTTTGCTTAACATAATTCTGATAACAAAATCGTTTCCTTGGATATTTCTGTTCTTAACAAAAATCTGATAAGAAAATTGTTTCCTTGGATATTTCTGTTCTTAACAGAATTCTGATAAGAAAATTGTTTATTTTGGATATTTCTGTTCTTAACAGAATTCTGATAAGAAAATTGTTTCCTCGGATAGATAGTATCCCTTAACAGAATTCTGATAAGAAACTTGTTTCTTAAGGTAGATAATTTGTTTAACAGAATTATGAGAAGAAAATCGTTACCTCGGATAGATTGTTTGCTTAATAGAATTCTGATAAGAAAATTGTTTCCTTGAACATTTTTGTTCTTAACAGAATTCTAATAAGAAAATTGTTTCCTCATGTAGATATTTTGCTTACAGAATTCTGATAAGAAAATCGTTTCCTCAGGTAGATACTGTTCTTAACAGAATTCTGATAAGAAAATCGTTTCCTCAGGTAGATACTGTTCTGAACAGAATTATGATAAGAAAATCGTTTCATCAGGAAGATACTGTTCCTAACAGAATTCTGATAAAAAAAAAATATCAGGTAGATAGTTTGCTTAACATAATTCTGATGAGAAAATCAATTTCCAGATAGCAATTTTCCTTACCAGAATTCTGATAAGAAAATCGTGTTCCCAGATAGATTTGCCTTAACAGAATTCTAATAAGAAAATCATATCTCCAGATATATTCTTTCCTCAATTCTGCTAAGGGAAGAATCTACCTGTATGGAGAAATGATTTTCTTATCAGAATTCTGATTAGAAAATTGTTTCTTCAGACATGTCAGATAAATAGTATTGTTTTAAACAGAATTCTAATAAAATAATAGGTTCTATTCATAACAGAATTCTGATAGGATAATGTTCACTTAGATATATACTTTTCTAAACAGAATTCGGCTATTTTTATATTCTTTTGTTCATAATTGAATTAAATCATATGAACAGTATACTGTTAAGTCTTTAAAGTCTCAAAAGATAACGATCCGGATATTATTATAAAAAATCGTGATGAATTGATACTGAGAAGAAAAAGCATCATTCTTATCGTATCAAATCCGGAATTTGATCATTTGGAAATAATCACCTGCAAATGGAAGCTGTTGAAACTTGGTTGTTATTCATTATTTTTCTTTGGCAGAATTTGGTCTCCATATATGAATTGTTGTAAAATGACTTTTTAATATAATCATATTCATACATTGTATTTGCCTCAGAATAATTTATGTGCTTTAGGCTTTTTGAATTTGGCTATTTATTTTAGGTATTTTTGACATACAGCTCTTCAACGGTTTCGGTACTTATACATCTTCGGATTTCAAATGTTTGGCTTTGAGCGTTCCTGATTAAGGTAAATCCAGAAAAGCGCTTTGGACGCAAGAAATTAATAACGTGTTGTTTTCAATATTTTACATCACTGGGTCGATACCTCTGCTGGTGGACTATCAGTCCCCGAGGGTATCATCAGCTCAGTAGTCAGTATTTCGGTACTGACATGATTAAACAAACTTTACTAAAATGTGTCCGTTTATAAATTTATAAATTATTAAGAAACTAAGGTTTCAACTCCCTCAGACAAAGTTGGCTTTAGATGAATTTGGCTATTTATTTTAGGTATTTTTGACATACAGCTCTTCAACGGTTTCGGTACTTATACATCTTCGGATTTCAAATGTTTGGCTTTGAGCGTTCCTGATGAAGGTAAATCCATAAAAGCGCTTTGGACGCAAGAAATTAATAACGTATTGTTTTCAATATATTATGGATCAATGACCTTTTGACAAATTTTATTTTGTCAACATCTAAAGATTCTGCACCGAGGTCTTACGGACTTAGGTATATCATTAACAGGAAAGTCATCACGACGGAATAGTAAACTAGGTCTTACGGTCTTTGGTCAATCATTAACTGGGAAGTCATCACGACGGATAGGTAAACGAGGTCTTACGAACTTTGGTATATCATTAACAGTTCCTGTAAAATTCTAACGATGACGGTGTGATGAACATTGGAATGGTTACATATGCTCCTTGTTCTCCTACAGGCATTGGACATGACAATTGCTTGCCAACGTTCAGTCACAGATAACCTACGCCTTGCCGTATGACTTAATGACTTGAAAGTCAAATTACACCTATACGGAGGACAGAAGGTAGATGATTTGAAGGTATCTCAACAGTGTATTTGTAACTGATGCACTTAATTAACAAGTTACCTGACGGATTTATCGGTGTCCAATCCTTTTGGTCTTAGTGATTTGTTGAAGTGCATGTAGCAGGCAATTTATAACACCAAACATTAATATTGTTTTCGCAAAGTTAAACAAATATTGCCAGTTATATTTCAGTGCTGTTTTTTTTTTGGCGGACTCTATATGAGAGAAAACAAATTAATTACATTAAGACAGTATCAAATGTAACTGTGTTTTTGTCAAATGAGTCTAATACTTGTAGAAACTTCTAAAAAGAATATCATAAGTAGAAACAATGAGCTTACTCGATATACAATATTCATGTTTCCTCCATTGTTTTTAGAGGCAGGTTAATCGTGACTTTCTGCGGATTGATTTATCAGCAGAGTCATAGTTTAAGTAGTATCGTGCAAGGAAATACAGAAATACTATTTAAATGTAACAAGTGATCAAATTAGTGATCATAAGAAATATTTCACACAGAGGAGATGTTTTGTAAGTCCAAAATCAAAAACAGCCGACATAAAATCATTTTATTTAAATAACAGTCAGCATAGAATCCTTGTATGGTGTTAAACAGTCAACATATATAGAATCACTGTATTTTGTTGAACATTCATCATAGAATCACTGTTTTGTGTTGATCAGTCCACGTAACCCACATAAAGGCACCAGCACGAATAATAGAAGCCAAAAGTGTATAATGTTTAACCCACATAAAGGCACTATCACGACAAATAGCAGCTGATAGTGCATGATTTATAACCCACCTAAAGGCACAATAACTAATATCAGTTGATTGTGTATAAAACAAAAATAACATCACAAATAGACTGAAGTCTGAGGAAATTTAAAAAAAGCCAGTCCATAATTAACTGGCAATATCGAAAGCTCAAACATATTAAACGAATGAATAATACAATATCAATATCTGAAACAATAAAACGAATGCATAACACTCTTATTTCAAAAGGCCATAACCAACTGGCAATATCAATAGCTTAAACACTCCAAACGAATGAATAACACTGTCACTTTGAAAGTCCATAACCAACTGGCAATATCAATAACTTAAAACACATCAAACGAATGAATAATACTGTCATTTTGAAAGTCCATAACAAACTGGTAATATCACTAACTTAAACACATCAAACGAATGAATACCACTGTCATTTTGAAAATCCATAACCAACTGGCAATATCAATAACTTAAACACATCAAGCGAATGAATAACATTGTCATTTTTAAAGTCCATAACCATCTGGGAATATCAATTACTTAAACACATCAAATGAATGAATAACGCTGTCATTTTAAAAAGCCAGCACCAACTGACAATATGAAAAGCTCAAACAAATCAAACGAATGCATTACATTGTCATTTTAAACGTCCATAATCAACTAGCAGTATCAATAGCTAAAACACATCAAACAAATGGACAACTGGCTATATCAATAGCTTAAACGCATCAACTGAATGAATAACACTGTCATTTAAATATATAAATAAATATAAGTTTTTATTTTTTAACAACAAAACCTGATGTTAAAACATAATGAAAACAAATGACGGACCATTATTTCCACTGAAAAAACCTCATTTAAAAAACTTATATATTACAAGATTTTAAAAATTCCAGAAACATAATAAAATAATTGCACTCCTTATCAATATAAATAAAAAATAGTATCTATTATACATCATGTTTTACTTAATGTCAAACTCATCTATAGATACCAAAAAAATCAATTAAAAAAAGTTGCACTGTTTAACATCCCATTGCTCTTCTTTGTTTTTAAACAAATGCACTGTTTTTGATATACAAATGTATGTTATGCTAAATGGCCTTGGACGAGTTTATTGTATACAACATTGTACAATATGAATACTCTAAAAATAAGGAAATTTAATAAAAACTAAATCTGCAGTTATATCTTATACTACAAACCGTGAAATGTCATTATGCATACATTTTACTGTCTTCCAAAATAAGTTAGCGTTGATATTCGATGATTGCTTCGAAATCTAAAACTAACTTCATTTCAATAAAATATGCTTACTGTGATGAGCTCTACTACTTTGTCGGCGTCAAAGTGTGAGTTTGATAAATTGTGTTTTTTTGGCACCTTGTGTTGAGTGGAAGTTAAGAAAGGTTTTAAAACGAAAATTGGTGACGTCTTAATAAGGAAGGTTTTATGTCTAAAGTCTAAAATGCATGATTTTCTTTTATTAGTTGTAAGTGGTTTTGAACTAAATGCCAGTAAAAACTGAATTCACTAAAAAACTGAACTCCGACGGAAATTCAAAACTGAAAGTCCCTAATCAAATGACAAAATCAAATGTTGAATCACATCAATCGAAAGGTCAACATCTGTCATATTCCTTCCTTTATACAGGCATTTCATAATGTAGAAAATGGTCGATTGAACCTAGTTTAGTAGAGCTTGACCTCGAACTTGAATGACAGTCTAATCAAATTCCATTATATTTACAACGATGCGCTAACTTAAAACACAAAATAGATAAAATTGTCAAATAAGGGTACAACAGTCATCACCGTGTCACAATCTTAATTAGAAAAACAACAAACACATATTTTACAAAGAAGCGCAAACAATCAACTGTTTAATTCAACAACCACATTCAGCCCAGTAGTCAGCACTTTTTGTGCTAACATGTATTGTCATTGATATGGTTATATTTATAAATTTACTGTTTACAAATTTTAGAATTTTTTGAAATACTAAGACTTTTCTACCTCAGGCATAGATAACTTTAGCTGTATTTGGCAAAACTTTTAGGAATTTTGGTCCTCAATGCTCTTCAACTTCGTACTTTATTTGGCCTTTTTAGATTTGTTGGATTCGAGCGTCACTGATGAGTGTTTTGTAGACGAAACGTGCGTCTAGCGTATATACTTAACTTAGTCCTGGTATCTATGATGATTTATTCATTGTGTTCTGATATATGCATTTTCAAACAACCCATAAACGATTTAAATATAAGTCCCGTGACTGAATGGCAAAGTTAACATTAACTCTAATGTTGAGTTGCTTGTTTACAGTTTGATTTTTAACATCAAAGTGGAAAAGATATAAGATAATTTTGTCGTTCAAAATAGTTTCAAAATTATAAAAGACCAATAACATAATGGGAGTAATCTCAGATCTTTACTTTATATCTTTTTGTTGTGGGTGTATAGAAAATGCTTTGAGAATATTAATAGATAAGATATCGTCACCGTTCGCTTTTTCTCTGCTTAAATTTAAAATAGCAAAAGTTCATGTAGACTCTTTCAGAAAATGTACTATTTTTTAGTTATCTCCCCTAAAAATGTCAGTTTAAATACATCACTTATCAAACAAACAAAACCAAATTTTGCTACTTTAATTACAAATTTGACCTTGGGTTCTCTATTAATTACAATCCAAAATTGTGGAAAGGACAATCACTCCAATAAGAAGTCGCCTTCATATTGTCTTTTATTGCAGATTGAAGTTATGATGCAAAAAACGGAAACAAATTAAAAATGGTCAAAATCATCATCAAAGGACATTTTCTGTAATAAATAGTCGATTACTGATTTCGACCCTGTTGTCTCACTTGTAGAACTGAACTTACTGATCATAATTAAGTTTTTTCTGTCTATCATAATTTTTCAAAATAGAATGCAAAAGCAAAAATAATAGGTACAAATCATTTCAGACAATAAATCATATACATGTAATACATTGGAAATGAGTTCATGTGACACAGATAATGACTCTGCTTGCATTTGCCTTTTTAAAGGGACATAACTTAAGAAAGGCTCGAGTGACACTACCCAAATTTGTCCTTAATCTTAATTCTGTTGTTAAAGGCATTGTGTATTAGTTTCATAACATTTGCCTGAGAAGAACTTATGTAAGAAAACAAAAACGATAACGTCAGCATCTTCGCCATTTATAAAGGGGCATAGCAGGAAAAGTGAGGCCACCGAAATATATATGGCCTACTACGATTCGTTCAACTCGGGTTTACTCTAGTTGAAAGGTCAGTGCTAATGCACATGTGCGCAACCGTTCCGAATCGAAGTCAAGACTCTTCCATCGAGTTGTCTATTATAATAATTTAATAGTCCAAAGAGACCAATCTTTGACCCAGAAGCGTCGGTATGAAAGTTAAGTGCGTCGGAAAGTTAATTAGTGTTTCTGAAAAATTAGTTTTTATATATCAAGGGAAAAATAACCAGATAACTGTGAAAATTATTTAAAGCTAGTAATATCTGTATTCTTGGACACCTATAAAAATAATATTGAGAAAAATAACTTATATAAGTTATATTTAAATTAGCCTCGTTTTCAACATTACTTGTATAGGTAATTTTAATTGTTACTTGTTTAAGTAATGCCCCTGACTGGATGATTTCAAGTGTAAATTTCTATATTAACAACCTATGTCTTCCTGTTATGATGAGTAAACATTCAACTTATAATGTTATCACGTAGTACATGTATTGTATATATTTAAAACCTTGTTTCAAGGTCGAAATAAATGTAAAATGACAGAATATATAACGGTCCGAAATAACTTATGGTCAATTTTACACTGGCCGAGAGTCATCCTCTATATTTCCTTAGTTATTTTTCTTTTAAAGATAGTTTAATAGTTATCGTTCATATCATGCATATTGTACGAGTGGTCGTGTTGTTTATTGGCCAAGTTTTACAAAATCAAGTGGTCATTCCGTAGATTTATCAATAGTTATCTTATGTTACTGAAGTAGTATTGCTTATATATTTTCCCGAGTGTTATCTGATTTATTTCCCTAGTGTTTTTTTTGTATATTGATCGAGTGTAATTCATTATATTATTCACCTGGTAGTTTGGTAAGAAACCATTGCTTATATAATCATTAAATAAGTGGTCCTTGCGTAGATAATTGGCCGTCTGTCAATTTTTTTTTAGATTTGCATTTTGGCAGTTGTCTTCTATATTACCTTGTACGTAGTCGTTTTACACATGACAACATGTTACCGTCATTTTGGTAATTGACCGGTGGTAATTTATAATATATCTCAGTGGTTGTATTGTCGATTAGCCGTTTGTGAACGTTTATAAAGCATGATTGCTCATTTTGTTGATAAGTCAAATAAGAACTTAAACGCGTGGAAATTTAGTTTGAATGATTGAGCGTTATCTAATTTGTTACATGATTAGCATTGATGCAGATTGACCGAGTGCTACCTTACATGTAACCGAGTCTTACTTAGTTGATTGGCAGAGTTTTATTCTTATTTATAAACCATTATTTTTTTAGTTTGAACTAGGGTAAACGCAGTCAGGTTATAATGTTTACTGTTATTGAGGGCTTATTGCCCAGTTCAGAAAGAATCAATCAAGTTTGAAAGCGGTCTTTTTATATCCACAAGCATACGTTCCATACACTGTGTTGGTCTATTTTTTAAATAACCGTGACGTATAAACAAAAGTATTTTGACACAAGAAGTAAACAGATAAACGGCAGGAATATAAAATCGTCTTTGAATATTATACATTCCCCAGTCAACAGATAACGACCGTTTTAAAATATGAAAAAAAACCTTAGGTTGAATAATGTGGAAATAAAAAACAATTCTTTGTTCAAATATGTATAAAATATCATTAAAACGCTTTTAATAAACGAACAAACACTTACAGGTTAATTCGTAGTGAACATGATCATATAACAATAATTAAACTATGTAATAATTGTGCTTTAAACTTACTATCAGTTTTTGTGAGTACTCCTATTTACAACTAAAGTTGTTTTGTGACTATTGCTTTTGTGTAAGTTGGTTTATCAGTGCTTCGAACCAATTGATCAAGTTAACTTATTAGTACAGTGCATTTTTTCCCATGTTTATGAAGAATTGAGGGGAAACAGTCATAGTTCAATCCGCCATTTACTTTATGTGCCTGTACCAATACATAGGCCTGTTATCAGTGGTTCATGTCTGTCATATTTGCTTTTTATAATCTACTTCCTATATAAATGTGGCTGTCATTTTTTTTAGTCTGAATTGTGTCACACTTTCAACTATACAGGATAGGTATTTCTCATTGTTGAAGGCCGTCAGTTGTCATTCAATTGTGTGTGTCTAAAAACTGTATACCTGTCTCAAAGCCTCGTTTAATTCATTATATACTTATTGCAAATTCACAATAATATGTATCTGTTTTGGAGACCGTTTCAATGTGTTGCATATTCTTTACAAGGTACTTTTTTGATGATGTTTGTGGAAAAGAACAGCGCGTAAGCTGAACGAAATGTTAACACTGGTAGAAAAACAATTGTACATATACCATTTACACGTGCATGTTCACTTGTTTACAATAAAATGCGTTTAACCAATTCTTATGGTATAGGTAAATGCGCCGAGTCCGACCTTACACAAATGAATTAGAACGTAAAAAAAGTACTGCCTACAAATCATAAAAAAAGTGGATGTAACCTTGGAACCTTATCAACGTTTCGGAATGAACTATAGGCTTCAGTGTTGACTTACACAGGACATTATACGTATAGTATAGACCATGAAATTGAAGTTTAAAATCTGATCAATGTCATGTCAATTACCCGTTACTCCTCCTATATACATTACAACACTCACTGGGCATGCGTATCATAATACTTTCATCGAATAAATCAATACTTCTCTCCCCTTTTCAATTGTTTTTGCATACAGCAAAAAAATTCTGCTTGACTGTTGATGGATAGTTGTTTACATAGCAATCCTACAGCATCTATTCTGTTTGTATTGGTTATCTTAAGACACATTCATATATTGTTGTAATGTGAGATTTTTTCAAATTCAAACAGTTAATCAAATTTCTGGTTACTTGTTTCAAAATCGGTTAACATCATGTCTATATAATATCGAGAACAGCCATATTTTGAATTTGAAACTTTCGCTGTCGACACTAGAACAGTTAATCTGGATAACAGCAATACGTTATTTTTGTAAATTGTTTGACTTTCATAATTTTTAATTAATTGTTTTCAATACCTAGGTTATTTTATGTTTTTTTTCAATTATAAATACCTACAATGTTCAAGATGCATGCACACGAAGAAACAACATTGCCTTTGAAAGATTACTCGTAAGCTTTGGTTATGTTTCTGTCGATATCAGTAAAACCTGATTGTACTACAAATTACGCTACCTATACACCATTTTCTACAGTAGAAAATTCCTGTAAAAAAGTGAGGATTATGACAGTTGTTTTCAATTTGTATGTTGTGCTTGAGATTTTGATTTTGCCATTTTATAAAGTATTTTTCTTTTTGAATATCTGTTGGAGTTCGATGCTTTTATTAATTTGATTTTTTCAAACTTTAATAGAAAAAAACCTCAGAAATGATCAATGAGTATATCCGAATAATTCATAAGATAATTACTTGTACACCTAGTGAAACGGCGGGGGTGTAGCTTGATGTTCGTTGTGAGCCAAGACTCAGTGTTGAAGACCGTACCTTGACCTAAAATGGTGGGCTTTTATAGATTGTGGATGGAGAGTTGCTTCATTTGCACTCATACCACATCTTCTTTTGATTTTGACATAAGACATAAAAATAGCCTTTTATACACTTTCCGAGTATCAAGTAACTAAAACCCTTCTTACAAAAAAAGTAATCAACCATCATTAGCAAGATCCAAAACATGATTTATTTATAAAAAGTATATGCAATCCTTGCCTTTTTCAATGTTTCTAAACATGATGTGTGTAGCATTGAGTGATTACTGTTATAACTTTAGATAAAAATTGAAAAAAACGTTTACAAATTATTAGCCTCTCCCACCTATAATATAGTTACTTAATATTACGTCCAAAATTTAAACAATTGATACTGTTGAGAATATAATGTATACACTTGTAACCTACGGAAACCGTCTTATATTTATACTCTTCATCTTCCTGTTATGATGCGTAATTATTTAACTTATAACTTTGTCACGTAGTACTTTATATATTGTATATACATGTTTTCAAGGTCGAACAAAATGTACAACAATAACAACAATGTTATAGTCTGATTTATCAAGAATATTATCCGAGTTTTGGGGTAATGGTCGTCGTTATTTGCTTAATCATTTATTGTATTCGTCTGTTATTCAAATTCGTAGTGTGTTTTTTTCCTAATAAGACATTTCAGATTGCTGGTGGCTGATGCTGTCTGTTGAGCGCTTTAATGTGCAATTGAATTCACTAAACTAATTCGCTATTATTTCATAATCATGATAACTACCATCACTCATCTCACTTTTAGAACCTACCCCTCCCACTGATCGTAATTGTGATGCTGTTTGAAAATGTGAAACATTGAACTGATGTGTGTGGAAAAAAACCCACTTGACTTATATTTATAGGTTAAAATTGAAATATAGTTTACTATTAAAATTGCATCTACATTTTTATTAGAAAGGTCATAATGATGGCTATCTACACAGATGAACGGGAAATATAATTGCCGATTTACTATACATAAAACATTATGTTTCTATTTTTTTTTAAACTTGACTATTCATGGTAACGCGTTTACGGTTTAACCACAAGGGAGATGATTTCCTCATTATCTGAACTTGAACGTTATCATATGACACGGACAAATACATAGACTATCACAATTGACTGATAACATTATCATATGACACGGACAGATACATAGACTATCACAATTGACTGATAACGTCATCATATGACACGGACAAATACATAGACTATCACAATTGACTGATTAAACAAAGGAGTAGGTCCGGTAAGACCCCTTTTTGGCCCCAAAATATGGCAGTTTTACAAAATTGTTAAAATGTAAACTTTTAGTTATTTATTGGACAGTTGAATGCTTCTGCTACATAAACATGGGCTGTTTTTTGACAATACAATGCACATATATCGGGTTGTAGCACCATTACGTCATGCTAAATTACTGAAATCTTCAAAATTATATCATTTTAGTTAAATTTTAGACGGTTTCCATGTAAAACGAAAGTGGCCGCATTCGTGTTCATCCTTAATATTGAAATGTAAGTTGTATTTTAAAATAATACATAACATATATAGAGGTTGTGGATGAACACGTATGCGGCCACTTTCATTTTTGACAAAAACCATCTGAAAAGTGACGTTTTTTGGCATATTTGAGAGATTTTTCATATTTAAGCTTGAATCGGAACGTTTTTAATGACTAAATTAGTTAAAATATTTCACAAAAACTAATTGAATCAAGTGAAATAGACACTTAAGTGTTTAAAAAGTGGTCAAAATCTTTCGTCAGATGAAACTGAAATTTGAGGCCAAAATGAGTCCTTCCCGGACCTACTCCTTTATGAAAACATCTTTCTGCTATCTTCGAAACTTTAATTAAGACAAACGTGGCACCGACCTCTAGACATTCATAATTTTGTATATATCATGTTGTATAATTTTCATTTAGTATGATTCACATGATTTTCATAACAACTTATCTTAATTATAAATCTTGAAACAATAAACAATTTGATATATAAAAATGAAGATTTGTAGATTCTACAACCTTTTAAAAATATGTTGAGTGACATTAAGCTTCAAAAGTAACTTTCATTGTTTTGAACAAAATCATTCTTCTTCGCCGCATATTTTATAGATAATTCATAGTAATGCACGTTGACTGAATATGCAAGTGTATATTTAGTTGTCTCCCTTACAAGTATAATCAGTTTGAGAATTTTTCATTATTATTTCCCTTGTTAAAACTGTACATTTCATGTTTCGTTATTTAATGATTTACATGATGCCTATTCAGTACATATTTGTGAAGTTGAATAGATATTAGTATTATGAATTCATTGAATTCTAAAGTTTAGATCACTTGAGCATTGAAGCAAATCCTTTATAACCTCCTTTGACAGACTTAGGCCTATACATGTTATATGACTAATTTGGTGTAATTACATTGAATTGCATGAGATCTGAAGTATATAGTCCAACCAATGAAAGCTGTGATGAATGTAAATCTTTCTTCAATAAATGGGATTTCAATTGCTTAGATATGAAACAACCCCTCCCCCCAGTTTTTTTTCCGTTTTTTTGTTAACTGAAATTTCAATCAATCTTGAAAAAAAATTGTATGACTCCTCCCCTCCCCCCCCTAAAAAAAAGAAAGAATAAAATTTCCTCCCCCCCATTTTTTTATTTGAAGTTTCAAATTATATCAATTCACCAAACAAATTTGACAAAATATTTTTTTGCAGTGGTAAAAAACATTACAGGGAAAATGATTTCGTTCTTTGCTTGATGAGTAATGAAACAGACTATACTTAATAACACTAGTGTATGAAGACATTGAATTCTTCCTCTTAGTATAAGAAAATGTCAAAGAAAAACTCGAGTTGTTCCCCTTGTATTCATTTGTTGTTTATAAAAAAAAATGAAATACTGTTTTCTCAGGCGTGCAAGTACATGCAATCAAAGGTTTGGTTTTATCTTGCTCTAATTGTTGATGACTGTTTAAAAAAAACAAATTTCATTGGTTTGTTTTGATATTTTCAAAATTAAGTAGAAAGGCTTTTCATACGGGTTATGAATTTGTTATCAGTAAATTGTAATCTATTTGTCTAAATTTTAACAAAATAACAAATATGTCATCTGTACAGAAGTTTTCACTTTCTCTTAACAGGTCCGAGTACACAGTTATTTCGTAGTGCATTTCTTTTAGACAATAAATGTAAATAAAAAAAATTTCACCTGCGTTTTCTCAATAACATTTTTACAGTGTGTTGTACTACTTTTGGGACAAACGATATCAAAATTATAGAAAACTTCATCAGCTCTAACTCAAAATATGGACAATTTTGTGTTAAGGGGGTCTTGAAATCTTTTGACAGCTTCCGAAGTGCTAATTTTTTACCTTTTTCAGCTGGACCTAATCACTACTTTACCTAAATATTTATGACCCAAACTTTTTTACAGTGTCATTTCACCCCCCAACTTGCTAAATGAGGCATAAAACATGGAGAATTAAATTTGGAAGGGGTATAACATAAATTGGCAAGTAACACACTGTCCACATTAAGGACTATATTTGTGGACAACGAAAATCAAAGGACGATAACTGTGTACTCGGACCTAATAGGATAGAAAAAGTTGCCCAATCTTTATAAAACTTGGTAAGACAAAAGCTTAATATATTATAAGACTGCTTACAAAGTTTCATAGCAATAGGATATATATTATAGACACTATGATTAATTCTATATTCAACTTTACGTGTTAAATTTGGACGTTAAAATTGAGAAATTTCAACTATCAACATTTGGGGCTTTTAAAATTAAAATATTGCAAAAAAATACTTTTAAAATGCCTTAATATATAATACATCATGTATTTAAAGCAATACAGTACTCATTTTATATATCAGACTTAGCATAATTTTTCAAAAGTCAAATTTATATGAGCCTGTGCCTAAAAATGGAGGTTTTCCAATGAAGGGAGCCTTACATGAAGATGTAATATTTTCCAGCAATTTTAAATTTGTGAAGCTTTTTATTTATAAATAATCCTTACATATGTACTTAATGTACTTTAAATGGAAAGAAAACTTACAAATAACATATCATATTAGTTTAAAAGGGTCTTAGGCCAAGTATGACTAAAAATAATTTAGGGTCAATTTAGGCCGTAGCACATATTTACATTTAAAAATGCATATTGAAGCTATAGGAAATAAAAAATTGTGTCTTTTCTATCATTTCTATACTCAGGTGACATGATACAATAAATCTGAGCACAAAAAGGCTATTACATTCAACTGTTTGAGCAGACAGTATGGTCTGATACAAAGATTTTTCACTTTTTAGTGAAATACTTGCATCAATTTTAGTCTCAACAGGCTTATATTTGAACCACATGGTATCCTACAGAGGTAAAGAAAGATATTATGTGAAATGAAACAGGCACAAAAGACATTGTTAAATGCTTTTTATACAATTTTAGTGAGGTCTTTATTATGGCCTTCAACTTTTATGTACCATGCTCCTCACATTTAACTTGATCCAAAAAGGGCGTTAGATGAGGGTCATTTATACAACACACTTTGCTCATATTGTCTGAGATAATCTTCTTTTCTGTAGATTCAGAGTTCACAAATGAGTAATACAACTGGATTAAAGCATAGAAACACAAAAATTGACACATGAAAACATGTCAGATAGAAAGTCAAAATGCCACTTATGCATCAAAATTGAAAAAGCTATGAAATGCTTATTTTGACCATATAATGCCAAAATTGGTCATTTTTGCAGAAATTCTATCAAATAAAAGTTTAAATCCTTTAGTTTTATGCTATTTGACAAATTGACACCATCAGATCATTCAGGGAAGTTGCCAAAGTACAGATTCTATATTTCCTGATTTCACCTCTTAGGTCCGAGTACACAGTTATTTCGTAGTGCATTTCATTTAGACAATAAATATAAATAAAAAATATCTCACCTGCGCTTTCTCAATAACATTTTTACAGTGTGTTGTACTACTTTTGGGACAAATTATATCAAAATTATAGAAAACTTCATCAGCTCTAACTCAAAATATGGACAATTTTGTGTTAAGGGGTCTTGAAATCTTTTGACAGCTTCCGAAGTGCTAATTTTTGACCTTTTTCAGCTGGACCTAATCACTACTTTACCTAAATATTTATGACCCAAACTTTTTTACAGTGTCATTTCACCCCCCAACTTGCTAAATGAGGCATAAAACATGGAGAATTAAATTTGGAAGGGGTATAACATAAATTGGCAAGTAACACACTGTCCACATTAAGGACTATATTTGTGGACAACGAAAATCAAAGGACGATAACTGTGTACTCGGACCAACAGGATGTTTTTTTCTCGTCAATTATAATTCTCACAAATTGTTATAATCATCCCCAATGAAAATAGATTAAGTGTATTTCTTGGAAGTTTAATTACAGACACACCTTATAAACACTCAAAAGGGACAAGTTGCGAATATCTGATATCGTGTTATGGACTAAGATATTTATAACATGCGTTTCAATTACAAAATTCTGTTTCTTTGAGTATGATTCAAATATTGTTCATTACCGCAATAACTTACTCATGTTACTTTTAATGAATTTTTTGAAACACTAACCAATTGAATCATAAAAATGAAAAATTGTCAATTCTGTCAGAAATATGTTGAAATGATAGTAAGCTTTATGATAAACTTGCACAGATGCTGTCATGTTATTTGATAAAAGTAATCGTTATGAACCTGTGATAAGTAAATTGTAATATATTTGTCTAAATGTTTACAAAAATTAAGAAATTTCATCAGTACAGACGTTTCAACTTCCTCATAACAGGATTTTTTTTCTCATCAATATTAATTTTTGATAAATTGCTTTATTGCCCCGATGAAAAAAAGGTTAAGTGTATTTCTTGAAAGTGTTATTATGACTACGACTTATGAATGCTCATGAAATTATAAGGACAAGTTGCCAGTATCTGATATCGTGTTACCTTAGTCGTATTTTGCACAACTTTTTTGGAATTTTGGATCCGCAATGCTCTTCAACTTTGTACTTGTTTGGCTATATAACTATTTTGATATGAGCGTCACTGATGAGTCTTCTGTAGACGAAACGCGCGTCTGGCGTACTAAATTATAATCCTGGTACCTTTGATAACTAGTTACATGTAATGACTAACATATGTGTAACAATTCGTTTCAATTACTAAGTTATGATCCTTGCTATGAAGACACGGATTGTTTATAGTTTGTCCTTATTATGAAATCGAAAAAAAAAAAATTTCCATGACAGATAATTAATGGATTGGAGATACAAGTACTTAAATAATTTATCTTAAAGTAATACATATATATCTCACTGTGAATTGTTGTAGAATGGTTTTGATAGTAAGAACATTTTTATCTCAGTGTGTCAATCTTGTATCTGACCGACATTTTAAATAAGATAAAACTAAATTAGCCATTTCGGTGTTTTCTTACTGAGTTGATGCTCGTCTTGCTTAAGACTATTTATCTTGTACCAGAAGCTTGAAATTTCTACACCATATCTACTTTAAAATGCAAAACAACGAGATATTTTAAAGGAGTAGGTCCAGTAAGACCCCTTTTTGGCCCCAAAATATAGCAGTTTTACAAAATTGTTAAAATGTAAACTTTTAGTCATTTATTTTACAGTAGAATGCTTCTGCTTCATAAAAGTGGGCTGTTTTCGACAATACAATGCACATATATCTGGTACTAGCACCATTAAGTCATGCTAAATTATGGAAATCTTAACAAATCTAGCATTTTAGTTAAATTTTAGACGGTTTTCGTGTGAAACGAAATTGGCCGCATTCGTGTTCATCCTTAATATTGAAATGCAAGTTGTATTTTATAATAAAACATAACATAAATAACGATTGAGGATGAACACGGATGCGGCCACTTTCGTTTTTGACGAAAATCATCTAAAAAGTGACATGTTTTGGCATATTTTGTAGATTTTTTCATATTTGAGCTTGAATATGGTCGTTTTTAATGACAAAATCAGTTAAAACTTTTCCAAAGCTAATTGATTCAAAAGAAATAGACACTTAAGTGTTTAAAAAGTGGTCAAAATCTTTCGTCAGACGAACCTGAAATTTGAGGCCAAAGTCGGTCCTTACCGGACCTACTCCTTTTTCTACGATTATGTTATATTAAGATAATTATCTTTTTTTTTCAATAGCTAATGATGCACGATTTTTTTTATTTATTTGAGTGGGTTATGAAACAGTTACCTTTACCTGAGGAATACTCAGGTTTGGCGTTTTGTTCGATTTACTTCCCTTACATATTTAACCGAACCCATGCTGTGAAAACATAATATCACACTTAATTCCATCAATATGCCCTACTTTTGAATAGTCAGTTGCTTGTAGTGCATTCTGGAAAGAGCTGTTTCAATTCGTGTAACTAATTTATTTTAAAAGGGTAAGCAGATCCTGATCCGCAAGTGCACCAGTCGTGTAGTATTAGTAAAAACCCTTTGCTACATCTAATTCGGTAGGTCACTTTCGTAGAACAGAGAACTTGAATGCAGCTACGACCATAGGAACAATACCATCGTTATCTGTTAAATAAATATTTCATACTGGTCAACCAAATCAGAAGGGCGTCCTAACGGATTAGAAGGGTCGACTTTAATTTGTCCATCTGGAACTTTTGTCCAATAGCTTTTTGAAGGCATCAACACTATATCATGTAAATCATTATAGAAAATGCAAATCCTATAACATCTTAACAACTGGGAGATTGATAAATCCCAGCCTATTTGCGTGATTATACTTTACATAAGATGCATCATTTTCACATATATTTACCTTGCTATTTTGGTATAACATGTCAATGAATTCCATCCTATATTGACTTAGCATTGGCTTTGAACTACACGAGCAACATAATGGGTGCTACATGCTTACGATTCAGGAGCACCTGGTATAATCCCTAGTGTTAAGTAGGGTTCGTGTTGTATCTCTAGTGTTAAGTAGGGTTCGTGTTGTATCCCTAGTGTTAAGAAGGGTTCGTGTTGTATCCCTAGTGTTAAGTAGGGTTCGTGTTGTATTCCTAGTGTTAAGTAGGGTTCGTGTTGTATCCCTAGTGTTAGGTAGGGTTCGTGTTGTATCCCTAGTGTTAGGTAGGGTTCGTGTTGTATCCCTAGTGTTAAGTAGGGTTCATGCTGTATCCCTAGTGTTAAGTAGGGTTCGTGCTGTATCCCTAGTGTTAATTAGGGTTCGTGCTGTATCCTTAGTGTTAAGTAGGGTTCGTGTTGTATCCCAAGTGTTAAGTTGGGTTCGTGTGGTATCCCAAGTGTTAAGTAGAGTTCGTGTTGTATCCCAAGTGTTAAGTATGGTTCGTGTTGTATCCCTAGTGTTAAGTTGGGTTCGTGTTGTATCCCTAGTGTTAAGTAGGGTTCGTGTTGTATCCCAAGTGTTCAGTAGGCTTTGCGTTGTATCCCTAGTGTTAAGTAGGGTTCGTGTTGTATCCCTATTGTTAGGTAGGGTTCTGGTTGTATCCCTAGTGTTAGGTAAGGTGCGTGTTGTATCCATAGTGTTAAATAGGGTTCGTGCTGTATCCCTAGTGTTAAGTAGGGTTCGTGCTGTATCCCTACTGTTAAGTAGGGACGTGTTGTATCCCTAGTTTTAAGTAGGGTTCGTGTTGTATCCCTAGTGTTAAGTTGGGTTCGTGTTGTATCCCAAGTGTTAAGTAGAGTTCGTGTTGTATCCCTAGTGTTAAATAGGGTTCGTGTTGTATCCCTAGTGTTAAATTGGGTTCGTGTTGTATCCCTAGTGTTAAGTAGGGTTCGTGTTGTATCCCAAGTGTTAAGTAGAGTTCGTGTTGTATCCCTAGTGTTAAGTAGGGTTCGTGTTATATCCCTAGTGTTAAGTAGGGTTCGTGTTGCTCAATGTTTGTGTTTTGTATTTTGTGTACTGTTTGTCTCTTTGTCATTTTCTTTTTTTAACCATTGTCAGTTTATTTTCGACGTGTGCGTTCGACTCTCTCTGTGGTATCATTTGCCCTTTTTCCATATGCTTGTCTATGTCTGTTTATGTTTTAAATCTGTCTCAAATGTTTTCTTTTGGAACTAAAAACACCATGAAAGTGCTTACTTGTCTTGTTTTTTATAGTGTTCAGCTTGGATTTCGTTTCATGGGGTAACATTGAAGCGCTCTTAAAGATCGGTTTCAGTGTGTCTGGCTCAAAACTACCCCATCCAGATGTTTTACAGTCATACACAATTTAGATTATATGATGTTACATTTGTATGGTTCTGTCTGAATGACTCTTTAGATATATGACGGTACATTTGTATGGTTCTGTCTGACTGACTTTTTATGTCTGTGTTAACATTTTCCGTCTTTAGTATAGACTCTACACTACATATCTCCGATGTTGGATCTTTGACGTCTACGTATATGTTGTCATATTTTTTTCATATTAATTCATTTATTGTAATAATATTTGTTTTCAGTACCAATAAAAGTAACTTTCATTAATGACATGAATGAGTAAGCAATTTTGTAAAACGAAAAAAAATGTCTTTTTCATCCGTTAGAATTTAGTTTCATGACTAAGTCTCACTGATGTTGAGATGTTCTGTTCGTCCGTATTTAATATAATGAGAGTTTAGCCCTTTGTTGATAAGTAATTTCTCATCTTCTTTTTTGGGATATGAACAACCTAACTGAAATTTTATTTGTACGAAATTTCCAACTTCTTTTTAACAGGATGGTTTTCACTTCACTTTAACTTATTTGAATTGTTATAGCCATCCCCGATGAGAAATAGATTGAGCATTTTTTTTGGAAGTAATATTTGTAAAACAAAATTTTAACATATTTATGAATATCGTCAGTCGAAATAGTTTGCATTGTTTAAATTCATTAACTAATAAATAGCAAGCTAAAAAAACTGATGACGTGTTATCAGCATAGAATTTTGTGTCATACGTTTCAATTACAAATTACTTATCCGTGTTCTAAAGATGAATGAACGTTGACAATCTATGGCAATAATTAAGAGAGAAAAGATGCGCAAATTTATCGTGATAGGTAATCAATATGTCAGAGATACATAGAAGTTTAGAATTTATCGTAATGATAAATATTTAGAATTATAAATTGTATTAGAATTGTTGTATATGTAAGACAATTATTATCTATAATACCATTTAGTATCGACTTTGCCGAACTTCGTTTATATCTATCGTTCAGTGTTTTCATGATAATAAGCAACAATTTCAAACATTGCGTTGCTGATCGTTTTTGTTGTTCAAAGTTTCGATCTATCTATAATAGTTTCAAGATTTAAGGTAAAAGTCTTGAAACTAGTCTATAGAAATTTTGCGTTGTTCAAAGTTTCCCTCTATCTAGTATAATAGTTTAAGATGTAAGGTAAAAACAGTAAATATTTGTAAAAAATAATCATTTAACGCTTATAAGGAGTCCATCAACCATTGGTACTCTTTTTTTCTTTCTTATTTGCTAATTTGTTGATCATGTCTTATTTGCTAATCATTGCCTCTTTTTTTGTTTTTATCTATTTTGTATAGTTTCCGTTAAACTCAAATTTATCATTATTTAAGGGCAACCACTCCTTCCAAGAGTCGTCTGTGCTGACTTGTTTGTAGATCTTATTTTGTTGATCATTTTTGCTCCGTAGAGCTTCTTTCTATATACTGTGGATTCATTAATATTCGTTGGATACCGATTTTCGTGGATTTCGTGGGTACAGAAGAACCACGAATTCAAAAATTCAACGAATAACAAATTTTCTAAAGAAATGAGTGTAGACTTTGCCATAACCACGAAATTAAATATCCACAAATATGTAAGTTTTCTTCAAACCACGAAAAATAGTACCCACGAAAATAAATGAATCCACAGTATTATAGTTTAAAGATAAATTTCCAAGAAAATCGTCAATCAAGGACAATGCCTTTCATAAGGGGTAGTATGTTTGGCTCCATAAACATTGGGTGCCTCGGTGGCCGAATGGTCCAAGTAGATCAACTAGCGTATCACTAGTCTGTCATCACTGAAGTTTTGAGTTCGAACCTCGCACTTGACAGGTGCATTTGCCTTAAATCTTAATACACTAGCGTATCACTAGTCTGTCATCACTGACGTTTTGAGTTCGAACCTCGCACCTGACAGGTGCATCCGCCTCAAATCTTAATTAACTTGGATTGTTAGTATTCCTGCTGAAGGTATGTGGTTCCCTTCGGGCACTCCAGCTGCCTCCGCCATTAAAATCTGACGGCCAAAAATAGGCAATATTGCTGAAAGTGGCGTTAAACACCAATCAAGCAATCAAACAACAACAAAAAAGATAATAATAATGAGAAGAAGAAAAAGTCTCAAAACTAGTAGGAGAGGGAGAATGTTCGCATATCGTTGCGACTTTGAAAAAAGAAAAGGAGGAATTGTAACAAATCTCCAAACATTGTTTCGTGTTAACAAGCAATATTAGCAACTGACCATGGGAGAAAAACAAATATGTATCCAACCTATTGGAAGATAGTTTTTTTGGGAAATGTATTCACAATCTAAATAGAATCGAGAAGATTGAGAGCTTGACATATCGTATAAACACCTGTTTTTTGTTGAAGACTTTTTGTTGTCCTCTTTGATCATTTTTGTCGCTTGGTTGCTGTCTAGGCTGACGTCTACCCACGTCTCTTTTATTTAATGAGAATTTAATTCATTTATCATTCAGTGAATGATGATATTATAGATAATAGAACGGAAAGCATTAATTAACCTTTTACCATTCACAAATTTTATCTCTACGTTTTACTTTTGAGAAGGCTTATTATGATAAGTGCAAGGCGCCAATTGATGTTGAGTTTTGACTGACTTATATTGCAATGAAACAGTGTATAAAGTCATTAGAATAATTGGTAAATAACAATATTTTTTTTTACAAATTTTGAGTCGATAATTTGTTTATGAATTATTTGACATAATTTAGACTCTCACTCTCTAAGTTAAAATTGCTCTTAGACAAACTTACTTATTTGGTAGGCATCAGTTTTTTTCATCTAGTTCCAAACGTTTATACTTATGCATGCATACTATCTAGATTTGAGAGGTCGTGATGAAATAAAATTTTAAAAGAGACCAGTTTAACTCACTATGTCGGCAACATTTTACTTGTTAGTAGATCTTGACTTGATAATGATGTGATTTAAAGTGTATCTGAATCTATGAGTTTCTATACTATTCGACAAAACGAAAAATGGGTAGTGAAAATCGTCTTTAAAGTGGTATGGGAGTATAGATTAAAAATGATAGAATTTGTTCAGACTTTATCAAAACGTAGTATATATTGTGAATTGTTCAAAAATATAACAAATATGATAGGGAAACGAATATTTTCTCAAGATATAGGTTGTGACAAAATGATACATTTTGTATGGATTATACAGGGGAAAATAGCATTACGTAATCTGATGCTAAACTGAACGATAGAATTGAAAACAAATGATAGATGATAGCTTTTAGAAAATGCTTTGATAATATCAATAGATAAGTAAGGTCACCGTGCGCTTTTTCTCTGTTTAAATTTAAAATAGCGAAAGTTCATGTAGACACTTTCAGAAAATGTACTATTCTATAGTTATCTCCCCTAAAAATGCCAGTTTAAACACATCACTTATCAAACAAACAAAACCAAATTTTGCTACATTAATTACAAATTTGACCTTGGGTTCTCTGTTAATTACAATCCAAAAATGTGGAAAGACACTACATTAAAGGACAATAACTCCAATAAGAAGTCGCCTTCATATAGTCTTTATTGTAGATTAAAGATATGAGGCAAAAAACTCAAACAAATTAAAAATGGTCAAAATCATCATCAAATGCCATTTTCTGTAATAAATAGTCGATTACTGATTTCGACCCTGTTGCCTGACTTGTAGAACTGAACTTACTGATCATCATAAAGTTTTTCTGTTTACTATAATTTTCAAAATAGAAGGCAAAAACAAAAATAATAGGTAAAAATCATTTCAGACAATAAATCATATAATACATGGGAAATGAGTCCATGTGACGCAGATAATGACTCCGCTTGTATTTACCTTTATAAAGGGACATAACTTAAGAAAGGCTCGAGTGACACTACCCAAATTTGTCCTTAATCTGAATTCTGTTGTTATAGGTATTGTGTATTAGTTTCATAACATTTGCCTGAGAAGAACTTAGGTAAGAAAACAAAAACGATAACGTCAGCATCTTCCCCATTTATAAAGGGGCATAGCAGGAAAAGTGAGGTCACCGAAATATATATGGCCTACTTCGATTCGCCTAACTCGGGTTAACTCTAGTTGAAAGGTCAGTGCTAATGCGCATGTGCGCAACTGTTCCGAATCGAAGTTGTCTATTATAATGGAGGTGAACATTTTGTTTTTTGTTGAGCATTAAAATAAAAAAAATATAACACAGTGTTTTACAAAGAAAAGTTCTGATCCTGTTTGCTTTTGAAAAATAGTTTGTAATAAAATTCAGGTTGCAGTCTTGTAATTGACTGCTCCATAGGCATACATGCTAAACAGCTGATTTTTGAAAATAGAAAAATAAAAAAATGCAACATAGAAAAAAAAAATCATGTTCATATCATGTATGTACTAATGTGAAATTGTGATTTAATTGGAAAAAAGAGGGTGTTGCCACGAATAATAAAAAGTTACGCAATCATGAAGTCAAAACATTTTTTTTCTACTTTCTGTTTGCTATTTTTACTAGGCCGCACCACTTCCAGTAAACATAGTTATCAAAAGGTACCAATATTATAATTTAGTACGCCAGACGCGGGTTTCGTCTACATAAGACTCATCAGTGATGCTCATATCAAAATAGTTATAAAGCCAAACAAATACAAAGTTGAAGAGCATTGAGGATCCAAAAATTCCAAAAAGTTGTGCCAAATACGGCTAAGGTAATCTATGCCTGGGATAAGAAAATCCTTAGTTTTTCAAAAAGTTCAAAGGATTGATATCCCCAAAAGATGTAAGATTTTTTTTAAAGTTTATATATATGTTTCAATTCAGCATAAACCTATAATCAAACAGAAAAAATTGAGGTCAGAAAAAAAATCAGAAAAAAATGCACTATTTTGTTTCCCTCCATGTTTTGACATGCACCGGAAATTGGAGTTGTAATACAAGACTGGTAACTATAACATTCATGAAATGTCTTAAACAAATAATTCATTTACTTAGTTTCATTAAGTAGCCATATTTGAACATAAAAAGTGCCATTATTAGAACTGTATTGCTATTTTAATGAAAATAACCCCACTATTTAAGCAATACCCCTTTCTAAAAACAGGTAAATTTTGGAAATCAGTCATGTCTTCTAAATGATCTGTAAATCTCATTCTAGTCTATCTTCATGAATGTTTTTCTATTATTTGGATACTGTGGAGCTAGAAAAGTATTCTTAT
The DNA here is from genome assembly GCA_019925275.1 of Mytilus edulis. NCBI lineage: Eukaryota > Metazoa > Mollusca > Bivalvia > Mytilida > Mytilidae > Mytilus > Mytilus edulis. Next base: position 12,583,161 of record CM034351.1, read on the forward strand.
CTATTATTTTTATTTTTTTCCTCCTGTTTAAATGAACCACATTCAATAGTTTACCCCTCCCCCTTTTTTCAATGAAATCTACCCAAGTGGGCCTCTTGTTTAAGTCAAAATTGAAAAACTACCCAAAACTTTTTCATATTAAAGAATTTGCTACAATAAAACTATCTGGACACAAGAAAGACCATACCTTTCTCTTGTTTGACTATACTGGTCTTTATACATGCCTACTATATCATGGTATTTAGACTGTACTTGACCCACCAATGCATATAAAATTTGAAATAAAATTCAAGAAAAAACAAAATGAATACTCAAGTTAGTGTTTTTGGTTAGAATATTGATTACTTGTCACATCTAATCACAAAAATCCATGTCATGATGGATAGTTTTAGAAAAATTCTACTTTTTAATTTTTTTTTTAACCCAAATATAGAAATTTCAATTAACCATGCAGTGCCGCAGACAGGAAAAGAAGTATAGACTCATGAATAATGAACATTTTATGAAAATCTTTTCACCAAAAGTTCATTTTATACATATTCTACCTAAATGTCAACAATTGAACCATGAAAATAATAACCCTAAAGTAAAAACAGTACTTTTGTATGTAGCTGTCTCTTCAACTTTGCTCTTATTTGAAATAAAACTGTGCAACTTAAAATTGCATCATAAGAAAAAGATTTCATTGAGAAAAAAATCTTTCTATGTTCTTTTTAATTGAAAATCATGTATGTAAAACCATCAAAATCTCAATTTGCCTCAAACTGTTGTGCTTTATATCTATTAATACTTCTGAATGGTGTCTAGTATGAAAATGCATAATTATTACATAATATCAGTTTTTTCAGTGTAACTTGATACCCCATAATTTTTTTTTTCTCTTAAAAAGTTCTTAAATCATAATGTTTTATCATTCTGGGCACACATAAGTCCACATGAGCTACTTCCTTGCAGTGAACATATGAAAAAAATACCCTATGCAGGTTGCAGTCTTGAAATTGACTGCTCCATAGGCTTACATGCTAAACAGCTGATCTTTGAAAATAGAAAAATAAAAAATGCTACAAAGAAAAAAAAAATCCTGTTCATATCATGTATGTTCTAATGTGAAATTGTGATTTAATCGGAAAATAAAGGGTGTTGCCACGAAGAATAAAAAGTTACGCAATCCTGAAGTCAAAACATTTTTTTTTTCTACTTTCTGTTTGCTATTTTTACTAGGCAGCACCACTTCCAGTAAACATGATATCCTTCCACTCTCTTTGATTGATATCCCCAAAAGATGCAAGATTTATTTTAAAGTCTATATATATGTTTTATTTCATCATAAACCTATAATCAAACAGAAAAAAATTGAGTTCAAAAAGTTGTAATACATGACTGGTACCTTAACGGTCCCAATTTTCTTGCACCAGATGCGCATTTCGACAATACATGTCTCTTCAGTGATGCTCGTGGCCAATATATTTGAAATCCAAAACATATATTAAAGATAAAGAGCTATAATCCAAAAGTTCCCAAAAGTATAGCCAAATCCGTGAAAGGAGTCAGAGCTTTGCATGAGGGAGATACATTCCTTAATTTATAAGTAAGTATTTTTGTAAGTGAGTTAAAAAAATAGTTCAAAGAAAAACAATTAATTTCTATTTTATTTCTAACCACCACCGACAGCTGATAATAAACTCATCATAGATACCAGGAATAAAATTTAATATTTACGCCAGACACGCGTTTCGTCTACAAAATACTCATCAGTGACGCTCGAATCAACAATTTTATAAAAGGTCTAATAAAGTACGAAGTTGAAGAGATTTGAGGACCAAATATACACATGAAAAATATTGGCTGCTTCCGAAATACAGGCAATAATAAATTCCCCTTGTCAGCTGTTTTTTTCGGCTGTATTTTGTCAAATACCAGTTTATTTGTATCACTTTTATTTGTTGCAACTATTTGACGCCATCTTGAAACTCGACTTAACCTGCCCCTACCCATGTTGAGTTAACTCGGGTAGGTTCAAAAGGTCAAACTCGGGGGGGGTCGGTTGTCAGTCGAGTAAACGCGATGAACTCTACTAACCCGAGTTGGACGAATCGAAGTAGGCCTATTTGACCTGTGTTTTGTAGTAATACACATTGCACATTTCATTCCTTTTTTTTTTAGTCAAAGAACGGGAAAAAAAATCAACAGTTTTTCTATTTGCAAAGGGGCATAATTTAGAACAGTACAAGTGACACCATCAAAATTCAAAATTTTCTGAGTTATGAGGTAATACGAATTGTGTTTAAGTTTTATAACATTAGGTTGAGGCAATCTATAGTTAAAGAATAGAAACCAATTTTGGGTCATCATCTGACCGTTTTGACATGTTTGGACAATCCGTAGAGCTCAACATCCTGATATTGTCAGATTTCTCTCATTTGAGTTTAAGTGATTTCAAAATAATAGACAAAACTTTTATCTTACCCAATACATTATAGTTCAGTCATGGTAGTCATCTTGATTGGCAGGCAGGTTAATAAGACATATTGTTTTAAAATGGTGAGTGTTGCCAACTTTGTTTGAATTTGGACCAGTTGTTATTGAAGATTATCTAGTAAAAGTTAACGCTCGACGACGACGACGACAGACGACGGGCATCAAGTGATGAGAAAAGACTATTTGGTCAATAGAGCCAGATGATCTAAAAAATAAATCAATATGTTTTTGGAGAGAAAAAAATAATAGCATTGCATTTGCATTTTTTTGTAGCACTCAGTATATGTTATAAATAATGTACATGATTTGAAATTTGAGCTTTGAAATATTTCTTACAAACTGTTAAACACAAAACGCAAAATTTATAAACATGATACATATGCACGATAACATTTAACATTTCTGCCTACATTGACAATATGCGCAATCACTTTTGTATGTTTTGTTTTGTAATCATGAAAAAGACATGGTGTTTTGATGTTCAATATGAAACTTGCAAAAAATATACACATTTTTATATCGGACATGAAGCAAAATCAGCGGACAAAAAGCAACGGACAAAAAACAAAAGTTTCGGACAAAAACTTATCGGTCAAAAAGCGAAACGAGCTTAAAGCAACGAACAAAAAGCAAACGTGTCGGACAAAAAGCAAAATTATCGGGAAAAAAGCAAAACGGACAAAAAGCAACGGACAAAAAGCAAACGTTTCGGACAAAAAGCAAAATTATCGGACAAAAAGCAACGGACAAAGAGCAAAAGTTTCGGACGAAAAGCCAAATTATCGGATAAAAAGCAAAAGCAGACAAAAAGCAAATTGCGGAAAAAAGCACTGTATCAGTCGCACGACATGCGACATTTTAAGAGTATTTGTCTGAAATTTTGTACTGGGATTGTATGGTCGAAAACAAACTGTCTAAAATGCTGTATTTATTTCATTTTGTTTCATCAATATTTGATATCATAAGTCCGGTGACGGTTTATAATTACACTTTAATGACCTAGGTGTTGTACAATTAATAGAAGAGCAATTCATCACTGCCTCGTTCTGAATAATTGGTTGCTTCCTGCTCTTCTATTCATTACGAGGAAATACATTAAAAAGGCGACGAAATTATCTTTAACAAGCAATATGTAAAAGTTATAGCAATATACGGTCAGTAAGCTTGTTTTGTTCTATATATATATATATATATTATTTTATTTCGCCCACTTGTTTAACGACATCGATGATTGTTAAAAGAACTTAAAATATTAATGTAATCTCGCCACTTTGGCTTATTTTTATATGTTTGACGATATTTGTAAGAGGATTTGAAAGATACAAATAACATTATCATAGGAAAGATGAAAACAAAGGTTGATAAAAAAGTGTAGGATTATATCAGTCTTAGTCTGGACCTTTTGAAGATACAACTATATGCTGAATTAAAAGAAAACCAACACACACGTTTTACTGGTCTTTCATTCTAAAAACGTTAATACTAAATTTACTTTGCAATAACATTTGGCAGACAGTTTCGAAATACTAGTTCGCTAATTATGTAATATTTGATAATCAGTAAAAATGGTTTGTTACATGTAGTTGAATCCATTTAATTGATTTTGTCAGTGTTCACTGACTTCCCCTTTTGACACTTAACCTGTTTGTTTGTTGTAAAAATGTTATCAACTGACTGATCAATAAAGAGGAGGCTTATAATATGCCTGTTAAGTAACATGTTCAAATAAAACAAGTCAAGATGGTTGTGTATCAACGTAATGAAATAGGATTCATATCATACACCAACGACAATTAAAAAGGGGGGCAATAATGGGGTTCGTTAACATGTTAACAACCTCTTAATTGTGGAAAACACAGTTAACAAAAATGCAAAAATGCTGACAACAGTTGACAATTTGGGTTGAAAACAGTTAACAGCTTTAATTTGTCTCAGATAACAGTTAATAACACCTTGAAAGGGCCAAACAGGTGAACATAAGAAGGCATTGCCCCCCTCTCATTAAATAATATTCATAAATCTAGACCAATAAACCTACAATACAAATTCCAAACATTGAGCCAGCATTATTTACTCTTGCATGAAGGAATACACGTCTTTATGATTTAATTGATCTAAGTTTAGTTCCAAAGGGTAAATTATTATAAAGGTTTCAAGGTTTACCATATTACATTGTTTGAAACCTAAAAAGGGACAACATGTAATGAAATCAACATATTGACTTTGATGTCTGTCTCAATGACGTCAGCCAACAACAAAAAAATCAACCAATTGAGTAGGTGTTCTCTCCCAATGACACAACCCAACCTATACAAATCCTGTGATTGTTTATACAGTCTGTCTCAATGACGTCAGCCAGCATATAAAATAGCCCCTCCGGTTTATTATGCTGTATGTATTACTTACACGAGGCAACATATACCACAATTCTCTGCTTGGTTATACAGTCTGTCTGAATGACGTCAGCCAACATATTAAATAGTCCGCAGGTTTAGTATGCTGTGTGTATTAATGACACAAGACCACATATAAAATAATCCTTCACGTTATTATGCTGTTTGTCTGAAAGACACCAGACTATATGTTATATAATCCCCGATTGATTATCAAGACTTATCAATTACAGCAGACAAAATGTTATATAATCCCCTGATTGCTTTACATGTCTGTCACACTGACAAAATACAATATGCAATATAATCCACCGATTGATTATGCTGTATGTCTTAATGACACCAGACAACGTATGATACAATCCCCGATTGATTAGTCTACCCGTTCCAATGACATCAGGTAGCATAAAATGTATTTCACCATTTGATTATGCGTGTGGCTCAATGACACCAGACAACATATAATAAAAAAAAACGATTTATCATTCTGTCCGTCTCAATGACCCCAGGTAACATACAATGTATTTCACCAATTGATTATGCTGTCTGTCTCAATGACACCAGGCAATGTGTTATAGATACATCGATTGATTATCATGTTTGTCTTCATGACGTCAGACACCATATAATAGAGCAATTTTTTTTAAAAACAACAGAGAGAGGGCATCACTACTGTTGTACACTTTAATAAAACACCGTTATACAGAACCAAGAAAAAGCAAAAAACATACCTGTATTAATGCTGTTTAAAGTTAAGAATTAAAATTCCAGTAAACAAATGGAGTTAAAATTCATTGAACGAACAAAATTACTGGATTCCACACCCTTGTTTTATGTGCTTTCGAAACAAATTTTGTTTATACATTTAACATCTTGTATTGACTGTTTTTTTATTTTCTTATAAACTCTTAATATTCCAAATACTACCGCTTAATATAAAAATTATTACCCCATTACTTTACTAAATATTACCCCTTTATATATACAAAATTACCCCATAATACCCTAAATATTTAATACACTCATAATAACATGCATTAAAAAGTACATGATATAAGGTTAAAATCAGAAAATGTAGAGAATTGAACATGTCTACTTAAAACCTACGGATGATGTCAAGTGTAAATTTCTATATTTACAACCTATGTCTTCCTGTTATGATGAGTAAACATTCAACTTATAATGTTATCACGTAGTACATGTATTGTTTATATTTAAAACCTTGTTTCAAGGTCGAAATAAATGTAAAATGACAGAATATATAACGGTCCGAAATAACTTATGGTCAATTTTACACTGGCCGAGAGTCATCCTCTATATTTCCTTAGTTATTTTTCTTTTAAAGATAGTTTAATAGTTATCGTTCATATCATGCATATTGTACGAGTGGTCGTGTTGTTTATTGGCCAAGTTTTACAAAATCAAGTGGTCATTCCGTAGATTTATCAATAGTTATCTTATGTTACTGAAGTAGTATTGCTTATATATTTTCCCGAGTGTTATCTGATTTATTTCCCTAGTGTTTTTTTTTTGTATATTGATCGAGTGTAATTCATTATATTATTCACCTGGTCGTTTTGTAAGAAACCATTGCTTATCTAATCATTACATAAGTGGTCCTTGCGTAGATAATTGGCCGTTTGTCAATTTTTTTTTAGATTTTCATTTTGGCAGTTGTCTTCTATATTACCTTGTACGTAGTCGTTTTACACATGACAACATGTTACCGTCATTTTGGTAATTGACCGGTGGTAATTTATAATATATCTCAGTGGTTGTATTGTCGATTAGCCGTTTGTGAACGTTTATAAAGCATGATTGCTCATTTTGTTGATAAGTCAAATAAGAACTTAAACGCGTGGAAATTTAGTTTGAATGATTGTGCGTTATCTAATTTGTTACATGATTAGCATTGATGCAGATTGACCGAGTGCTACCTTACATGTAACCGAGTCTTACTTAGTTGATTGGCAGAGTTTTATTCTTATTTATAAACCATTATTTTTTTAGTTTGAACTAGGGTAAACGCAGTCAGGTTATAATGTTTACTGTTATTGAGGGCTTATTGCCCAGTTCAGAAAGAACCAATCAAGTTTGAAAGCGGTCTTTTTATATCCACAAGCATACGTTCCATACACTGTGTTGGTCTATGTTTTCAATAACCGTGACGTATTAACAAAAGTATTTTGACACAAGAAGTAAACAGATAAACGGCAGGAATATAAAATCGTCTTTGAATATTATACAGTCCCCAGTCAACGGATAACGACCGTTTTAAAATATGAAAAAAACCTTAGGTTGAATAATGTGGAAATAAAAAAACAATTCTTTGTTCAAATATGTATAAAATATCATTAAAACGTTTTTAATAAACGAACAAACACTTACAGGTTAATTCGTAGTGAACATGATCATAGAACAATAATTAAACTATGTAATAATTGTGCTTTAAACTTACTATCAGTTTTTGTGAGTACTCCTATTTACAACTAAAGTTGTTTTGTGACTATTGCTTTTGTGTAAGTTGGTTTATCAGTACTTCGAACCAATTGATCAAGTTAACTTATTAGTACAGTGCATTTTTTTCCCATGTTTATGAAGAATTGAGCGGAAACAGTCATAGTTCAATCCGCCATTTAGTTTATGTGCCTGTACCAATACATAGGCCTGTTATCAGTGGTTCATGTCTGTCATATTTGCTTTTTATAATCTACTTTTCTATATAAATGTGGCTGTCATTTTTTTTAGTCTGAATTGTGTCACACTTTCAACTATACAGGATAGGTATTTCTCATTGTTGAAGGCCGTCAGTTGTCATTCAATTGTGTGTGTCTCCTTTCTTTTAAAAACTGTATACCTGTCTCAAAGCCTCGTTTAATTCATTATATACTTATTGCAAATTCACAATAATATGTATCTGTTTTGGAGACCGTTTCAATGTGTTGCATGTTCTTCACAAGGTACTTTTTTTATGATGTTTGTGGAAAAGAACAGCGCGTAAGCTGAACGAAATGTTAACACTGGTAGAAAAACAATTGTACATATATCATTTACACGTGCATGTTCACTTGTTTACAATAAAATGCGTTATACCAATTCTTATGGTATAGGTAAATGCGCCGAGTCCGACCTTACACAAATGAATTAGAACGTAAAAAAGTACTGCCTACAAATCATAAAAAAAAAGTGGATGTAACCTTGGAACCTTATCAACGTTTCGGAATGAACTATAGGCTTCAGTGTTGACTTACACAGGACATTATACGTATAGTATTGACCATGAAATTGAAGTTTAAAATCTGATCAATTTCATGTCAATTACCCGTTACTCCTCCTATATACATTACAACACTCACTGGGCATGCGTATCATAATACTTTCATCGAATAAATCAATACTTCTCTCCCCTTTTCAATTGTTTTTGCATATAGCAAAAACATTCTGCTTGACTGTTGATGGATAGTTGTTTACATAGCAATCCTACAGCATCTATTCTGTTTGTATTGGTTATCTTAAGACACATTCATATGTTGTTGTAATGTGAGATTTTTTAAAATTCAAACAGTTAATCAAATTTCTGGTTACTTGTTTCAAAATCGGTTAACATAATGTCTATATAATATCGAGAACAGCCATATTTTGAATTTGAAACTTTCGCTGTCGACACTAGAACAGTTAATCTGGATAACAGCAATACGTTATTTTTGTAAATTGCTTGACTTTCATAATTTTTAATTAATTGTTTTCAATACCTAGGTTATTTTATGTTTTTTTCAATTAAAAATACCTACAATGTTCAAGATGCATGCACACGAAGAAACAACATTGCCTTTGAAAGATTACTCGTAAGCTTTGGTTATGTTTCTGTCGATATCAGTAAAACCTGATTGTACTACAAATTACGCTACCTATACACCATTTTCTACAGTAGAAAATTCCGGTAAAAAAGTGAGGATTATGACAGTTGTTTTCAATTTGTATGTTGTGCTTGATATTTTGATTTTGCCATTTTATAAAGTATTTTCTTTTTGAATATCTGTTGGAGTTCGATGCTTTTATTAATTTGATTTTTTCAAACTTTAATAGAAAAAAACCTCAGAAATGATCAATGAGTATATCTGAATAATTCATAAGATAATTACGTGTACACCTAGTGAAACGGCGGGGGTATAACTTGATGTTCGTTGTGAGCCAATACTCAGTGTTGAAGACCGTACCTTGACCTAAAATGGTGGGCTTTTATAGATTGTGGATGGAGAGTTGCTTCATTTGCACTCATACCACATCTTCTTTTGATTTTGACATAAGACATAAAAATAGCCTTTTATACACTTTCCGAGTATCAAGTAACTAAAACCCTTCTTACAAAAAAAGTAATCAACCATCATTAGCAAGATCCAAAACATGATTTATTTATAAAAAGTATATGCAATCCTTGCCTTTTTCAATGTTTCTAAACATGATGTGTGTAGCATTGAGTGATTACTGTTATAACTTTAGATAAAAATTGAAAAAACCGTTTACAAATTATTCTCCCACCTATAATATAGTTACTTAATATTACGTCCAAAATTTAAACAATTGATACTGTTGAGAATATAATGTATACACTTGTAACCTGCGGAAACCGTCTTATATTTATACTCTACATCTTCCTGTTATGATGCGTAATTATTTAACTTATAACTTTGTCACGTAGTACTTTATATATTGTATATACATGTTTTCAAGGTCGAACAAAATGTACAACAATAACAACAATGTTATAGTCTGATTTATCAAAAATGTTATCCGAGTATTGGGAGAATAGTAGTCGTTATTTGCTTAAATATTTCTTGTATTCGTCTGGGATTCAAAATCATAGTGTTTTTCTTCTTGATAAGATATTTCAGATTGCTAGTGGGTGATGCTGTCTGTTGAGCGCTTTAATGTGCAATTCAGTTTACTAAACTAATTCGGTATAACTTCATAATCATGATAATTACAATCACTCACTTCACATAACCCCCCTCCCCATGATCGAAATTGTGATGCTGTTTGAAAATGTGACACATTGAACTGATGTGTGTGAAAAAAACCACTTGACTTATATTTATAGGTTAAAATTATGATATAGTTAACTATTTAAATTGCATTTACATTTTTATTAGAAATGTTATAATGATGGCTGTCTACATAGATGAACGGGGAATATAATATCCGATTCACTATACATAAACCATTATGTTTCTCATTTTGTTCAACTAGACTATTCATGGGAACGCGTGAACGGTTAAACCACAATGGGGTTGATGTCCTCATTTTCTGAACTTGAACGTGATTATATGACATGGACAGATACATAGACTATCACAATTGACTGATAACGTTATTATATGACACGGACAGATACATAGACTATCACAATTGACTGATAACGTTATTATATGACATGGACAGATACATAGACTATCACAATTGACTGATAACGTTATTATATGACATGGACAGATACATAGACTATCACAATTGACTGATTAAACAAATATACGAAAACATCTTTCTGCTATCTCCGAAACTTTAATTAAGACAAAAGAGGCACCGACCTCTAGACTTTCATAATTTTGTATATATCATGTTTTAAAAAATAAAATTGAAAATGCGCAACATAATTTTCATTCAGTATGATTCAAATGATTTTCATTACAAGGTATTATAATTATAAATTTTGAAACAACAAACAATTTGATATTTAAAAATGAAGATTTATAGATTCTACAACATTTAAGAAGTAGGTTGAAATGACGGATGTCAAGTTGGTTCAATATTCAACATTCAACATTCAACATTCATTTTTTTTTTTTTTTTTTTTTTTTCTCTCGTATCCATTTTCAACATTCAACATTCAATATTTTTTTTTTTTTTTTTCGTTTCGATTTTCAACATTCAATATTCCATTTCAACATTCAACATTCGATTTCAACATTCAACATTCGATTTCAATATTCAACATTCAACATTCAATTTTTTTTTTTTTTTTTTTTTTTTTTCGTTTTGATTTTCAACATTCAATATTCCATTTCAACATTCAACATTCGATTTCAACATTCAACATTCGATTTCAATATTCAACATTCAACATTCAATTTTTTTTTTTTTTTTTTTTTTTTTATCTCTCGTATCAATTTTCAACATTCAAAATTCCATTTCAACATTCAACATTCGATTTCAATATTCAACATTCAACATTCAAATTTTTTTTTTTCTCTCGTATCCATTTTCAACATTCAACATTCCATTTCAACATTCAACATTCGATTTCAATATTCAACATTCAACATTCAAATTTTTTTTTGTTTTTTTTTGTTGTTTTTTTTTTCTGTCGTATCCATTTTCAACATTCAACATTCCATTTCAACATTCAACATTCGATTCCAATATTCAACATTCAACATTCAATATATTTTTTCTTTTTTTCTCTCGTATCCATTTTCAACATTCAACATTCCATTTCAACATTCAACATTCGATTTCAATATTCAACATTCAACATTCAATTTTTTTTTTTTTTTCGTTTCCATTTTCAACATTCAATATTCCATTTCAACATTCAACATTCGATTTTTATATTCAACATTCAACATTCATTTTTTTTTTTTTTTTTTTTTTTTTCGTTTCCATTTTCAACATTCAATATTCCATTTCAACATTCAACATTCGATTTCAATATTCAACATTCAAATTTGTTTTTTTATTTTTTTTTTCTCGTATCCATTTTCAACATTCGATATTCCATTCAACATTCGTTTTCAACATTCGATTTTCAACTTTCAACATTCGGTTTCAACATTCAACATTCGTTTTCAACATTCAACATTCGATTTCAACATTCAACATTCGTTTTCAACATTCAACATTCGTTTTCAATATTCGATTTTAAACTTTCAACATTCGGTTTCAACATTCAACATTCGTTTTCACATTCGATTTTCAACTTTCAACATTCAACATTTGTTTTCAACATTCAACATTCGTTTTCAACATTCGATTTTCAACTTTCAACATTCGATTTCAACATTCAACATTCGATTTCAACATTCAACATTCGTTTTCAACATTCAACATTCGTTTTTCAACATTCAACATTCGTTTTCAACATTCGATTTTCAACATTCAACATTCGATTTTCAACATTCAACATTCGTTTTCAACATTCGATTTTCAACATTCAACATTCGTTTTCAACATTCGATTTTCAACATTCAACATTCGTTTTCAATATTCAACATTCGTTTTAAACATTCGATTTTCAACTTTCAACATTCGATTTTCAACTTTCAACATTCTATTTCAACATTCACCATTCGATTTCAACATTCAACACGCAGGGACATTAAGGGCGTTTACAGAAATTTTGCTTATTTTTCACATAAAATATACTTCTAGCCTCCACTGTAAAAATATCCAGTTGTTTAACCAAATGATTGATAAAAGCATGTACGATGGTTAAATTAAATATTCTGGAACACATTCCAGACTTTTATTTATAGAAAATATAAATACTCTCAAGTCACGTGACTTAAAACTGAAAGTAGGGCATTTTTTCAGAAAAACCAAAAGGGCAGGTGCAAGATGAATTCGGATCGACTAAACCTTTGGTGTCTTGTCTTTGGAATAAAATACCGGACTGAAAAAGTGCTGTGCCTAGTTTTTAAATTTAGGCTTTGTACATATAAATTTACGGAATGTGCCACATTTTTGTGGATTTATCATTTTTTTGCACTTCGGCTAGAAACCATTCCCCAGCTGAAGCAGTATACCACTAGGCACAGCACTTTTCTGAAAATTCAAAATATTTTCTTTCTGCCAATACCTAAATCAAGTAATTTGGTTTGGCTCTTGCACCTGCCCTTTTCAAATTATTTAATGCGTCTGTACGTTCTCGTTTCAGATTGACATACATGGTGGAAGGATTAAACGCTCACGTGACCCAGCTTTAGCAGGATCGATAAACGGACAAACCACGTAAAATTCCCGTACCATAAAGTGCGGGGAAAACAAATGGAACGTAGCGGGAAAAGTTTCAACAGCGCGAAAATACAAGATCTCTCATGCACGATGCTTTGAATTTAAAGTCTAATTAATATTTTTTGTAATAAGAGTGTCAGGATTATTTAAAAATACAACTTTTTGTAACCACATTATAAAAAAATAAAATGTTTTCAATCTATATGGGTTATTCCATTTTCAAGGAGGTGTCGAATCTTATTTTTTAGAATAAAATCATTATAAAAATGACTATTATTCTACGTCTTTTTATCATTTTGTGAAGAATATGAACTAAAAAGTCTTAAAAATGGCCATCACCAGGTTTTTCTTTTGTCATGCATACACCAGTTGGAGCAATGAATGGTTAGTAACCCCCCACAGTTTGGTCCATCCCATCATTATTTTGAAGAAGAAATAGGGTGTAGGTTGTTTAAATGTTATCAATGCAAAATGTTTATTTAAAACACCACCAATGATTCCATACAAGTTGGTTGTTCTTGAAATTAATTAATGCTTGCCTAAAGAATATTTGTGTGCACAATTATGCCCCCAAAAAACTGCTTTTATTACATTTAAAACCGTCCTCCAAAAAGTTTTTTTTTTTCAACTCATTGTGCATTGTTGATCAACTTACTTGGGTTCTGGCTGCTAATCAATCTTCAGCATCTAGGTTTTCTGACATGGCATTTAGTTCAGAATTTTTCTGAATGCATTATACCTCTCTTTTATAATTTATTGTTGCAGAAAATTTATTTCATGAAGCTCAGTGGAAAGATTACTTTTTTGTTTCAACCTGGCAGAAATGAATTTTTAAAATCCTTCCTACCAACTCCCAATTGTTAAAAGTCATCCTTGATCATGGGCTGGTCTAGTTTAAATAGTGCCGTGAGATTACTTATTTACTCCTAGTCCAAATAATCAGTCGCCTGAAGATTTCATAATTATAGCGAAAAAATAGGGGAAATAAATCATTTTTAGTAGTATTATCTATTATTCTATATAATACTACTAAAAATATTTAATTTCCCCCATTTTTTCGCTATAATTATGAAATCTTCAGGCGACTGTGAAATAATAAAGTTATTGTATATTTTCTTTGAAGGTGTCCAAGCAAAATTTAAAATAGCCTTCCATGCCGTCATAGTTATTTTGACCAACAAACTCCAGGTTAATTGTATTGTTTTTGTTTTTTTTGTGTCTGCAGTATCTCGACTAAATAAACCCTCTGGTCTAGTTATGTTCTTTTTTTTGTTACTTTTTCCTGTGACGTCATGTAGGAAGGCGCTACTGAATGAAAAATTGTGTCTCATTTTTAAGCGACATAGTTCAGATATTCCAAGAAATTATTAACTCTTTCTCAATGTGAAACCATTTTAAGGTACTGCTACTGCATATACTAATAGTATAATACTATCAAAAATATTCAATGTCCCCTATTTTTTCGTTACAATTATGAAATTTTCAGGCGACTGTGGTACATTTTATAATTATAAAGAAAAACTAGCGTAAAAGTGATGCCACCCAAATTCAAACTTGATCCAAGATTTGTGGTAATAAGTATCAATATATATTACTTTTTTGTAAATAGTTTTATCATAAATTAGGCAGTTTGTTTTCTTAATTTTAGTGTTTCATAATTCTCATATTTGTCTTTTAATCAGCCGGTAAACAGAACAAGTTTTCTCATTGTTGAAAGCAGAGTAGTTGCTTTCATTTGCTTTAATAGGGCTCTTCACGGTCAGTTCGGCCATATTTTTTAGAAAGAGGTGGAAATAGTATGAAAGTATGGGAAATCCTATGTGTTTCCAGGCAACTTCTCTGCTTGAATGATGTTTTCTCGTATTTCTCACACCATTTTTACCTTCATTATGAAAATCTGCCCCCTAACCAATTTGGCCTAACTAACCGTGTAAAGCCCTATTGAACATAGGTCAGTTGTTGTTTCATTGGCTGTTATACCACATCTACCTATTTTAGTATATAAAGTTAGAGAATGGAAACCAATATGTGGATGTACTTTCAGACAAGGATAAAATTTAATACCCCCTAAGCTGCAATGGGGACATATAATCTCTAATCTGTATACTAATCTTGCCTTGGCATTAGACAATAGTTCTATTCCATTTAATCTTAGTCATCCCTGCTTTAATAATTTTTTGTTACAAGTAATCTTAAAACTTGTATATATTACATCTTACTGATACAATTGTTGCCTTCTGATGATATGAGCTCAGTTTAAATGGAATAACCCTAAAAATAACAATCACTTTAGGTCTTATAAATTTTCTTTTCATTGCAGTTCAATAAAAAATCATACATTAAACCTTCATGTTCCATCACTATTTTGAACAATACACTATGCATGACTATGAGAATATGGATAATGGAGACATGGAAAATAAATCTCAAATCAAGTCAATTAATATAAACTGTGAAGTCAATCTTCTTTTTGATTGCATTCATGGCATTTCTAAGAAGGCAATGTCCAAATGTTTTGTCCACAAATAAATGCTGAATTTTTACTCAAGAAGATCCACCATTGCCTCACTTGATATCTGAAATAAAAATGCAAAATTGAAATGATTTTTTCTGCAAAATTCATAAAATATTTTTTCCCCAGCTACAATCTAGTCAATGGGCAATTTTCAAATACATGCTTTTACTAAGGGCTTTATAATTAAAATGTATGTGGGAGGGTGAGAAGGGACTTTTAAAATATCTTTACAACCAAAAGCTAATTTTAGGAAATTTGCAAAATAGTATTAAATAGACACATATAAAAAAATTACCATGACTCACGTTTAATTATAAAGCTTCCCATCAACCCTCCAACATAAATTCTCATGGAATAACCCCAACACTACTAGTGATTATTTTCCATCTCTACCTGAGTAGCATGATGTATAAAAGAAATTATTGCAACAAAAAGTCAATGGAAAAATACACACATAGCCATATTGTTATCACCATAATCACTATTTCCATTGATTTTGATTTGACCTTTTTATGTCATAATAGTTTTCCCATCGACCAGAGAAAGAACAAAGTGACTTCATTAAAATTGCGCATGAAAATACATGTAGCTAAAAACAAAAATATCTATGGTCTTTCAACTCTATAATGTATCTGTGCTACATCTGACCATGTTATCGCATTACTATGAGATCTTAGCAGAGAAACTCACTGTTTTTCAAAACTATTGCTTATTTTCATTTGTGCCATAATAAATGATGCATGGCAATACATAGTCCCCTACCAATTAAAAATTCAAACTTGATCACGTAATGTTTTATTAAAGGTTTAAACTAAAACAAACATTAAATTTGGGTCCAAAAATGCTAACTCTGCACATTATCTTTAAGGAATGACTGTAATATTTTTTCTGTCTATGAAGAAATAACATAAAAAATTTGGTGCACACTGAATAATGCACGTAGCACATTATTTAACAGTGTGCAACACATTTTTTATGTTATTTCGAATATTACTAAACCCAAATTTGTTCTTGATCTGAGTTTTGTGGTAATAATTATTTTGTATATATATGTCCCATTCTGTTTGGTTGGGACAAACTCAAGTTGCAGAACATAATTGTTTTACAAAGGGACATTACTCATGAATTGTTTAAGTGACCCCACCAAAATTCAACCTTGATCTGTATTTTGTGGTAATAAGCAAATGAGTACAAGTTTCATAACATGTCATTTGGCATGTTAGGTTGAGTCAAACTTTAGTTAGCGAATTGAAAATAAAGTTTTGCAATTTTACATTTATAAAAGAGCATAACTCTAGAAGTCAAAGTGACTCTACCAAATTTGAAAAGATCTGTGTTTTGTAGTGATAAAGATTGTGATAAGTTTCTTATCATTTGGTTGAGGCACATTTAAGTAAGAGAACAAACTAAAACTTTTGCAATTCTTCCATTTATACATGAAAACTACTCTAGAACAGTTTAAGTTTGTCTAGTGACATCACCAAAACTCAAACTGAATCAGTGTTTCGTGGTTATAAGCATTATGCGTAATTTTTTTATATCCTTTAGCTGCGGCAGTTAGAGAACAGAAACTAATATATAAAAAAGAAGATGTGGTATGATAACCAATGAGACAACTATCCACAAAAGACCAAAATGACACAAACATTAACAACTGTAGGTCACTATACGGCCTTCAACAATGAGCAAAGCCCATACCGCATAGTCAGCTATAAAAGGCCCCGATAAGACAATGTAAAACAATTCAACGAGAAAACTAACGGCCTCATCTATGTAAAAAAATTAACGAAAACCAAATATGTAACACATGAACAAACGACAACCACTGAATTACAGGCTCCTGGCTTGGTACAGGCACATAAGTTTTATTCTAATTTTCAATTCATAAAGGAACATAACAATAGAATGGTTAGAGCAAAGCTACTATCATTTCAAACTTGACCTGTATTTTGTGATAATAAGCAGGATAAGTTTCATAACATTTGATTGAAGCTTACTTCATTTAGATCGGAAATATTTCTTAACTTTTCCATTTATAAAGTCAACTGTTTTCCCCTTACAAACATGACAAAGTGGAACAATTTCCAATTTTTCTGAATTCTTCTCTTCTTTTAGGTTAAATCTTTCCACAATGGATATCTGCAATTATGCAAAAGTTATTTTGACAAGGGCCACAAAGGACATATCTTCATTGCAATGGTGGAAGAAACAAAATTCTGAGAACAATCGCCCTATTCTTACTGACAATTCTCTGAATAACAACACTAATGACAACTCTGATGACAACTCTAATTCCCTTAAGAAATCTTATACATCTAACTTCAGTTTAATGGAAAGGCACCAGAACTATATGATGTTTATGGACGGATATCCAAAAATGCATGTGGAATACTCTTACTTCAAAAAAAGGATAAGTCGACTACAATCCTACCTGACTGAAAAGAAATATTGGAAAAGCGGAGGAAAATCGGAAGAACGTAATTTATTTCTGGATTATTTTGGACTACAAAATTGGTACAATCTTAAAAAAATGGAAAAACAAAAACATACGCTTGAAAAATGCAATCCATGCAGAACAATCCACATTGATATGTCTTCCTTACATAAATCTCTAGACAAAGACTCCCGTCAAATTTTGGAAACTTGCCAGACAGCTACAGATCATTTTATTCATACTGTGTCACCAACATCAATGACCCAAGAGAAAGGAGTCAAAATTGTTAAGTCTTTCATCAACATCGTCCAACCCATAATAGAAGAGAAAGTCAATATCAAATTCAACTGTAAATTAGCCGACTCACTATCTCCTACAGCAATTACCGCAGCAGAACATCGCCAGGAAATTAAGAAAGCCGTCACCGTTAGTAAAAAGAAATTTGAAGAAGTAATGAAAGATGATGGAAATGATGTCACCAACTTTCTTTCATCTGGAAAATCATTCAACCAATACCATCGGGACAGAATGACTGGATTTTTTGAATCAAAAGTAAGAGCAGAAGAGAGGACAGAGAAGTTAATTCGTCAAGAGTCAGCAGGTAAGAAGAAATCGAAACAGCACCATGGAAATTTTGAAAACTACTCCTTCGACAGAACTGGTTTTCTCAATGAAATGACATCCAAACCATCAGGATCTGATATTAACTGGACTCTAATGGCCAAAACTTACAATTTGCAAATCAACGGTAAGTTTCCTGCCAATGCTGGTCAAGTCATTCTAGAATACGCAAGGAAGCAGGGCATCAACACACAGACTCACAATAAAGAAAAAAGGGTAAGCTCACGAGACTATCTCCGAAGGATTAGAAGGGCCAAGAACACAATATATATGAGAAATAAACAGCACAGTCTACCAACACCAAGGACAGGTAAAGCCATAAAAGAGGATGTTAAAAGAAAGTTACGCTCTGGAGAACTCTACATCGGTGTCAAGATAGCAGAGAAGACGAAAATAACAACAGTAATTTCTCCAGAAGGTGAGCTGATACCAAAAACCATCCAACTATTTGCCAGAAAAATGCCATTAACCTACATCCGAGAACAATCCCTTAAAGACCAGTTACATCAAGGTCTATTCAAGTACACAAGTGATGAGGAATATGACAAAATGAATCTTCAATTAGTAAAGGACAAACTGTTTAAACTTGGACTTCAATCACCTGAAACTGCAGACCAGACAAGATCCCTTTTAAAATCTACCGAGAGAACAAGAAAGTTGAAAATTTGGCATGACCACAGCGATATTTTGAACCACAGCTACATTTGCTTTACCGTTTCTTTTCTATACGATGAGGCCAACTTCTATACCGACCAAGAGTTTAGACTTAAACATCCTGACAAAAAGCCCATTAACGTCCAAGCATTAGTAGAAAGACCGAAGCTATATATATTTGGACAGTCCGGAAGCTCAGATGAGGAGCAGACATTGTATACCAGGACGCGACTTGAAGATTTACAACAAATACGTTTACCGACTCAAGTGACTCATGATGACCATAACCTTACAGTTTTTGATGATTTGAGAGTTTTCAGTGGGGATGGGCCAGCTCGTCAATTTGAATCAGGTCAGCAAAGGGGGGGTAATTTTTCCTGTCTTTGTGGAATTCCAGCAGTAGAACATGGCAATTATGTGAGATGTTATTATATGAAACCGCTTAGTCTAGACGAAAGATGCCAACTAGCAACTTCAACAACAAGTATTAGGAAATTAAAGCAAGGCATTTTAAGTCCCTTTCAAAATCTGAAAAAAGCCGATCTAGTAAAAGAATTAAAAGCAAGGAATATAGAGACAACCGATAAAGACCGTAAACAACTACATGAGGACCTTACTCAACTACTTCACGGAATTAGCAGACCACCAGCTTTAATGATACCTGAACCCCATCTTCCAACTGAAAATATCAATATCCCGAGTTACGAAATTTTGTGTACTGAACCGCTGCATGACCTGACTAATGTAATCCAAAATATCATAGCCGAACTTCCCTACCATATCCAGGATAAAGAAGCGCAAAAAGAATTCCAAAATTTCTCACAAACAACAATAGGAGACAAGAATCAAGTTAAAGGCTCCGATGCACGTCTATACCTTGTTAAATTAGCTAAATTTGCAGCAAACCTACATGAACAAAAGAAGATTGATAAAAATACCATCCAGATGATCGAATCCCTCGTTGAAATTACCAACATTTGCTATTCAAAATATGAATGTCGTTCACCAAAACAGATTCTTAGACTTTACAATCAATGTTTCCTATTTGCTGTTACTTGCAGGATAGTTATTGGAATTCCGTCTAACCCTAAAATGTCAAAAAGAAAATTTTTTGGAAGTCACTTTCACAGTGTTACCGTCCATCTACCTGAATGTTTGAGAATTTTCAATTTAAGATCAATTGTAACAGAACAAGAGGAACGCATTTTTGGGGACTTGAGAAGAATTTCGGAAAATACCACAAACAGACAAGCACAATTCATCTGTGACAATGCTATGCTTCGTTTCAACAGTCAGCAAGCTGCTAAAACCGACTACTTCACCATGCAGGAATCTGTAATTCAAAAACAGGCTCACCTTCTTGCTCCACGTCCAAATTCTACAATTCCCGCTCATATTGTCACAAAGCAACCAACACTTCTGCAAGCTCATCTCGAAAGGATTCCAGACTTTTTACTTCCTGGTAACAACATTTGGTGGCATTCTACCAACAACAACTTAATTTTTCATGATGGCCCTGATGAACCATGTTACCGTAATCAGGGTCCCGAGATGTCCCACTTCAGATCATCATCCCTGAAAGATGAAAACACAAAACTTAAAGTAATTTGGCAGACTATCATGACCCGATTCCAGGAAAATCAACTAATTCTACCATTACGCAGACTCAAGACATTTGATGTTTATGGAAATCCATCCTTTGTAACTGTCAACAAAACTGAAGGTAGGAAAATATCATTCTAGTGCAATTGGTTTTGTAACAATAATTTTCATTGGACGTTGACAAATATTTTAAGGGGTTAGATTCCACATTCTACAAGTCCCAAACTAAAAAAGCTACCATTTTGAATTCTGACTTTTTTGGTGTATGTAATTTCTCAAATAAATAAACAAGGTAGTCACATTCAGAGCCTTAAAATCTTCATTTTGTCTATGTTGAAACCATTCTGAATCGTACGAAAAGTAAAAATATGTTTAGTTTTCATGTTTGACATCCAGAGTATACGGCACTCACACCACATCTTCCTATATCTATATATGACGTCGCATTGTTAAGATGCTAAAGACCATGCAATAGTTTCGCAGACTTTTTCATTTATGACATTTTCAAGCCAAAATCTATATAAAAGAACAAAAAACTCTGCTCCTTGTTGTTTATAGGTAAACTCAATTTGCGACAGTAAAATCTACGTTTTACGAAAGCCTAGCTTAAAATACAATACAGTTATCTCCTAGTTTATTGCTCAATAAATTAAACCTTTGTTTTTTCGTTCACTACTCCAATAAAGAAATTACAATTTGATTCATCTGTATATTCAAAAAGTACAAGTGAATCACAGCAGGTGATGCAGTTTTCTTATTCTGAATGTATCTGAGGTCAAATTGTCTGCTTAATAATAACCAGTTTAAAATTTGTTGATCTTAATTTCCTTTATTATTGCATATTCAACAGAAAATGATTTGGAAGACGAAATACAAACCCCTTCATGTGATATAGATACTGTCAGAGCTGATGACGCAATTATAAATGAACGAGAAAATGAAGAGAAAAAAGGTAATTTGTTATTCTATAATTTTAACAACCATAGTATTAAAATATACCTGATTTGTATGTTGCCTTTCAGAAGCTACATATTTCTTCAAATCTGAAAAATAAAAACTCAAAAAGATGAATTTAAAATCTAACTTTTTCATAATGATACACGATCACCTACTAGCAATTAGAATAATTTATATTCTTTAATCAGCAACAACTTGACTGGATATAAAATAACAAATGAACAGTGTATGGCATGAGTAAGTAGTAGAATATTGATCTTGAAGAATTTTGTTAATTTTAAAAACATTTTTTTACTTTGCTATATTTCTAAGGGAACTTGCATTCAACTATTAATTTCTTTTATTCCAGATTCTAAGTCTGAGTCAACAGAAGACTATATTCCAGATATTCCTATCTTGCAAGGTAATGTAGATTGTTTGACATGGTTGTTAAATGTGGAAAATTTTTGTCATTGCATTTAATTTATTTTTATTGTATTATATATATTTCCCAAATTTAAAGGCAACTTCATGTTTAAAGTATACATGGGTATCTTCAACCTAGGTGAGCTGGGGTATAAATGAGATTCAAAGTTTATTGATCAAAAGTTTTTAACCAAAATAGACAACAAGTTAATGTATTCAATACTCTTTCACCAACCTTGACTTCCTTGTTTGAAAACTGGTAAATATATTCATTGCAAGACATCTGTACATCTGTAAAGAATCAATCTCATTGGTCAGAATACATGTGCATCATTTTCTTATAATAGACCAACCAGAAGTACCAGCAATAGACCATGACAGGAACCAGAACAACACTGAAACCAAGGAGAAATACAAATCATACATTAAAGGTAAATAATTTTGTTAACCACACATCTGATATCATTTAAGGCAAAACAGTTAATGTTGTACCTCATCTGTTTAGAATGATTCATCTCATTTGTTATCATGTATACATGTAGACTCCAGACGGTAATTAAAGAACTAGATAAATAGTATATATATACACGTCTATATTTGGTGAAGACTCAATATTGCTGTCAAGATTTCACATCCCCTTTTTTTTTATTTCTATTTTGTTTTCAGTTTTCAGATAAAAATGCTCACTTTAACATATTTAACTTACTGCCCAATTGCAAACAATGGTATAACATGTATAATGTACATGTATCAATCATATATTATTAAATAATTATAAATTTTAACATTCTTATTTGTTTTTGTTGATTTCTGTCTCATTAACATAAAAAAGAACAACTTCAACTCTGAACAACATCATTCAAAATTTGTATTATCTTGTACTAGAAAGTACATAATTTTGCTACTAACCATAACAAAATATATTTCACAATTTGTAGACCAATTATAAACATCCTAAACATGATAAATCTAATAAACAGGTTTTGATGAGGGCAGGAATGAGAGCTCGAATGACCTATATAGATAAAACTTCTATGTCATTTGATCTCTAGTTGGGAGTCGTCTCAATAGCAATCATACATCTTCTTATTTTTATATTTCTAATTCATTCAGATACAAACAAATGACAAATACATGTATGTTTTAATTTCAGTTTTAAGATGGAGTGTACAACCAAGCAACATTGATGTCCAAGGAAGTCTGCTCATCAAACCAAAACAATTACCAGGTAATTACATAATCTTCATATTCTAATTATAAACATTCGGATATATTGAAGACTGTTTTTTTATAAGTTGTCATTGTTGTTGATCATTCCATTTTCCAAAATATTTTTTTTAATTTCAGCTAACAAATTCAAGAAACAACCAACTTGCAAAAGGAAACTATTTCAGTCTGAAGTTTCCAATCAAGAAATTGGTAAGTATTAGTACGTTAACCTGAACTTTGGTATTATATGTTCATAACAGCAAAAATATAAAGTAAAATAATATTTCCACATGGTTGTATTCAAAACAATTTAGTATTGTAAAATTTAATAAAGAAATAATATGATGTATGTTGTTAATCAGTATTGTTTGGTGTGTGAATGTGTGCTATTTGTATAGGTTATAATTATTATTACATTGATAAAATGTTGTTGAAAACTCTCTTACAGCTAATTTCCTACTGTATATAATGTAGAGCAAAACTTTGTTTAGCTTGCTTACTTTGTATATTGTACATTCATATTATCATAACACATAATTAAATTCAGATATAATATACATACAGGTTAAACTATGGCTATATATATATGTCAATCTTATTCACAAAGCTTGTATAAAAAATTATACAAAGCAAGCAAGCCAACCAAAGTTTTACTTTGCAAGCATTAGGAAATCAGCTGTAAATGTTAATATACTAAATACATACTTTTTTATGCTTCAGCATCAAGTAGAAAGAAGACAACATTTGATCTGGTCGTCCAACTTCTTGGTCCATCATCAGATGTGGATGACTGCATTAAGTACAGGAAATTGAAGCAAAAACACCCTGGTCATAAATCCTTCATATCAGCTTTTGATCAATCTTTCTCTAAGCTACAGATTGAGGTCAGCAAGAGGTACTTCGCCCTGAAAGATGAAATAGCAAAAGATGATGGAAAAGAGAACAGAGGGAGTCTGTTAGCTGACAAAGAGATTGCTCAAAAGCTGCTGGATCACTGGGGAGTGTACTACTTTTAATGTCCAGTGCACTAAATAATAATTCTTGAATGTTACATATAAATTAACTTTACCAAATTTCATAACTACTTAAGGAGATGTGGTATGATTGACAATAATATGATTATCTTTATTTAACCAAAATATCATGGATGTAAGCAGCTATCGTTCACTGTACAGCTTAGGAGATTTATAAAATATATATGTACAATGCTCTAAATTTTACAAATTATACAGTTTAGTTTCAATTCATATTTCAAGTTCCGATCTTTAAAATTCTTGTTTTAGTCTAATGACAGGTGTTAAATGTCAACTAACAAATATTACATAGATATAGGAAGATGTGGTGTGAGTGCTAATGAGACAACTCATCATCTAAATAACAATTTAAAAAAAAAGTAAACCATTATAGGTCCTTGTATGGCCTTCAACATTGACCCTTGGCTCACACCGAACAACAAGCTGTAAAGGGCCCCAAAATCATTAGTGTAAAACCATTTAAACTGGAAAACCAACGGTCTAATCTATATAAAAGAACAAAAACATGTATAAATTACATAAACAAACGACAAAGTTCTACTGTACATTTTTACATCAGATTCCTGACTTGGGAGAAGACTATATAAGTTTGATTAACTTGTGTCTCATCCCTTTTGCACATTGAAGCAAATTAAATATGTTTAAACTTTCTGACTTAGGACAGGTGCAAACATTTGCATAATTAGGATTAGAACATGTTAATCATGTTAGTGATGTATAAATATGAACCCTGCTTTGTATTATTATCAGCAACCATTACATTAATGTACAAAATGTACATTTAAAAGTGACTAGATTTAATATACAATTGTATAATGAGCACTTTCATATATGTTAAATGATGCACTGGACATTTTTATATAAGTGTGCACCCTTAGTGACTTGGATCACAAGGCTATTTTCGTATATATATATATAGGCAAAATTCATAAAAAGGGGAAAGGGGCAGGTTGTTAAGAGGGGTACCCTGGTAACACTTTTAAAAAAGGGATAATTAGAAACAAAAAAGACTGAATATGCCATTAGGTGTGTTGCACTCACCAAAAAAAATCCTGATGTACAAGGGCTGGAATATTTGACTAACAGAAATTTAACAGTATAAATCAATGAAATCAAATAATTTGGAGACAAAAATTAAGGAAATGTGATATAATTGCAAATGACACAATTATTCTTCATAGACAAACAGACAAGAATGTATTACATTCCATTCATATAATCATGATTAGAATAAGTAAATGTGATATGATTGCAAATGACACAATTTAAGATCATCATGATCATTGTTTAAAAGGGAGGCTTCACAACATTCAACAAT
The DNA here is from genome assembly GCA_019925275.1 of Mytilus edulis. Classification (NCBI taxonomy): domain Eukaryota; kingdom Metazoa; phylum Mollusca; class Bivalvia; order Mytilida; family Mytilidae; genus Mytilus; species Mytilus edulis. The sequence goes on from CM034351.1 coordinate 12,608,788, forward strand.
GAGCAAAACAAATATCATGAAGTAATTGCAAGATACAATTGAACCTGGCATGAACAAATTGAGATATGATTGAAATGAGCAAACCTAAAGCCTATTTACGATACGCCAAATTCCAAAAATTCGTCCGACAGCAACCCATGTGACCAACATGCAATTACAAAAAGACAAAATAAATGGCAGATGAGAAATGTGTTAATTGCCACTTTAAATTCACAATTTGATCTTCAACATGAGCATTTAATATAAACTTGTTTATACTTCATTTATTTTCAAAGCCTGCCCCTGTTTTATTAAATAGATCTTGTGGTTAATATGAAAGGATTTATGAAGGGGGCCTCTTCAATAGACAGACATGGCTGATGCTGTATTCATCTTTCGTATCAACTGTTTGAAATACATGTAAATACGGAAATCTAAATACATGTAAATACATTTTGTAATCAAGTCCAGATATTTAAATCTACAGAAATAACTTATCTAGAATTACATGTATATATTGAGACTCATTGGTGAAAAAAAATAGGAACTTTGTAAGTTAAATAAATGTCAAGATTTTAAAAAAGTTTCATGCAATTTCAAGTTTCAGTCATATTCAATGTCAATGGTACCAGTAAATTTCAGTTTAGTTCAATAATAAGCATGGTTAGAGACTTTGTCCTGGACCCCTTTTTTTTTGGGGGGGGGGGGAACAGTGATTACAGCATCAGCCTCATTACCTGTACTTAAGTTACTGTCACGAGTACAACCAGAGATTTATACCAAGCTTCCAATAACATCAGGATGATACCACTCCAGGATATAAAAGAAATTTACATTTTATGACTGAAAAATATACTGGATATGACAATGCTTCAATCGATAATCCCAGGGGTGTTGAAATTTTAAGTTCAACCCATAGGACACGTTCATCCATGCAACGGGACAAGTATTTTTTTAAACAAGTTATAACATCTGAATTCAAGAGTCCTTCCTTCAACTATCTGACTAGTATACCATGGGTCAGTGTGGTTTTTCCGCGCTATACCTTTCATTTTTAAAATAATAGGCAAAGTCATTGATAGGGTTCTGAAAGAATTAAGGGTCAGTGTGGGTTTTCTACGCTAAACCCTTGTTGCTATATTCTTTGCTGAGAAAGAAATGTTGGAAGAGAGACAAATATCATGAAATACCAAGTCCAAGCTATACATATACCTAGAATTTATAGGACACGTTTATACAGACTTGCCAGATTAAAGCATAGGAAAAATGGATGCAACTATTGCCTTTTAGTGCAAGACACCCCTGGGATATATGACAACATAATTTACCGGATATGACACAGCAATTTACTGGATTTGACACAGACAACAATTAATGAATATGACTTGACTCAATAATGTCACACTGACTATAAATCATTATAGTAATTATAATTATATCCCCTTTGAAAAGAAAAGTAAAGTTAGTCTTAATTTTAGGTATCCAGGTGATGGTTTAAATATCTGGTCATCTAAAATGTGTATAGGAAACAGTATCATAGTAGGTTGGCCATAGGGTTGGTCATGTGATTTATTATGATCTGTACCGTTTTGAAATAATTATGACAAGTGTTTTAGCTTCTCATCTAGGATTTTATAAATATTTTGCTAAATTTCTAGTTGTTCATAAATAAAAAATGGTAATGTCTACAATCATTGATAATATTTAAACATGTTAAATTTTTGTACACTTTTTGTGTACATTAAACATTCTTCATTCAAAGAGTAAGGTTTAAGAAATAAAAGATAGAAAAATTAATAAAATTATTCAAAGTACAAATATATATATAAAAGTACATGTAGTTTAAATACCAGAAAATGTAAAAAGGGCTAACATTAAAATCATAATGACAGGCGTTATAACTACAATATCAACAAATTTCCATTTAAATTGCAATTAAAATTTTGTTTTGCTTCAAAGAAGGTGTACTGGTGCCAAGGAAGGTCAAATAAACAGTGGTTTCAAAGAAGAAGTAAAATAAACAGTGGTTTCAAAGAAGAAGTAAAATAAACAGTGGTTTCAAAGAAGATGTAAATGGCATTTAAGGGTTTTCTTGCTGTGTAAAATTCTCCCCAGATTCATTTTTTGCCATATTTTGTATTGCATTATTTAATCAGTCCAAAGCCAGCACCTTCAGGAAATTCTAAAATTAAATTAAACTGAAAAAGTGTATGATTTAGACATGTTAGAAGCATTTAATATGTGAGCAGTTTGGAAAAGCAGTAATAACTCCTTTAAAAAAAATTATAAGCCTTTTTTAATCACTGCAACAGAATGTACACCTGAATTAATAATTAATATTGATCAATATAATCATGTCCATTTTTGTTTGGAAAATTTTGTCATAAATTGAAAAGTTCATTCATATAAAAAATCGGAAAACTCAACTTTAATATTCATAATTTATAAAACTTGTCATTACACAGCAAATTTTTTTCTGTAATTATTAATTTCTCCTATTGGACTGAAATTTTGCAATGCGGTGGTGGGTGGGTAATGCAGCCAAGATTGTTTAACATCTTGCCAGTCACAAGCCTGGAAGGAAGGTCACATACAAATTATTTAAAAACAAAGCTCTTGAGATAATTCATGTACATGATGCATGTGATGTATGTCTAGACATTTTGTTTTTAAAATAACTTCAATCGATCATTAGGTGACCTTCAAAATGCAGAGTGAACCACCACAAAAAGTTATAAACAAGTTTTGACATTGTTTGCATCTCACAACTTTACGAAAGAAATGTCTATTCAGTTGTCGCCAAAATTTGTTAAAGCAAATGTGTATTCAGTTGTTGCCAAAATTTTTTAATTGTCAAGATCAAACAGTAACTCATTGCACAATAAAGTAGTGGTACCATGCGTACCACAAGTATAATGTGTAATGTACATTTTTTAAGTGGCGTAACATTTATATTTTCCTATTTGAGTAGTTCATTGTGGAGTTCACTTTGTGACCTGTGTTAAGACAAGGTTAGATTTTTTTCCAAATATAACAATTATTTAAAAGATTAAAAGAAGAAACGAAAGGCTTTAAGTGCTGAATATTAATTGCAGGATATATACACACAAAAAAGATGTGGTATGATTGCACATGATAAGTCAAAGTACGGCCTTTAACATAGAGCAAAGCATAGACTAGTTAACTATTAAAGGCCCCAAAATTACTATTGTGAAAAAATTTAATTCTCCCCAGCTATGTGTATTTCCTATAGCATACTGGTAAAAATTGAAATTTGAAATAACATCATGTGTCTACAAATCTATAACATCATATCCTCAACACAATACATGTATAATGTAAGAATATCAATTCAGATAGCATCATATTCAGAAATATAGCATTACATTACTATATGATGCTTAAAGGTTTGTATTTTCCAACAGTCTACAGAGAACAGTTATCAGGCCCGTAGCAAGGTTTTCAAGAGGGGGTTCGTTGGACTCAAAAACTTGACTTTAACAGTCACAATTCAAACCAAACATTGACTTTAACAGGGCTTATTTGTTTTCAAGGGGGGGGGGGGGTCGTCCGAGCCCCCCTGGCTAAGGGTATGGTTATCAATAGGTTTTGGGAGTGCAAGTTTTTGAGAAGCATTTGAAAAGGTATAAAACTTGTTGTTTGTAAACATTTTTTATTCATTCGGAATGCATGGTTAAATATGACTGCCTGAATAAGTATTTTAGTGACGATACTATTTTCTAGAGTTCTAGTAGATTTTATCTAACAGCTAACTGTCTATGAGTCTGGATGGAGGAACATCAATTCTGTATTATTCTAATTTTCTCTTATTTTTAATTCATTTGGAATGCATGGTTAAATATGACTGCCTTAATAAGTATTTTAGTGACGATACTATTTTCTAGAGTTCTAGTACTATTTTCTAGAGTTCTAGTAGATTTTATCTAACAGCTAACTGTCTATGAGTCTGGATGGAGGAACATCAATTTTCATAATTTGGGGCCCACTGACTGCTTAAGACGGGCCTGTACCTATCACGCTTCAGGGATTCCCTAAATAAGCCACCAAAAAATTTCCTCAAAAAGGGGGGGGGCTTATTTCGCCACAGAGGACAGTATTTCTTATGCTTGATATTTTTGCACAGCAGTGTTCCTTCAACATGTTTTAAAGAGGATTTTAATTAACAAAATAGTTTTTGTTTAAACACAAACTGAAAGAGATAAGTCACAACACATTATTTTAAGCAATAGCCTAGTTTTTACATGTAGAAAAAATTAAGCAAATGGAATTATTTTCATAAATTTCTACTGTCAATACTTCATCAAGATGTTCAAGGTTGGTTTCCTTCCTGGTAGTATCCATTAAATATAAATTGATAAAGCAGATCAAAATACTGCATTGAAATCTAATGTTAAGAATGATGTTATCGTGTGCATGCACATTGCAGGTTCTAAAATAAAATCAGACACTGTGAAATTTCGAAACTGAACTACTAGACCAGTAAAATCACTGTTTGAATCTGTTTCCCTATCTGAATTTATAATATTAAATGTGTCTTAAATATGTCTTACTTGTTTAAAAGTTTTAATATTTAAATCTTTAAATTATTATTGACCCTGAGCTGTTGACAGAGATTTTCCAACTCATATGCTCTTTTATTTCCAAATTTTCAGTTATAAAATTCCCAATATATATTGTCTGGGACTATTTTACTAATGCATCGTTGGGCGATTTTAATGTCAGATGTATCATAGTTTTTGTTTACATATCTTTTGAATCTTTTTTGAAATTCATGCAGTTATTCCTTCTCATAATCCAGATTTTTGTTTTTAAAATTTAAAATTCTTTCATGGGGCATGTCAAACATCCCTTGTACACTGTACATGCTGTATACTCACTTTTTTAGCTCAAAAATAATGGTCTTCAGCATTTTTTCATCTGATGAGTTTTTCTACCCTTTCCAGTCACTAGAAAGTGTTACAATTTAAATTTAGATGCAACACATAAATAGTAATTGGAAAGGTACTGCCATTGCATGTGTTATGCAGAAACAAATTGAATATATTTAAAAAAAAAAAATAATGTAGGAGTTGAAACTATCCATATTAAGCAAAACGACCAAAGACGAAGATTTGCTTATTTACAGAATGCATATGCCAGGTTCGGTTTTAAAAATAAATGACAGTTTACAAAAAAGTCAAAGTAAACAGTGAGTTATTGATTTGTACCATTGTGAAATTATGAGGTCGTCTGGAAATGAAGTTTCTGATAATCTACTTGTTCCCCAAACCTGAAATAATTCCATCGTCTGCTTTAAAATGCTTTTTAAATGAATGTGACTGTTTTTAGCCTGAAATATATGCCATACTGACCAGCATGTTTATGATAACTACATGTAAATGAAAACTGCTTCTTCCAAACAACTGTTTAATTTCAGTTTATGTTTATAGTGACTTTTGATGTAAAAACTAGAGACATTCCGAAGTCCTGTATTTGTGTCAACTCGGCCAATATAGAATAAGTTGGCCAATACAGAAAAGTCTATATTGGCCGAGTTTACACCTTATATTGCATAGGCAGTTTTCATCATATTAAGTCAAATAACAGTGAAGGAAGTTAAATAATCAATTATATTATTATATGTCTATACCCAGTTGCAAATTGTCAGACATGAAAAATTAATAAGAAATCAAGAGAAAACCTACTTGGCAATTCCTTGTAGAGGGGGATAAGACCTTTATCTGGACTCTGGGATCGACTGTTTTTAAGCTCATGATTTCTGGATTGACCCTTTCATGATCTGATAATTCTTTTTTTTAAATTTCGGGATCAGGACCCCTCCTACCACATCTCATTGTACGAATAGGAACCAGACATCAGTGAATGAGTAGACTTGGCACAGGCACATACATAATGTGGTTACCCTCCTTTAAAATATATACTTTTCTGACACTTTGGACTTAAAACAGAATTGAATATTAATTTATACCTTGTAGTTACAAATTAAATGATGTACATAACATATGAGTGTGTAGTCCAAATACTAAGGACGTCTTGAAAGGCTATAACTTTAAGCTTTCATGTATTAAAACAACTCTTATTGGTGTAAGGCGTCAAAACACAAAAAGTATAATAGCCTTTCATTTGAATTAATGGATATGTGAGCAATGGCATTGAATGAGATAAATATGCACCAAAAATGTAATATGGAACTATGTCACCTTACAGTGGGTCTCATTGGGGTCTAAGCGTGAAGTGGGATTGCAGATTTTTAGTAAGCAGGACACGTGAAAATTTATACAAATTATTGTGTCGTGAAAACGGGAATTGAAGTCTGGCAGGACCCGGGTAATTACAAAAAAAATAATAATTGCTTACGTACATAGTGTAAGTGGGATATGGGAATCAGACAAAATAGTAAGCAGGATCCGGGATCAGAACACCCCAATAAGACCCCTTGTACAGTTTAGATAAACAATCATCAAAACCATTACTGTAGGTACAGCAAATTATAAGCTAAAATATACATATCAGCAAAAAACGTGAGGATCAACTATGTTATTCATGTCAGAATACAATTAACATTCACTAAATTATAGGCTCCAAGCTTTGTTCAGACACATAAAACATGTGGCTGTGCCAGGATTAATCCTCTGTCTGCACACCCAGACTATCAGTACCCTCAGATGTTGAATTTGGACCAAGGAGAAAGTAAAAACTTCAGAAGGAGACCTTGTCCATGTTGTCATAGATGTAAGGAGATGTGGTATGATTGCCAAACCTGTTTTCATGTAAGCTTCCAGATTTATAAATGAGATGATCAATCTTAAAATCGAGAATCAATCCCAGCCATGTACAGGATTAGGTCCTCCAGTCACAAGATGCGATATGCGTAGAATGTTCAACAATAAAGAATTTCACGATGAAAAGTTGTGAATTGGGTCTGAACAATGGACAATGTGCGAGAGTGACACTCTAGCGCACATATTTATTTCTTCCGATGGTGCATTTTTAGAAATGGGATTAAATAAATACGATTTCATGTATTTTTCTCCGTGTAGTTTGGTTCTAACCACGTGTGTACAATGATTTCCAAAGCTTAATTTGTATTTTACTCATTTCTAACCTTTTTTTAGATCCTGAAAAGAATGAAATTGAAAGCAAATAACTTATAGTTCTTTAGACTGACACATTTGTTAGCTGTCACTTACTTATATTCATATATTTCCACACATTAGAGAAAATAATTGCTGGTGCAAGGTGCTTTCATTTCTGCCGACTGCAAGCATCTAAAGATAGCGATCCGGCTTCTGATTGGTTGTCTTTCTAAAATAGGCGGAGTTTATAAGCCGACGATCACGGCAGCAAAAACATCTATTGCAACCGTTTACAATATAATTTAAGCAAAAAAATACCGTATTTGTGATTCAATAATTAAATTGCATCATATCGGTATATGTTTTTCATCCGATTGCATGCGAGTAATTTGTATTCATCAAATTGTATCGATAGACGCTGGTTACGGAATCCGCCATTGATGAATACATAATGAGGTAATAGCAGAGTTACCTCCTCTTGACAAAAACTCCTCGAAAATGCCTTAACATCGCTGCGCATTCGTTTTCAACATTCGATTTTCAACTTTCAACATTCGAGTTCAACATTCAACATTCGATTTCAACATTCAACATTCGTTTTCAACATTCAACATTCGTTTTCAACATTCGATTTTCAACATTCAACATTCGTTTTCAATATTCAACATTCGTTTTCAATATTCAACATTCGTTTTCAACATTCGATTTTCAACTTTCAACATTCGATTTTCAACTTTCAACATTCTATTTCAACATTCAACATTCGATTTCAACATTCAACATTCGTTTTCAACATTCAACATTCGTTTTTAACATTCGATTTTCAACTTTCAACATTCGATTTCAACATTCAACATTCGTTTTCAACATTCAACATTCGTTTTCAATATTCGATTTCCAACTTTCAACATTCGATTTCAACATTCAACATTCGATTTCAATATTCAACATTCAATTTTTTTTCTCGTATTGATTTACAACATTCAACATTCAACATACGATTTCAACATTCAATTTTCAACTTTCAACATTCGTTTTCAACATACATTCAACATTCGTTTTCAGGATTTGAGCATTTGATTTGAATATTCCATCATTCGTGATTTGTTTTTATTATTAAAATATTCAATATTGTATTTTCGACTTCACTCTACTTAATATGTTGTTCAACGATCAATTTTAAGATTCATCATTTGTTTTGAACTACGGTGATAAAGTAATCAAAGACTTTCAAATTACATTGTTTATATCTTTGATAAAGATTAAATTGGTACATTTAGATATGAAACAGATCACAAATTTAAATTGTACAATATAATAATACATGAAGATGGTACAAAAAAATAGATTAATACAACATGACACTAACAAGGGAGGTAATTTCATTTTTTAAACCGACAAGAAATATAGCCCGTTAAACTTAAAGTATAAATTCACAGGTCAGAGATTGATTAATGGATCAATTTTTTTTATTTAATCGGAGATTATGTCGACGGATCATATACAACAGTCTTTTTCAATCTAAACAATAAGGGTGCGTGATCTTCAGTTTTAAGTTTGGAGATGATCTAAGATGATTAGAAATAACAGTGACTACCCTCTATTATTATTAAAGCATACCTACATTTTTGACGAGGGTTACCCGGTAGAGATAGAATTGGAAAATGGCGCAAAATCTTTCATTCGGAAAGTTTCTTTCGGACCCTCTCTAAATCTAAAGCGCAAGTTTTGTTTAATTTATTTTTATAAATTCTGGTCTCGGAGTAAAATATATAGATACACTGTAAGACTTTTTATCACAAGACATTTATAGGATAAAGAAAAAAAAACTTGTTATCCACATAGTCAAGTGTATGGCTATGGTTAGTTTAAACATATTAATTTGTAGTGGATTGAAAATGTTCTTTTGGAATTGGAATCGAACTAGGAACCTTTTGAGTTCGTGTTCCGGTGCACTAACCTTTGTGCCTATTTTTTTTTTAAGAATAAGAATACTTTATTAATCCAATTGTGGACCCTTGTGGGTTTTTTCATACAATGATTACAATGATTTGTTATAACAATGAAATGATAAAATGAAATACATGTCAATAGAACACTGAACAGTTATTGCATGCACATGGAATAGAAAGTAATATGGGAGACAATCAATTTCTGTAAGGATTATTCCCCTTAAAAACAGATATGGTGTTTTGAGCTGCACGAAAATGAAGTGCAGCCCCAACTGATTAGATATATAGACTTTATAAGTTTGATTAACTTGTGTCTCATCCCTTTTGCACATTTACGCAAATAAAATATGATTAAACTATGAGATATACTAGTAAGGGTATTTTTCTCCCATGTACACAGAGCAACCAATTACCAAGATATTTATGTATATAATTATATTTCTTACACAATTGCAAGAATATGATAAGCACCTTAGAGATTTGACTGCAGTTTATTAATGCATATATAAGCATTTACATATTAATAGATGAAATATACATACACATAGATAGAGAAATGTGCACTTATATTTAATTTTTGAATTTGAAATATATATATGGATAAACTAAAAAAGATTTAGTCAGAATTTGTGGATCTCAATTCAAAACTCTGGATCCATAAGAAAAATACTTAACTTTTTATAATGGGTATAAATGGTCCGGTTCCGCGTATTTATTTTCCCGAAAAAACAATTACAGGGCTACCGGTCCTTGTCGATATTGTCGCAAAACGTTCTTTGAAATATTCTTCCGCATGTTTTGACATACCTAAATCATCCCAATATCTGAAAGCGTTTAGAAAAAAGGCCGTATAATGGTTTATTGCGGAATGACGGGATGACAGAATCACGGACTAGGGTAAAACTATAAAGCACCGACAACTTCGTTGCAGGGCCATAATTATTTCTGCAAGTTCACATTTGAAACCCCGAGTACGTAGCTTTCAATTGTTTTTCCATTCGGAGCCTATTAAATATGAATCTTGCTCATTTGTGAAGGCTATATGGTGACTTAAACTAGAAGGTGTGGATGGCGTTTAAGGAATAGAGAATAGCGGGGTTGATTATTAGAGACAATGGAACAAAAATAAATAAAATAGAACAATGAGGTGTTCAAATATAAAGAGAATAAGTTAACTGGCAAAAAGTATAAAGAATAGAGAAAAATGGCTCACAACATTAAAGAGTATATAGAGAAAAAATGCTTAAGGGTTTCGCGGAACCCAGTGTCTAACCTACTTATGCTGTTAATCGCAGGCTCAACGAAAGAGGAATAAAATCAATAAAAATATTCCTCTTGATACTATCTCATGATTCTAAGAAGCTTCTGTTCACGTTTGGTAAAAATACAGAATGTTCTAAAAACCTTAACTGCAGACTGTCCGTAATATAATAAGGAAGAAAAACTAAGTTCATTTATAAGTAAAATACATATACACAGGTACAAAATTTTAACAAAATACTCTTTTAGATACAATACATTTTGTTCTAGCTTTTGATCATAAACAAGCTTCTGTCCAAGCTTGGTACAGGTCCAAAATAGTTTAAGAAAGTGAATAAAATTTCAAAACTTTAACGACAGAGTGAATGTAATGGTTCCTGGCAGAAAAACTAAGTCCTTTTTAAAAGTAAAATATGAAAAAAATGGAATTTTATTTTTCCAAAATTTACTTCTGGATACTATCTTATGATCATAAACAAACTTCTGTCCAAGTTTGGTACAGTATAGTTCAAGAAATTTATTAAAATTTCAAAAACTTTAACCACAGAGTGAATGTAATGTTTCCTGGCAGAAAAACTAAGTCCTTTTTAAAAGTAAAATATGAAAAAAATGGAATTTTATTTTTCCAAAATTTACTTCTGGATACTATTTTATGATCAAAAACAAACTTATGTCCAAGTTTGGTACAGTATAGTTTAAGAATTTTGTTTAAATTTTAAAAACGTTAACCACAGAGTGAATGTAATGTTTCCTGGCAGAAAAACTAAGTCCATTTATAAGTAAAATACGGAAAAAATGGAATTTTATTTTTACAAAATTTACTTCTGCATACTATCTTATGAACATAAAAAAGCTTCTGTCCAAGTTTGGTAGAAATCTAGTTTAGTTTAAGAAAGTAATTAAAATTTCAAAAACTTTAACCACAGAGTGAATATTTGTGGACGCCGATGACACCGACGCAGACGCCGACGGAATGTAGTATCGTTATGTCTCGCTTTTTCGACTAAAGTCGAAGGCTCGACAAAAATGGCCTGAAGTAAAACTATGGTTTAAGTATTACGGAATACAGAAACGAAAACCCCCACTTTGAGACCATTATACGAGTAGCCTAAAGCAACGCTATTTTGTCCCAAAAATATCATAATAAAACATTTAATCATAGCCAATAGTTTATTCTTAACCCAGACCAGAAAACATGCCTTTAAACATTCCCACTCACAAACAAAAATATATTAAAAGCAATTTTTTTTTTACACTTTTTTATTTTTATGTTGTTTTAGAATATAAATTTGACTTGAATTTATATGAGTATATTAAATATACATGTACATGTATATACCAATCTAAGTTAGTTTATATTTAGTTTCTCGTCTTACTTTACAAAAGGCCAGTAGAACTACTTTGATAGATCAGGTTGACTGATAAGCTGTCTATATAAAGTAATGGGACAATGCATGGAATGAAGACATCACCAAGTCACCGTATGCAATATATAAAAAAAAAATACTGAGCTTACCATTTAGTCATCAACTAACAACCAAGACGGTGTGAGCTCTGGTTTCCACGAATTTATAGATTATAGTTCGGTTACAAGTCCAACACGCAAGTTACGTAAAGGAAAGCTCTCTCGCAACAATACACCGGAATGACTTCACGGTCATCTGCTGTAAAAGGGACAAAAAAAGTACAGACCCGAAAGTAATTGCAGTTACTGACAGCTAGTTCAAGGCCAATAAAAACAAATACAAAAATCATAAATTAAATCTAAGACAAAAATGTCAATCAGTGCAAATCCAAATCCAGTGGATTTAGTATAAAGACGTTATTAACAATAAATGAAAAACACGACCTTATGCAATGCCAAAGCATCGGTTACAACACATTGTAGTATTTTGATGTGTAAAACAATAATATTTAATATGGTTTTAAGTTACAGATAACAAAATTACTATTTATACCAATGAGAACAATATTCAAAAATATTTTTACAGTGTTTGATTGGTATTGAAAGGACTGCTAAGTTTGCTGCCCCATTTTTTTTTAATTGGCATGCATACACTTTCTTTTACATATTTATTGATTAATACTATATTGCAGAAGTAGTGGCAATATATCTTTAAGTGAAACATGTTGTTTGTGACCTTATGGAAATTTATTTGGATATGCTGATTATGGTCTCATTGAGATTTACCAGACCTTCATTCAATTTCAGCACATTTTTTACGTTCCATTTATGGACTTTTAAATTAAGGGCATACGATACAGTTACAGGGAAAGTAATGACGTTGCTAACGTAATTTGTTATTTTCGCGACGTCAAACTGTGACATATCGGGAAAAGATGCATTTTTCGACTGATTTTTATCATTCAAACTGATTTAATTTGAAAACGAGTTCATGGACCCCTATTTTTCAAAATGGCATTTTGTTTCATTTTGCAGGGAGATTATGTGACCAAAATTTTATAAAACTGTAAATAGAGGATTTTTTTTAATTTTGATAAACATGCAGTAAAAAATGACGTTTTTTCCTCAATTCATGAACATTTGATAAATATTAGTTATTTCTGAATAAGAAATTGCATATTTTTTTAGGATATTTATAAAATACAGAAATTACCGATTATTTAACAAAAAACAATTTGTGTTTATCTTTTATAAAAAAAAAGTTATGTCTTTCTTTGGAAAAAGAAATTACGGCCACAAATCTGAATTTCGAGCAAATATACAAAATTTCGACTTCATTTTACTCAAAAAATAGCACATGAAGGTACATTTTTTATTACATATTTGATTTAATCAGGTAAAAAATAGCCTATATGCAAATTTTCATGAACTTGTAAATACAGGATCAAAACTGTATCGTATGCCCTTAAGCTGTTCGTTCTGTGCGTCCGTTCGTTCTACCGTTTATCCGTCTGTTTCGCTTCAGGTTAAAGTGTTTTGGTAAAGGTAGTTTTTGATGAAGTTACAGTCTAATCAATTGAAACACAGCACACATATTCCATATTACAAATTGTGACTTGGATGGAGAGTTGTCTCATTGGCACTCATAACACACTTTCTTATATCTATATAATATTTTGATCGGTTTAATTGGGGTCTTCAGCTGGCATGTCAGTTACTGCTAGTAGTTTAATTTATGATTCAGTTTCATTTTGCGTAGTTTTTTTGTTGGTACCTATTCCGACATCGGACTAGGATTTCTTTTAAACTGAGTGTTTCTGTGCAATTGCTGTGTGTTTGTTTATTCTACATTGGCTAGCTATAGTTGTATAGTTGTATAGTTGTATAGTAGGAGGATTTAGATCTCACAAAGTATGTTTAACCCCGCCTCAATTTTTGCGCCTGTCCCAAGTCAGGAGACTCTGACCTTTGTTAGTTATTTTATGGTGTTTTCATTGTCAGTTGTATTAATTGAATAATTGATTGATTGATTGATTGATTGATTGATTAATTTGCTCATTGTACTACAAACAAAAGTCCTGATCATTTGACCGATAAAACTCTACATTTACTTTTGCCTTAGCATTAAATTAAAAAAAAAACAAAAAAAACTCAACCTTTTTTAATGTATGTAACTTCTTTGACATTTGAATTCGACATTGTTTTTACAAACTACCATTATAGATTTCCAGGAAATGTTCTGCATAAAACCCTTTGGGAAAGCCTATTGACCCAATTTTCCAAACATTTATTGTAGCCCAATAATTTTGCAAGGTGTTGCAACATGTAGTGTAAAGACTTTACAGCCGATTCAGTGAGTGTGTAGGCAAATGTGGTATTCTTGGTCAAATTGCTTGCTAGCTGTATGGTGAAGTCAATATTAGGTTAGGTAAACTACCCTCCATTAAGAGTAGACTGGTTCGACATATAACCAATCAAACTGTCTGTAGGACTAGGCTAATTCCACACAAGGGTAGTATACCTTACCTAAAAATGACTTCACGGTTTAACAAGAAAGGTAACAAATGATATTACCTTTGTCTTCACATTCAATGCAATCGGCTGTAATGAAAATGCGGAGTTTGTAAGACTAGGCTCAAGCAGCCCGTCGGCAGCATCCAGCTTTCAAATATATATAAGCATAAATTTTGCATAAGACTCAAACGTACTTCAAAAAAAGACACCATTTAATGATTTTTTTTTAAATTTCATTTATGGTTCATTAGTCATATACATGTACAGGCAATAGAAACCGCTTTCAATATACTAGTATTATACAACGTGCAGCACGCTTTACATTTTAAAGAGTCAACAATTGTGTGTGTTTATAGAATTGTAAATAGTTATGATTATTTTTAAATGATGACAAATTGCTCTATTCTGTGAAATACAAAGCTTTTGGAAATTCCATATTCTCGGCATCCTGTAAAATAGTTCATGAACAGTAATAATTGTTCTGCATTAGAAGAAAAGAAAGTTGCACTCTTGCTTTTAACTTGTTTAGGCCACACAAAACTGATTTTACAAAACATTTTACCCCGGAACTAGTGGATTCGCTTAATTATGACTAGACCAAAGGTTTATATTTTGTATTCAAAGTATGGTGGACAAGAAAATTATTATTTGGATTAAAAAAAAATAATCCTAACTATACCCAAACTTTTAATTCTGATCAAGTAGGCCCTATATCTCTAGCTTACGTTTTCGCCTAGTGCAGATAAAAGTATTGCCGCAGAATTGCTTTTATCAACTATCCGGTAAGGGTTGGGTTGGGTATTCGACCTAGGCCTCAAGTTGAGACCTACTTTAGAAGAAAAAAACTAAGCAGAACAACACCCTGGATTTGTTCTACTGTAAACCTCTGCTGTCAAGCATAGTGCGGACAATTTTTGCAACCTTGATTTTTTTTCATTCGATTTTCATTCGATTTACACATTGTGCGGACAAAAGTATGGCCGTTGAAATGTGTTTGATCATATTTTCGGTAATGGTAAGGTAGGGTGGTTAGCTGAAGTCCACTTGAAAAAAAAGTGGCCTCCAATGTGGTTTTATGAAAAACAATTACCCGCAAATTTATGGTAGTTTGCAAAAAAATAATATTTTTTTTGTTATAATGTGATATGTAATATGTTGGCAAATAATGAAAGCTCGTATCTTAATTAATAGACATCGAAATAAAGAGAAATGGTATGATAACTAATACAAATCTCCCAGAGACAAACTTACATTGACTAAGGCAACTAGTATGATGGTCTGGATTAAGGGTTCTTAATTTCTGTATTCTTTGATATTTTAGGCCATTTTCTCTATTCTCTATACTTTTTGACAATTGTTCTCTTCTCTTTTTATTTTAACACCATTATTCTAGCTTTTTTATTTATTTCTTGGTCCATTGTCTCTATTATTTATATTTTTTGTCAACTATTCTCAATTACATAATTCCCCATCAATGCCCTCTAGTTCAGGTCACAATATATATAATAGCCTTCACAAACAAGCAAAACAAAAACCCTATAGGCTCCGAATTCCAAAATAATTGAATGCTTGTCCAGGGTTGAAATTTGTTTTTTAATTAATCTATCAAGAAAAACACATTATCGTCCTCGATGTTCACGGTACTGAAAATACTGGCAGATGGACGTTGGTCATCAATTCTAATAATCTTAGATCGACCTTTCTAAACTGAAAAAGTAAAGTTCACGCTCTCGATTCCAGATTGTTAAAGACATTTGATCTGACAACCGCTGTGCATGTATACTTTAACGACCAGGCTAGTTTTCTCGTCAGTTTTAAAAAGTAATTACCTCCCTTATAAGTGTCTTGTTGTAACAAATCTATTTATTTGTACCATCTTTATGTATCGTAATATTATATTGTACAATTTAAATTTGTGATTCGTTTAATATTCAAAAAATGATAATTTATTATTTATCAAAGGTATAAACAAGGTAATTTGAAAGTCTTTGATTACTTGATCACCGTATTTCAATTCAGAAGTCATGCGGTTTGTTTCCTCTACATTTTGTTTACATGAACTGGAGTGTTTACATTGCCCTACATTGGGAGAACATCATGCTCTTTAAAATTAAGTTTTATATTCAATTGGTTTTAGTGAAGTGAAAAACAAAAATTGAAAACACTTTCGTTATCCTTTTAGGTTTTAGAAAAAGAAAAAAAAGAAAAACGAAAACACTTGTTTTTCATTTTGGTTTTACAGAAACCAAAAACGAACAATGAAAACATTCTCGTTTTTTGTTTTTGATAATCGAATGTTGAAAACGAATGTTGAATGTTGAATATTGAAATTTGAAAGGTGAAAATCGAATGTTGAATATGAATGTTGAAAACGAATATTGAATGTTTAAAATGGAATGTTGAAAGTTGAAAATTTAATGTTGAAAACGAATGTTGAATGTTGAAAACGAATGTTGAATGTTGAAAATCGAATGTTGAAAGTTGAAAATCGAATGTTGAAAACGAATGTTGAATGTTGAAAACGAATGTTGAATGTGGAAATCGAATGTTGAAAGTTGAAAATCGAATGTTGAAAACGAATGGTGAATGTTGAAAACGAATGTTGAATGTTGAAATCGAATGTTGAAGGTTGAAATCGACTGTTGAAAGTTGAAAATCGAATGTTGAAAATGAATGTTGAACGTTGAAAACGAATGTTGAATGTTGAAAACGAATGTTGAAGGTTGAAATCGAATGTTGAAAATTGAAAATCGAATGTTGAAAACGAATGTTGAATGTTGAAAACGAATGTTAAATGTTGAAATCGAATATTGAAGGTTGAAATCGAATGTTGAAAGTTGAAAATCGAATGTTGAAAACGAATGTTGAATGTTGAAAACGAATGTTGAATGTTGAAATCTAATGTTGAAAGTTGAAAATCGAATGTTGAAAACGAATGTTGAATGTAGAAAACGAATGTTGAATGTTGAAATCGAATGTTGAAGGTTGAAATCGAATGTTGAAAGTTGAAAATCGAATGTTGAAAACGAATGTTGAATGTTGAAAACGAATGTTGAATGTTGAAATCGAATGTTGAATGTAGAAAATCGAATGTTGAAAGTTGAAAATCGAATGTTGAAAACGAATGTTGAATATTGAAAACGAATGTTGAATGTTGAAAATCGAATGTTGAAAACGAATGTTGAATGTAGAAAACGAATATTGAATGTTGAAATCGAATGTTGAAGGTTGAAATCGAATGTTGAAAGTTGAAAATCGAATGTTGAAAACGAATGCTGAATGTTGGAATCGAATGTTGAATGTTGAAAATGAAAATGAGAAAAAAAAAAAAAAAAAAAAAAAAATTTGAATGTTGAATATTGAAATTGAATGTTGAATGTTGAAAATCGAATGTTGAAAGTTGAAAATCGAATGTTGAAAACGAATGTTGAATGTTGAAAACGAATGTTGAATGTGGAAATCGAATGTTGAATGTTGAAAACGAATGTTGAATGTTGAAATCGAATGTTGAAGGTTGAAATCGAATGTTGAAAGTTGAAAATCGAATGTAGAAAATGAATGTTGAACGTTGTAAACGAATGTTGAATGTTGAAATCGAATGTTGAAAGTTGAAAATCGAATGTTGAAAACGAATGTTGAATGTTGAAAACGTATGTTGAATGTTGAAAACGAATGTTGAAGGTTGAAATCGAATGTTGAAAATTGAAAATCGAATGTTGAAAACGAATGTTGAATGTTGAAAACGAATGTTGAATGTTGAAATCGAATATTGAAGGTTGAAATCGAATGTTGAAAGTTGAAAATCGAATGTTGAAAACGAATGTTGAATGTTGAAAACGAATGTTGAATGTTGAAATCTAATGTTGAATGTTGAAAATCGAATGTTGAAAACGAATGTTGAATGTTGAAATCTAATGTTGAAAGTTGAAAATCGAATGTTGAAAACGAATGTTGAATGTAGAATATTGAAATCGAATGTTGAATGTTGAAATCGAATGTTGAATGTTGAAAATGGATATGAGAAAAAAAAATAAAAAACAAAAATTGAATGTTGAATGTTGAATGTTGAAAACGAATGTTGAATGTTGAAATCGAATGTTGAATGTTGAAAATGGATATGAGAAAAAAAAAAAAAAAAAAAAAAAAAAAATTTGAATGTTGAATGTTGAATATTGAAATCGAATGTTGAATGTTGAAATCGAATGTTGAATGTTGAAAATGGATACGATGAAAAAAAAAAAAAAAAAAAAAAAATTTGCATGTTGAATGTTGAATGTTGAATGTTGAATATTGAACCAATTTGACATCCGTGTTGAAATGACAGTAAGCTTCACAAGTAACTTTCAGGGATTACGTCATGTTATATTTCATTGACATAAGCGTTTTGAACTTTCATCAGCAAATTTATAATCTATTTGTCTACATTTTAACAAAATAATAAATATTTCCTTCTTAACAGGATGTTTTTCTCGTCATTTATGAATTCTCACAAATTGTTATATCTATCCCCAATGAAAATAAGGTGAAGTGTTTTTCTTGGAAGTTTTATTATAGACACAACTTATGATACTAAAATAGGACAAGTTGCTAATATCTGAAAACGTGTTATGGACTAAGATATTTATGGAAGAAGCTTTATTAGAGCTAGATTGGTATGCGAAACTTTCTGGACTAAGTATAAATTTTTCAAAAACTCAAGTAGTATGGATTGGAAGTAAAAAATACAGTAGAGAAATGTTATGCCAGAACAGAGATTTATCATGGGGGTCAACTTCTTTTAGGCTGTTAGGGATAAATTTTGATATTGTTCTTGATAAAATTTTAAACTTAAATTATACTGATAGGTATCTTCAGATAAAAAAAATGATAAATACATGGTCTAAAAGAAACTTAACAGTTATTGGTAAAATATCTGTGGTTAAAACTCTTATTCTTCCAATACTTAATCATCTCTTTTTAACATTACCAAACCCAAATGCTGAGATGATTAAGAAAATTAATGATGCTATTTATTATTTTTTATGGAACTCACCAGTTCATAGAGTTAAAAAAGAAGTGTTACAAATGGATTATAAGAATGGTGGTTTAAAGATGATAAATATTCATCTATTTATGATAGCTTTAAAATGTACATGGATAAGAAAATTGTTAAGTTCTAACTGTAAATGGTTAAATATTTTATTTACAAATATAGATAAAGAAAAATTATTTAAACTAGGAAATAGTTACACATCAAATAATATTTCAAATGTCAAAAACAAATTTTGGATTGATGTATTTTAAGCATGGCAATATTTTGTAGATAAAGATATAAATTCTACATGGGAATATTTTCTTGCTAGTCCATTATGGATGAATAAGAATATAAATATCAACAATAAACATGTTTTTTATAGAAGTTGGTATAATAAAGGTATTGTTTTTGTAAATGATGTGATTAGTAATAGTGGAAAGTTTCTCTCCTATGGGGAAATAAAAGACAAATTTGATATTTCTGGGAATATAATGATGTATAATAGTATCATTTCAGCATTAAATAAGACAAAGAAGCTGTATTCAAGGGGAGATAATAAGCTCACAGAACCTTTTATTCCCTCTTTTGTTCAAACCTTTTTAAAAAGAAAAAAGGGAACTAAAGATATATATTGGATTTTAATACCTAAAGTGGTTCCTAATGGGGAGAACAAGTGGAATGAAATTTTGGAACTTAATGAATTGGAATGGAGAGAAATTTTCAAACTTCCTTTTGCAGTTACTAATAACACAAAATTACAATGGTTACAGTTTAGAGTAAATCATAGAATATTAGCTACAAACAAATTTTTGTGTAAAATTAATGTCATAAATAGTCAGCTATGTAATTTTTGTAAGGAAGAAATAGAAACTATAGAACATGTTCTATGGAATTGTGAGAATGTCCAGAATTTATTAGAAGAAATAGATATATGGTTTTTATCTAATGGTATAAGTATTTCATTCACCAAAAAGAATTTTTTGTTTGGTGATGTCTCACATGTATACAAGGGTGAAATTTCAAACCTGATTTTTCTGTGTCTTAAACAATATATTTATAATACAAGATATTTCCAGAAAGTTTTATCAATTCATGCTGTGAAGAAAGTACTAAAAGATCTATATAATTTAGAGAAGTGTATAGCAGTAAGAAATAATAAACTTGAGAGTTTTAATAAATTGTGGATTCAATTTACTCATTTGTTCGATTGTAATTAAAGTCCTATTATAATTCATATGTGAAAAACATGATAGAATGTCAATTTTTAAATTATCAAAAAAAAGTTACATCAAAAATATTCATCAGAACATTATATTTATTTTTATTTTATTTTTTCTCTGTATTAATTTTTTCTTTTTTTCTTATTTTAAATTTTGATTAATTTATCTTACTTTTCCTCAAGTTTTCCATTCTTAAAAAAAACCTGTAAAAACTTGAATATCTGTATGTTTGTTAAAATTATTATTTTAATATGATAAATACATGTATTTGTAGTCCTTATTTTTGAACTTTTATTATGTTATTTTTTTTATTGCAAATGAAAAATGTGGTATTATATTGTAATTACAGCTGATATATTTTGTTGTAAAATGAACTAACAAATACTAACACATATATATTTACATGATCTATTGCAAACATTAACGAGGCCGGGACAAGGTACCGGTATTCGATGTTTTCATTACTAACAAATGTACAGATTTCAATAAAAAATGAAAATTAAAAAAAAAAAAGATATTTATAACACGTTTCAATTACAAAATTATGTTCCTTTAAGTATAATTCCAATATTTTTCATTACCGCAAAAACATACTTTTAATGATTTTTTTGAATTAATACCCAATTGAGACATACATATGAACAATTGTAAATTCTGTCACCTTTTAGAAATATGCTGAAATGGTAGTAAGCTTTGTAATACACTTACACGGATGCTGTTATGCTATTTGATGAAAGTCATCGTTATAAATCTGGGATGGGTAAATTGTAATATAGTTGTCTAAATGTTAACAAAAATTAAGACATTTCATCAGTACAGACGTTTAAACTTCCTCATCACAGGATATTTTTTTTCACATCAATATTAACTTTTGATAAATTGCTTTTAAAATTATCAATCCCAAATGAAAAATAGGTTAAATGTATTTCTTGGAAGTTTTATTATGACTACAACTTATGAATGTTCATGAACTTATAAGGACAAGTTGCGAGTATCTGATATCGTGTTCCCTTGGCCGTATTTTGCACAACTTTTTGGAATTGTGGATCCTCAATGCTCTTCAACTTTGTATTTGTTTGGTTTTATAAATATTTTGATATGAGCGTCACTGATGAGTCTTCTGTAGACGAAACGCGCGTCTGGCGTACTAAATTATAACCCTGGTACCTTTGATAACTAGTTACATGTAATGACTAACATATGTGTAACAATTCGTTTCAATTACTAAGTTATGATCCTTGCTATTAAGACACTGATTACTTATAGTTTGTCCTTATTATTAAATCGAAAATCATTTTCCATGACAGATAATTATTGGATTGGAGATACAAGTACTTAAATAATTTATCTTAAATTAATACATATATATCTCACTGTGAATTGTTGTAGAATGGTTTTGATAGTAAGAACATTATTATCTCGGAGTGTCAATCTTGTATCTGACCGACATTTTAATTAAGACAAAACTAAAATAGCCATCTCGGTGTTGTCTTACTGAGTTGATGCTCTTTTTGCTTAAAACGATTTATCTTGTACCCGAAGCTTGAAATTCCTACACCATATCTACTTTAAAATGCAAAACAACGAGATATTTTAAAGGAGTAGGTCCAGTAAGACCCCTTTTTGGCCCCAAAATATAGCAGTTTTACAAAATTGTTTAAATGTTAACTTTTAGTTATTTATTTTACAGTAGAATGTTTCTGCTTCATAAAAGTGGGCTGTTTTCGACAATACAATGCACATATATCTGGTACTAGCACCAGTAAGTCATGCTAAATTACTGAAATCTTAAAAATTCTACAATTTTAGTTAAAATTTAGACGGTTTTCGTGTGAAACGAAATTGGCTGCATTCGTGTTCATCCCTAATATTGAAATGTAAGTTGTATTTTATAATAAAACATAACATAAATAACGATTGAGGATGAACACGGATGCGGCCACTTTCGTTTTTGACGAAAATCATCTGAAAAGTGACATTTTTTGGCATATTTTGTAGATTTTTTCATATTTGAGCTTGAATATGGTCGTTTTTAATGACAAAATCAGTTAAAACTTTTACAGAAGCGAATTGATTCAAATGAAATAGACACTTAAGTGTTTAAAAAGTGGTCAAAATCTTTCGTCAGACGAACCTGAAATTTGAGGCCAAAGTCGGTCCTTACCGGACCTACTCCTTTTTCTACGAGTTTTGTTCGATTTACTTCCCTTACATATTTAACCGAACCCATCCTGTGAAAACAGAATATTTTCACACATCACACTTAATTCCATCAATATGCCCTACTTTTGACTAGTCAGTTGCTTGTAGTGCATTCTGGAAAGAGCTGTTCCAATTCGTGTAACCAATTTATTTTAAAAGGGTAAGCATATCCTGATCCGCAAGTGCACCAGTCGTGTAGTATTAGTAAAAACCCTTTGATACATCTAATTCGGTAGGTGACTTTCGTAGAACAGAGAACTTGAATGCAGCTACGACCATAGGAACAATACCGTCGATATCTGTTAAATAGATTTTTCATACTGGTCAACCAAATCATAAGGGCGTCCTAACGGATTAGAAGGGTCGACTTTAATTTGTCCATCTGGAACTTTTGTCCAATAGCTGTTTGTAGGCATTAATCCTATATCATGTAAATCATTATAGAAAATGCAAATCCTTTAACATCTTAACAACTGGGAGATTGATATATTCCAGCCTATTTGCGTGATTATACTTATACATAAGATGCATCATTTTCACATATATTTACCTTCCTATTTTGGTATAACATGTCAATGAATTCCATCCTATATTGACTAAGCATTGGCTTTGAACTACAAAAGCAACATAATGGGTGCTACATGCTTACGATTCAGGAGCACCTGGTATAATCCATAGTGTTAAGTAGGGTTCGTGTTGTATCCCTAGTGTCAAGTAGGGTTAGTGTTGTATCCCTAGTGTTAAGTAAGGTAAGTGTTGTATCCCTAGTGTTAAGAAGGTTTCGTGTTGTATCCCTAGTCTTAAGTTGGGTTAGTGTTGTAGTCCTAGTGTTAGGTAGGGTTCGTGTTGTAATCCTAGTGATAGTAGGGTTCTTGTTGTATCCCTAGTGTTAAATAGGGTTCGTGTTGTATCTCTAGTGTTAGGTAGGGTTCGTGTAGTATCTCTAGTATTAGGTAGGGTTCGTGTTGTATCCCTAGTGTTAAGTAGGGTTCATGTTGTATCCCTAGGGTTAGGTAGGGTTCGTGTTGTATCCCTAGTGTTAGGTAGGGTTCGTGTTGTATCCCTAGTGTTAAGTAGGGTTCGTGTTGTATCCCTAGTGTTAGGTAGGGTTCGTGTTGTATCCCTAGTGTTAAGTAGGGTTCGTGTTGTATCCCTAGTGTTAAGTAGGGTTCGTGTTGTATCCCTAGTGTTAAGTAGGGTTCGTGTTGTATCCCTAGTGTTAAGAAGGGTTCGTGTTGCTCAATCTTTGTGTTTTGTATTTTGTGTACTGTTTGTCTCTTTGTTATTTTCTTTTTTTAACCATTGTCAGTTTATTCTCGACGTATGCGTTCGACTGTCTCATTTGTATCATTTGCCTTTTTTCCATATGCTTGTTTATGTCTGTTCATGTTTTAAATATGTCTCAAATGTTTTCTTTTGGAACTTATAACACCATGAGAGTGCTTACTTGTCTTGTGTTTTATAGTGTTCAGCTTGGATTTCTTTTCATGGGGGTAACAATACTGCGCTCTTATATATCGGTTTCAGTGTGTCTGGCTCGAAACCCTCATCCAGCTGTTTACAGTCTTACACAATTTTGGTATATGATGGTACATTTGTATGGTTCTGTCTGACTGAATTTTTATATCTGTGTTGACATTTTCCCTCTTTAGTATGGACTCTACACTACATATCTCCGTTGTTGGATCATTGACGTCTACGTATTCTGTACGTTGTCATAATTTTCATGTCTTGAAATAGTATTTGTTTTCAGTACCAATATAAGTAACTTTTCATTAATGACATGAATGAGTTAGCAATTTTATAAAACGTAAACAAATGGTTTTTTTTTATCCGTTCGAATTTTGTCGAAATGATAGTTAGTTTCATGACTTAGTCTCTCGGGTGTTGAGATTTTCTGTTCGTCCGTATTTAATATAATGAGAGTTTAGCCCTTTTTTGATAAGTAATTTCTCATCTTTTTTTTTAGGAACAACCTAACAGAGATGTTATTTGTACAGGATGGTTTTCACTTCACTTTAACTTATTTAAATTGTGATACCCATCCCCGATGAGAATTAGGTTGAGCTTTTTTTTTTTGGAAGTAATATTTGTAAGACACAATTTTAACATATTTATGAATATCGTCAGTCGAAATAGTTTGCATTGTTAAAATTCATTAATTAATAAATAGCAAGCTAAAAAAACTGATGACGTGTTATTAGCATAGAATTTTGTGTCATACGTTTCAATTACAAATTCCTAATCCGTGTTCTAAAAATGAAGGAATGTTGACAATCTATGGCAATAATTAAGAAAGAAAAGATGCGCAAATTTATCGTGATAGGTAATCAATTTGTCAGAGATACATAGACGTTTAGAATTTATCTTAATGATAAATATTTAGAATTATAAATTGTATTAGAATTGTTGTATATGTAAGACAATTATTATCTATAATACCATTTAGTATCGACTTTGCCGAACTGCGTTTATATCTATCGTTCAGTGTTTTCATGATAATAAGCAACAATTTCAAACATTGCGTTGCTGATCGTTTTTGTTGTTAAAAGTTTCGATCTATCTATAATAGTTTCAAGATTTAAGGTTAAAGTCTTGAAACTAGTCTATAGAAATTTTGCGTTGTTCAAAGTTTCCCTCTATCTAGTATAATAGTTTAAGATTTAAGGTAAAAACAGTAAGTATTTGTAAAAAATAATCATTTAACGCTTATAAGGAGTCCATCAACCATTGGTACTCTTTTTTTCTTTCTTATTTGCTAATTTGTTGATCATGTCTTATTTGCTAATCATTGTCTCTTTTTTGTTTCTATCTATTTTGTATAGTTTCCGTTAAACTCAAATTTATCATCAATTAAGGGCAACCACTCCTTCCAAGAGTCGTCTGTGCTGACTTGTTTGTAGATCTTATTTTGTTGATCATTTTTGCTCCGTAGAGCTTCTTTCTATATACTGTGGATTCAATAATATTCGTTGGATACCAATTTTCGTGGATTTCGTGGGTACAGAAGAACCTCGAATTCAAAAATTCAACGAATAACAAATTTTCTAAAGAAATGATTGTAGACTTTGCCATAACCACGAAATTAAATATCCACAAATATGTAAGTTTTCTTCAAACCACGAAAATTAGTACCCACGAAAATAAATGAATCCAGAGTATTATAGTGTAAAGATAAATTTCCAAGAAAATCGTCAATCAAGGACAATGCCTTTCATAAGGGGTAGTATGTTTGGCTCCATAAACATCGGGTGCCTCGGTGGCCGAATGGTCCAAGTAGATCAACTAGCGTATCACTAGTCTGTCATCACTGAAGTTTTGAGTTCAAACCTCGCACTTGACAGGTGCATTTGCATCAAATTTCAATTATCTAGGATTGTTAGTTTTCCTGCTGGAAGTATGTGGTTCTCTTCGGGCACTACAGCTGCCTCCGCCATTATCATCTGACGGCTAAAAATAGCCAATATTGCTAAAAGTGGATTTAAACACCAATCAAGCAATCAATCACATTAATAATAATAAAAACAACAACAAAAAAGATAATTATAATGAGAAGATGAAAAAGTCTCAAAACTAGTAGGAGAGGGAGAATTCTAAAAAGGTTAGCATATCGTTGCGACTTTGAAAAAAGAAAAGAAGGAATTGTAACGGGTCTCCAAATCTTGTTTCGGGTTAACAAGCAATACTAGCAACTGACCATGGGAGAAAAAACAAATATGTATCCAACCTATTGGAAGATAGTTTTTTTTTAAATGTATTCACAATCTAAATAGAATCGAGAAGATTGAGAGCTTGACATATCGTATAAACACCTGTTTTTTGTTGAAGACTTTTCGTTGTCCTCTTTAATCATTTGTCGCTTGGTTGCTGTCTAGGCTGACGTCTACCCACATCTCTTTTATTTAATGAGAAATTAATTCATTTATCATTCAGTGAATGATGATATTATAGATAATAGAACGGAAAGCATTAATTAACCTTTTACCATTCACAAATTTTATCTATACGTTTTACTTTTGAGAAGGCTTGTTATGATAAGTGCAAGGCGCCAATTGATGTTGAGTTTTGACTGACTTATATTGCAATGAAACAGTGTATACAGTCATTAGAATAATTGGTAAATAATAATATTTTTTTTTACAAATTTTGAGTCGATAATTTGTTTATGAATTATTTGACATAATTTAGACTCTCACTCTCTAAGTTAAAATTGCTCTTAGACAAACTTACTTATTTTGTAGGCATCGTTTTTTTTTATCTAGTTCCAAACGTTTATACTTATGCATGCATACTATCTAGATTTGAGAGGTCGTGATGAAATCAAATTTTAAAAGAGACCAGTTTAACTCACTATGTCGGCAACATTTTGCTTGTTAGTAGATCTTGACTTGATAATGATGTGATTTAAAGTGTATCTCAATCTATGAGTTTCTATACTATTCGACAAAACGAAAAATAGGTAGTGAAAATCGTCTTTAAAGTGGTATGGGAGTATAGATTAAAAATGATAGAATTTGTTCAGACTTTATCAAAACGTAGTATATATTGTGAAATGTTCAAAAATATAACAAATATGATAGGGAAACGAAACTAGATATAGTTGTCTACAATATGATATAGTTTTTAGTGGACACAATGATACATTTGTATGGTTATACAGGGGAAAATAGCATTACGTAATCTGATGCTAAACTGAACGATAGAATTGAAAACAAATGATAGATGATAGCTTTTAGAAAATGCTTTGATAATATCAATAGATAAGTAAGGTCACCGTGCGCTTTTTCTCTGCTTAAATTTAAAATAGCGAAAGTTCATGTAGACACTTTCAGAAAATGTACTATTCTATAGTTATCTCCCCTAAAAATGCCAGTTTAAACACATCACTTATCAAACAAACAAAACCAAATTTTGCTACATTAATTACAAATTTGACCTTGGGTTCTCTGTTAATTACAATCCAAAAATGTGGAAAGACACTACATTAAAGGACAATAACTCCAATAAGATGTCGCCTTCATATAGTCTTTATTGTAGATTAAAGATATGAGGCAAAAAACTCAAACAAACTAAAAATGGTCAAAATCATCATCAAATGCCATTTTCTGTAATAAATAGTCGATTACTGATTTCGACCCTGTTGCCTGACTTGTAGAACTGAACTTACTGATCATCATAAAGTTTTTCTGTTTACCATAATTTTCAAAATAGAAGGCAAAAACAAAAATAATAGGTAAAAATCATTTCAGACAATAAATCATATAATACATGGGAAATGAGTCCATGTGACGCAGATAATGACTCCGCTTGTATTTACCTTTATAAAGGAACATAACTTAAGAAAGGCTCGAGTGATACTACCCAAATTTGTCCTTAATCTGAATTCTGTTGTTATAGGTATTGTGTATTAATTTCATAACATTTGCCTGAGAAGAACTTACGTAAGAAAACAAAAACGAATACGTCAGCATCTTCCCCATTTATAAAGGGGCATAGCAGCAAAAGTGAGGTCACCGAAATATATATGGCCTACTTCGATTCGCCTAACTCGGGTTAACTCTAGTTGAAAGGTCAGTGCTAATGCGCATGTGCGCAACCGTTCCGAATCGAAGTTGTCTATTATAATGGAGGTGAACATTTTGTTTTTTGTTGAGCATTAAAATAAAAAAAAAATATAACACAGTGTTTTACAAAGAAAAGTTCTGATCCTGTTTGCTTTTGAAAAATAGTTTGTAATAAAATTCAGGTTGCAGTCTTGTAATTGACTGCTCCATAGGCATACATGCTAAACAGCTGATTTTTGAAAATAGAAAAATAAAAAATGCAACATAGAAAAAAAAAATCATGTTCATATCATGTATGTACTAATGTGAAATTGTGATTTAATTGGAAAAAAGAGGGTGTTTCCACGAACAATAAAAAGTTACGCAATCCTGAAAACATTTTTTTTCTACTTTCTGTTTGCTATTTCTACTAGGCCGCACCACTTCCAGTAAACATAGTTATCAAAAGGTACCAATATTATAATTTAGTACGCCAGACGCGGGTTTCGTCTACATAAGACTCATCAGTGACGCTCATATCAAAATAGTTATAAAGCCAAACAAATACAAAGTTGAAGAGCATTGAGGATCCAAAATTCCAAAAAGTTGTGCCAAATACGGCTAAGGTAATCTATGCCTGGGATAAGAAAATCCTGAGTTTTTCAAAAAGTTCAAAGGATTGATATCCCCAAAAGATGCAAGATTTTTTTTAAAGTTTATATATCTGTTTCAATTCAGCATAAACCTATAATCAAACAGAAAAAATTGAGGTCAGAAAAAAATTCAGAAAAAAATGCACTATTTTGTTTCCCTCCATGTTTTGACATGCACCGGAAATTGGAGTTGTAATACAAGACTGGTAACCATAACATTCATGAAATGTCTTAAACAAATAATTCATTTACTTATTTTCATAAAGTAGCCATATTTGAACATAAAAAGTGCCATTATTATAACTGTATTGCTATTTTAATGAAAATAACCCCACTATTTAAGCAATACCCCTTTCTGAAAACAGGTAAAATTTGGAAATCAGTCATGTCTTCTAAATGATCTGTAAATCTCATTCTAGTCTATCTTCATGAATGTTTTTCTATTATTTGGATACTGTGGAGCTAGAAAAGTATTCTAATCTATTATTTTTATTTTTTTCCTCCTGTTTAAATGAACCACATTCAATAGTTTACCCCTCCCCCTTTTTTCAATGAAATCTACCCAAGTGGGCCTCTTGTTTAAGTCAAAATTGAAAAACTACCCAAAACTTTATACATATTCTACCTAAATATCAACAATTGAACCATGAAAATAATAACCCTAAAGTAAAAACAGTACTTTTGTATGTAGCTGTCTCTTCAACTTTGCTCTTATTTGAAATAAAACTGTGCAACTTAAAATTGCATCATAAGAAGAAGATTTCATTGAGAAAAAAATCTTTCTATGTTCTTTTTAATTGAAAATCATGTAAAAACTATGTAAAACCATCAAAATCTCAATTTGCCTCAAACTGTTGTGCTTTATATCTATTAATACTTTTGAATGGTGTCTAGTATGAAAATGCATAATTATTATATAATATCAGTTTTTTCAGTGTAACTTGATACCCCATAAATTTTTTTTCTCTTAAAAAGTTCTTAAATAATAATGTTTTCTCATTCTGGGCACACATAAGTCTACATGAGCTACTTCCTTGCAGTGAACATATGAAAAAATTACCCTATGCAGGTTGCAGTCTTGAAATTGACTGCTCCATAGGCTTACATGCTAAACAGCTGATCTTTGAAAATAAAAAAATAAAAAATGCTACAAAGAAAACAAAATTCCTGTTCATATCATGTATGTTCTAATGTGAAATTGTGATTTAATCGGATAATAAAGGGTGTTGCCACGAAGAATAAAAAGTTACGCAATCCTGAATTCAAAACATTTTTTTTTCTACTTTCTGTTTGCTATTTTTACTAGGCAGCACCGCTTCCAGTAAACATGATATCCTTCCACTCTCTTTGATTGATATCCCCAAAAGATGCAAGATTTTTTTTAAAGTCTATATATATGTTTTATTTCATCATAAACCTATAATCAAACAGAAAAAAATTGAGTTCAAAAAGTTGTAATACATGACTGGTACCTTAACGGTACCAATTTTCTTGCACCAGATGCGCATTTCGACAATACATGTCTCTTCAGTGATGCTCGTGGCCAATATAATTGAAATCCAAAACATATATTAAAGATGAAGAGCTATAATCCAAAAGTTCCCAAAAGTATAGCCAAATCCGTGAAAGGAGTCAGAGCTTTGCATGAGGGAGATACATTCCTTAATTTATAAGTAAGTATCTTTGTAAGTGAGTTAAAAAAATAGTTCAAAGAAAAACAATTAATTTCTATTTTATTTCTAACTACCACCGACAGCTGATAATAAACTCATCATAGATACCAGGAATAAAATTTAATATTTACGCCAGACACGCGTTTCGTCTACAAAATACTCATCAGTGACGCTCGAATCAACAATTTTATAAAAGGTATAATAAAGTACGAAGTTGAAGAGATTTGAGGACCAAATATACACATGAACAATATTGGCTGATTCCGAAATACAGGCAATAATAAATTCCCCTTGTCAGCTGTTGTTTTCGGCTGTATTTTGTCAAATACCAGTTTATTTGTATCACTTTTATTTGTTGCAACTACTTGACGCCATGTTGAGTTAACTCGGGTAGGTTCAAAAGGTCAAACTCGGTTGTCAGTCGAGTAAACTAACTACTCACCCGAGTTGGACGAATCGAAGTAGGCCTATTTGACCTGTGTTTTGTAGTAATACACATTGCACATTTCAGTCCTTTTTTTCAAGTTAAAGAACGGAAAAAAAAATCAACAGTTTTTCTATTTGCAAAGGGGCATAATTTAGAACAGTACAAGTGACACCATCAAAATTCAAAATTTTCTGAGTTATGAGGTAATACGAATTGTGTTTAAGTTTTATAACATTAGGTTGAGGCAAACTATAGTTAGAGAATAGAAACCAATTTTGGGTCATCATCTGACCGTTTTGACATGAATGGACAATCCGTAGAGCTCAACATCCTGCTATTGTCAGATTTCTCTCATTTGAGTTTAAGTGATTTTCAAAATAATAGACAAAACTTTTATCTTACCCCATACATTATAGTTCAGTCATGGTAGTCATCTTGATTGGCAGGCAGGTTAATAAGACATATTGTGTTTAAATGGTGATTGTTGCCAAGTTTGTTTGAATTTGATCTAGTTGTTATAGAAGATTATTTAGTAAAAGTTAACGCTCGACGACGACGACAGACGACGGGCACCAAGTGATGAGAAAAGACTATTTGGTCAATAGAGCCAGATGATCTAGAAAATATACCAATATGTTTTTGGAGAAAAAAATAAATTGCATTTGCATTTTTTTTACAGCACTCAGTATATGTTATAATTAATGTACATAATTTGAAATTTGAGCTTTGAAATATTTCTTACAAACTTTTAAACACAAAACATTGACAATATGCGCAATCACTTTTGTATGTTTTGTTTTGTAATCATGAAAAAGGCATGGTGTTTTGATGTTCAATATGAAACT
Source organism: Mytilus edulis (assembly GCA_019925275.1). Classification (NCBI taxonomy): domain Eukaryota; kingdom Metazoa; phylum Mollusca; class Bivalvia; order Mytilida; family Mytilidae; genus Mytilus; species Mytilus edulis. The sequence continues at coordinate 12,640,572 of CM034351.1, forward strand.
TACAAAAAATATACACATTTTTCTATCGGACATAAAAAAAAATCAGCGGACAAAAAGCAACGGACAAAAAGCAGAAGTTTCGGACAAAAGCTAAATTATCGGTCAAAAAGCGAAACGAGCTTAAAGCAACGAAAAAAAAGCAAAAGTGTCCGACAAAAAGCAAAATTATCGGAAAAAAAAAAAAAACCGGACAAAAGGCAACAGACAATACATGTAAGCCAAAGTGTCGGAAAAATTCTAAAGTTTCGGAAAAAAAGCAAAATTATCGGACAAAAAGCGAAACGGATTAAAAGCAACGGACAAAAAGCTAAATTATCGGAAAAAAAAGCAAAACGGACAAAAAGCAAAAGTGTCGGACAAAAAGCAAAATTATCGGAGTAAAAGCAAATTACGGACAAAAAGCGACGCATCGGACGCACGACACACGACGTTTTAAGAGTATTTGTCTCAAATATTGTACTGGAATTGCATGATTAAACAAACTGTCTAAAATCCTATATTTATTTTATCATGTACATGTATCGTCAATATTTGATATAATAAGTCCGGTGACGGTTTTATTTCACACTTTAATGACATAGGTGGTGTACAATTAATAGAAGGGCAGTTCATCACAGCCTCGTTCTGAATAAATGTTAGCTTCCTGCTCTTCTATTCATTATGAGGAAATACATTAAAAAGGCGACGAAATTATCTTTAACAAGCAATATGTAAAAGTTATAGCAATATAAGGTCAGTAAGCTTGTTTTGTTTTATTTATATGATTTTTTTTGCCCACTTATTTTACAACATAGATGATTGTTAGAAGAACCTCATATTAATGTAATCTCGCCACTTTGGCTTATTTTTATACATTTGACGATATTTGTAAAAGAAATTGAAAGATACAAATAAAATTAATATAGGAAAGGTGAAAACAAAGGTTGATAAAAAATTGTAGAATTATATCAGTCTTAGTCTTGACCTTTTGAAGATCACTATATGCTGAATTTAAAAAAAAAACCAACACACTCGTTTTACTGGTCTTTCATTCTAAAAACGTTAATACTAAATTTACTTTGCAATAAATTTTGGCAGACAGTTTCGAAATACTAGTTCGCTAATTATGTAATATCTGATAATCAGTAAGCATGGTTTGTTACATGTAGCTAAATCCATTTAATTGATTTTGTCAGTGTTCACTGACTTCCCCTTTTGACAATTGACCTGTTTGTTTGTTGTAAAAATGTTATCAACTGACTGATCAATAAAGAGGAGGCTTATAATATGCCTGTTAAGTAACATGTTCAAATAAAACAAGTCAAGATGGTTGTGTATCAAAATAAAGAAATAGGATTCATATCATTCACCAACGACAATTAAAAAGGGAGGCAATAAGGGGTCCGTTAACATGTTAACAACATCTCGATTGTGGCAAAAACAGTTAACAAAAATGCAAAAATGCTGAAAACAGTTGACAATTTGGGTTGAAAACAGTTAACAGCTTTAATTTATCTCAGATAACAGTTAAAAACACCTTGAAAGGGCCAAAACAGGTGAACATAAGGAGGTATTGCCCCCCTCTCATTAAATAATATTCATTAACCTAGACCAATAAACCTACAATACAAATTCCAAACCTTGAGCCAGAATTATTTACTCTTGCATGAAGGAATACACGTCTTTATGGTTTAATTGATCTAAGTTTAGTTCCAAAGGGTAAATTATTATTAAGGTTTCAAGGTTTACCATATTAAATTGTTTGATACATAAAAAGAGACAACATGTAATGAAATCAACATATTAACTTTGATGTCTGTCTCAATGACGTCAGACAACAAAAAAAATCAACCAATTGAGTAGGTTTTCTCTCCCAATGACACAACCCAACCTATACAAATCCTGAGATTGTTTATACAGTCTGTCTCAATGACGTCAGCCAGCATATAAAATAGCCCCTCCGGTTTATTATGCTGTATGTATTACTTACACGAGGCAACATATACCACAATTCTCTGATTGGTTATACAGTCTGTCTGAATGACGTCAGCCAACATAGTAAATAGTCCGGTTTAGTATGCTGTGTGTATTAATGACACAAGACCACATATAAAATAATCCTCCACGTTATTATGCTGTTTGTCTGAAAGACACCAGACAATATGTTATATAATCCCCCGATTGATTATCAAGACTTATCAATTACAGCAGACAAAATGTTATATAATCCCCTGATTGCTTTACATGTCTGTCACAATGACAACATACAACATACAATATGCAATATAATCCACCGATTGATTATGCTGTATGTCTAAATGACACCAGACAACGTATAATACAATCCTCTGATTGATTAGTCTGCCCGTTTCAATGACACCAGGTAGCATATAATGTATTTCACCATTTGATTATGCGTGTGTCTCAATGACACCAGACAACATATAATAAAAAAAAACGATTTATCATTATGTCCGTCTCAATGACACCAGGTAGCATACAATGTATTTCACCAGTTGATTATACTGTCTGTCTCAATTGCACCAGGCAATGTGTTATAGATACATCGATTGGTTAGCATTTTTGTCTTCATGAAGTCAGACACCATATAATAGAGCAATGTTTTTGAAAACAACAGAGAGAGGGTATCACTACTGTTGTACATTTTAATAAAACACCGTTATACAGAACCAAGAAAAAGCAAAAAACATACTTGTATTAATACTGTTTAAAGTTAAGAATTAAAATTCATGCAAACAAATGGAGTTAAAATTCATTGAACGCACAAAATTACTGGATTCCACACCCTTGTTTTATGCGCTTTGGAAGCAAAGTGTGTTTATACATTTAACATCTTGTATTAACTGTTATTTTATTTTCTTATAAACTCTTAATATTCTAAATACTACCGCTTAATATAAAAATTATTAACCCATTAATTTACTAAATTTTACCCCTTAATATATAAAAAATTACCCCATAATACCCTAAATATTTACTACACTCATATAAACATGCATTAAAAAGTACATGATATAAAGTTAAAATCAGAAAATGTAGACAATTGAACATGTCAACTTAAAACCTACGGATGATGTGAAGTGTAAATTTCTATATTTACAACCTATGTCTTCCTGTTATGATGAGTAAACATTCAACTTATAATGTTATCACGTAGTAAATGTATTGTTTATATTTAAAACCTTGTTTGAAGGTCGAAATAAATGTAAAATAACAGAATATATAACGGTCCGAAATAACTTATGGTTAATTTTACACTGGCCGAGAGTCATCCTCTATATTTCCTTAGTTATTTTTCTTTTAAAAATAATTTTAAAGTTATCGTTCATATCATGCATATTATACGAGTGGTCGTATTGTTTATTGGCCAAGTTTTACCAAATCAAGTGGTCATTCCGTAGATTTATCAATATTTATCTTATGTTACTGGAGTAGTATTGCTGTTATATTTACCCGAGTGTTATCTGATTTATTTCCCTAGTGGTTATTTTGTATATTGATTGAGTGTAATTCATTATATATTCAACTGGTCGTTTTGTAAGATATACCATTGCTTATCTAATCATTACATAAGTGGTCCTTGCGTAGAGAATTGGCCGTCTGTCATTTTTTTTTTAGATTTGCATTTTGGCAGTTGTCTTATATATTACCTTGTATGTAGTCGTTTTACACATGACAACATGTTACCGTCATTTTGGTAATTGGCCAATGGTTATTTATAATATATCTCAGTGGTTGTATTGTCGATTGGCCGTTTGTGGACGTTTATCATGTTTATAAAGCATGATTGCTCATTTTGTTGATTAGTCAAATGAGAACTTAAACGCGTGGAAATTTAGTTTGATGATTGAGCGTTATCTAATTTGTTACCCGTAGATCTGATTGTGTTGTTGATGCAGATTAACCGAGTGCTACCTTACTTAGGGGACGACCATTTGATATTCTGGGGGGGGGGGGGGCAGTAGGATTTTGAAAATAAATAACTCAGCCTTGATAATCACAAAAATAAATGGTTTGTTCTGTGGTAGTTTGAAAATAAATAACCTGACTTGCAATGTATTGAAAATAAATAACTTAGCAGGTCTATAGCTTATTGGGCCTTCAGCAGTTCCAAAACCCTTCAAATTTTTTTTTGACTCGCTCCGCTCGGCAAAATATATTTGACACTACTTTTCAAAGAGGCTAGGTAAACTAAATTAATTTTAATACTATATATGTATGCAATACATGTTTATTGCCATGATTTCTTTGGAATATATATAAATGATTCATTTAGTGTAGAAAATTATAAAATACTTAATCTAATTATACTAAAAGTACCAATTGTCTTTTTTTATAGTATACTTATTACTATGTATTTGTGTTTCATATGTCCTGTATCGCTATGTATTATCTTAAAATGTTTGATATTATAATGTCCTCTTGTACACAAGTATGTGTCTGAGGTTATGAATGAAATCTTGAATCTTAAAATTTCTGCAGGGAATTATGATCTTTTCTGATTAAATGGTACACAATGACTTGACTATACATGTATTATTCATAATATTAACAAATATTTAAAAAAAAAATTGTATGTTTTCGAATATCATAAATACATTGAAATATAGTTGTGAAAATGAATAATCAGTCCCTTGCTTTAATGAAAATGAAAAATCTTGCTTCAATAGTGCAGGAAATGAATAATCTGTCCTCTCAGTTTACAAAAATAAATAACCGATCAAAAACAAATCCTCCTGCCCCCCCCCCCCCCCAGAATATCAAATGGTCGTCCCCTTATAACCGAGTCTTACTTAGTTGATTGGCAAAGTTTTGTTTTTATTTATAAACCATTATTTTTTAGTTTGAACTAGGGTAGACGCAGCTAGGATAGAATGTTTACTGTTATTGAGGGCTTATTGTCCAGTTCAGAAAGAACCAATCAAGTTTGAAAGCGGTCTTTTTATATCCACAAGCATACGTTCCATACACTGTGTTGGTCTATGTTTTCAATAACCGTGACGTATTAACAAAAGTATTTTGACACAAGAAGTGATCAGATAAACGGCAGGAATATAAAAATCGTCTTTCAATATTATACATTCCCCAGCCAACAGATAACGACTGTTTTAAAATATGAAAACAAAACTTAGGTTGAATAATGTGGAAATAAAAAAAACAATTCTTTGTTTAAATATGTATAAATTATCATTAAAACGTTGTTTTGTGACTATTGCTTTTGTGTAAGTTGGTTTATCAGTGCTTCGAACCAATTGATCAAGTTAACTTATTAGTACAGTGCATTTTTTTTCCATGTTAATGAAGAATTGAGCGGTAACAGTCATAGTTCAATCCGCCATTTACTTTATGTGCCTGTACCACTACATAGGCCTGTTATCAGTGGTTCATGTCTGTATATTTGCTTTTTATAATCTACTTTTCTATATAAATGTGGCTGTTAGTTTTTTAGTCTAAATTGTGTCACACTTTCAACTATACAGGATAGGTATTTCTCATTGTTGAAGGCCGTCAGTTGTCATTCAATTTTGTGTGTCTTCTTTCTTTTAAAAACTGTATACCTGTCTCAAAGCCTCGTTTAATTCATTATATACTTATTGCAAATTCACAATAATATGTATCTGTTTTGGAGACCGTTTCAATGTGTTGCATGTTCTTCACAAGGTACTTTGTTGATGATGTTTGTGGAAACGAACAGCGCGTAAGCTGCACGAAATGTTAACACTGGTAGAAAAACAATTGTACATTTACATGTGCATGTTCACTTGTGTACAATAAAATGCGTTATGCCAATTCTTATGGTATAGGTAAATGCGCCGAGTCCTACCTTACACATATGAATTAGAACGTAAAAAAAGTACTGCCTACAAATCATAAAAACAAAATGGATGTAACCTTGGAACCTTATCAACGTTTCGGAATGAACTATAGGCTTCAGTGTTGACTTACACAGAATATTATACGTATAGTATTGACCATGAAATTGAAGTTTAAAATCTGATCAATGTCATTTCAAATACCCGTTACTCCTCCTATATACATTACAACACTCACTGGGCATGCGTATCATAATACTTTCATCGCATAAATCAATACTTCTCTCCCCTTTTCAATTGGTTTTGCATACAGCAAAAAAATTCTGCTTGACTGTTGATGGATAGTTGTTTACATAGCAATCCTACAGCATCTATTCTGTTTGTATTGGTTATCTTAAGACACATTCATATGTTGTTGTAATGTGAGATGTTTTCAAATTCAAACAGTTAATCAAATTTCTGGTTTCTTGTTTCAAAATCGGTTAGCATCAAGTCTATATAATATCGAGAACAGCCATATTTTGAATTTGAAACTTTCGCTGTCGGCACCAGAACAGTTAATCTGGATAACAGCAATACGTTATTTTTGTAAATTGTTTCATAATTTTTAATTAATTGTTTTCAATACCTAGGTTATTTTATGTTTTTCAATACCTAGGTTATTTTATGTTTTTCAATTATAAATACCTACAATGTTCAAGATGCGTGCACACAAAGAAACAACATTGCCTTTGAAAGATTACTCGTAAGCTTAGGTCATGTTTCTGTCGATACCAGTAAAACCTGATTGTCCTACAAATTACGCTACCTATACACCATTTTCTACAGTAGAAAATTCCTGAAAAAAAGTGAGGATTATGACAGTTGTTTTCAATTTGTATGTTGTGCTTGAGATTTTGATTTTGATATAAAGTATTTTTCTTTTGGAATATCTGTTGGTGTTCGATGCTTTTATTAATTTGATTTTTCAGAAATGATCAATGAGTATATCCGAATAATTCATAAGATAATTTCTTGTACACCTAGTGAAAGGGCGGGGGTATAGCTTGATGTTCGTTGTGAGCCAAGGCTCAGTGTTGAAGACCGTAACTTGACCTAAAATGGTGGGCTTTTATAGATTGTGGATGGAGAGTTGCTTCATTTGCACTCATACCACATCTTCTTTTGATTTTGACATAAGACATAAAAATAGCCTTTTATACACTTTCCGAATATCAAGTAACTAAAACCCTTCTTACAAAAAAAGGAATCAACCATCATTAGCAAGATCCAAAACATGATTTATTTATAAAAAGTATATGCAATCCTTGCTTTTTTCAATGTTTCTAAACATGATGTGTGTAGCATTGAGTGATTACTGTTATAACTTTTGATAAAAATTGAAAAAAACTTTTACAAATTATTAGCTTCTCCCACTTATAATATAGTTACTAAATATTACGTCCAAAATTTAAACAATTGATACTGTTGAGAATATAATGTATACACTTGTAACCTACGGAAACCGTCTTATATTTATACTCTTCATCTTCCTGTTATGATGCGTAATTATTTAACTTATAACTTTGTCACGTAGTACTTTATATATTGTATATACATGTTTTCAAGGTCGAACAAACTGTACAACAATAACAACAATGTTATAGTCTGATTTATCAAGAATATTATCCGAGTTTTGGGGCAATGGTCGTCGTTATTTGCTTAATCATTTATTGTATTCGTCTGTGATTCAAATTCGTAGTGGTTTTTTTTTCCTGATAAGACATTTCAGATTGCTGGTGGCTGATGCTGTCCGCTGAGCGCTTTAATGTGCAATTGAGTTCACTAACTAATTCGCTATTATTTCATAATTATGATAATTACAATCACTAAATTCATTTAAAGAACCACCCCTTCCCCATGATCGTAATTGTGATGCTGTTTGAAAATGTGAAACATTGAACTGATGTGTGTGAAAAAGACCACTTGACTTCTATTTATAGGTTAAATTTGGAATATTGTTTACTATTGAAATTGCATCTACATTTTTATTAGAAAGGTCATAATGAAGGCTATTTACACAGATGAACGGGACACATAATAGCCGATTCACTATACATAAAGCATTATATTTCTCTTTTTTTCTTAAACTGGACTATTCGTGGGAAAGCGTTTACAGTTAAACCACAAAGGGGTTGATGTACTCATTTTCTGAACTTGAACGTTATTATATGACACGGACAAATACATAGACTATCACAATTGACTGATAACGTTATCATATGACATGGACAGATACATAGACTATCACAACTGACTGATTAAACAAATTTATGAAAACATATTTTTGCTATCTTCGAAACTTAAATTAAGACAAAAGTGGTACCGACCTCTAGACATTCATAATTTTGTATAAATCATGTTTTAAAAAAAAAAAAAAAATGCGCGATATAATTTTCATTTAGTATAATTCAAATGATTTGCATTACAACTTGTTTTAATTATCAATCTTGAAACAATAAACAATTTGATATATAAAAATAAAGATTTGTAGATTCTACAACATTTTAGAAGTAGGTTGAAATGACAGTAAGCTTCAAAAGTAACTTTCAGGGATTTCGTCATGTTATATATTGATTGACATAAGCGTTATGAACTTTTAGCAGCAAATTGTAATCTATTTGTCTAAATTTTAACAAAACAATAAATATTTCCTTCTTAACAGGATGTTTTTCTCGTCATTTATGAATTCTCACAAATTGTTACATCTATCCCCAATGAAAATAAGGTTAAGTGTTTTTCTTGGAAGTTTTATTATATACACAACTTATGATACTAAAATAGGACAAGTTGCTAATATGTGATAACGTGTTATGGACTAAGATATTTATAACATGCATTTTAATTACACAATTATGTTCCTTTGAGTATGATTCCAATATTTTTCATTACCGCAATAACTTACTCATGTTACTTTTAATGAATTTTTTGAAACAATAACCAATTGAGACATAACAATGAACAATTGTAAATTCTGTCACCTTTTAGAAATATGCTGAAATGGTAGTAAGCTTTATGATAAACTTGCACTGTTGCTGTCATGCTATTTGATGAAAGTAATCGTTATAAACCTGGGATGAGTAAATTGTAATATATTTGTCTAAATGTTAACAAAAATCAAGATAGTTCATCAGTACAGACGTTTCAACTTCTTCATAACAGGATATTTTTTTTCTCATCAATTTAAAATTTTGATAAATTACTTTATCAAATCCCGATGAAAATAGGTTAAGTGTATTTCTTGGAAGTTTTATTATGACCACAACTTATGAATGTTCATGAACTTATAAGGACAAGTTGCGAGTGTCGGATGTCGTGTTACCTTAGCCGTATTTTGCACAACCTTTTGGCACTTTGGATCCTCAATGCTCTACATTTCTGTACTTGTTTGGCTTTATAAATATTTTGATATGAGCGTCACTGATGAGTCTCATGTAGACGACACGCGGGTTTGGCGTACCAAATTATAATCCTGGTACCTTTGATAACTAGTTAATGACTAACATATGTGTAACATGCGTTTTAATTACTAAGTTTTGATCCTTGCTATGAAGACACATAGTCACGGATTGCTTATTATTTGTCCTTATAATGAAATCGAAAAAAAACATTTTCCATGACAGATAATTAATGGATTGGAGATACAAGTACTTAAATAATTTATCTTAAAGTAATACATACATATCTCACTGTGAATTGTTGTAGATTGGTTTTAATAGTAAGAAAATTATTATCTCAGTGTGTCCATCTTGTATCTGACCGACATTTTAATTAAGACAAAACTAAAATAGCCATTTCGGTGTTTTCTTACTGAGTTGATGCTCGTCTTGCTTAAGACTATTTATTTTGTACCCGAAGCTTGAAATTCCTACATCGTATCTATTTTAAAATGCAAAACAGTGAGATATTTTGATTTTTTCTTCAATTATGTTATATTAAGAAAATTGTCTTTGTATGTTATATTGTGATGCTAATCTTCAGAAACGTAAATGTATCTGCATCATTTGTTCATCTTGTTCCATATATTGGAATCACCATTTCCTTGCATCACGTGGCAAATTGCATTTTTGTAAATTTTGATGTAGGACATTGTGACAGTGATCACGAAGATGACATACTTGGAATAAATGTCGTTATAATCTTATTTATTTTTTCCTCTTGTATCTTAGTTTTGATCGTGTCAGATGATGTTTAGTTACTTACTTAATTGTTCTGTTACATATATCATTTTTTTTATTATTACCAAGAAAACATTGTTAAATATGGCCATCAAACAACTTTAAATTCTTATCCGTCCTCCAATTATGTACCTTATTTTAGAATTGACATCGCCGTTGTGTTATATATTTTATAAGTAATAAACAATGCCAAAGTCCAACAAGTTACAACTTCCATTTATCATTTAAATACATTGTAAATTGGGATTGAAAAAAAACAAAAAAAATAAAAAAAATACCGAATTCAACGGAAAATTCAGATCGGAAGTGCCATTTCAAATGGAAAAAAATCAAAGGCTCAAACACATCAAACGAATGAAAAGCAATTGTTAGATTGCAGACTTGGTAACATGTTATTGATTTGAATGGATATGCCGGAAGTTAGGTTTGTTTTAGAATTTTACCATCAGATGGAATGTTTACATTAGAAGGAGGTTAATGTCCAATGAACAGGACAGGGGATAAAAACGTTATCTCTGAGTGAAATATGCAAAGAATTGTCACAAAGGGTCATTCTAGATATATACTTATAAAATCATTAATTTGGTAAATTACTTATATTGAATTGTTCGCATAAAGGGACACATCTGGCAACCTCTGTCCTTGAAAAAAAATGCTAATGATACTTGATATCATGATTTCCTTGATTTAGGTTTCTGCTCCAATGGAAGCTATGAAACCATTAGTTTAAGTGGTGAAGTTGAAGTCATTGCTATCTGTCGCCCCTCTTTTGATATGAGTTTTTTTTAAAACCTTTTGTTTAAAAAGGGTATCTTTTAGAATGGATTAAGACTATATGTATGAGCTGTATACCTAAATCACTGATGTCTATATTAGGAAATTCTGACATGACAAATCACATTCTCGCATAGGGGTTGTCTATAAAATTCAATCGTTTATACAACAATTGTGGTGTATTTTCTGACAAAATTAAATGATTATACAATTTTTTTAACAAATAAATATCCTATTTGAATATACCAGACATTCTTATAACTTTGCGTGACCGCCATTTACTTTAAACTGCAACTTATGTTTTGTACTTGTTAACGTTGATGTATAGCTAATAATGCACGATTTATTTTCATTTATTTGTGAGTGTGTTATCAAACAGTTACCTTTACTCAGGTTTGGTGTTTTGTTCGATTTACTTCCCTTACATATTTAACCGAACCCATGCTGTGAAAACATTACATTTTCACACATCACACTAACTTCCATAAATATGCACTCCTTTTGACAAGTCTGTTGCTTGTAGTGCATTCTGGAAAGAGTTGTTTCAAATCGCACAACCAATTTATTTCGAAAGGGTAAAAAGTAAAATCACAAAAATACTGAACTCAGAGGAAAATCAATTCAGAAAGTCCATAATCACATGGTAAAATCAAATAACAAAACGCATCAAAAACAAATAGACAAGAACTGCCATATTCATGAATTGGTACAGATCCAGATCCACAAGTGCACCAGTCATATAGTATTAGTACAAACCCTGTGATACATCTAACTCCGTAGGTCACTTTCGAAGAACAGAGAACTTGAATGCAGCTACGACCATTGAAACAATACCGTCGTTATCTGTGAAATAGATATTTCATACTGGTCAACCAAATCATGATGGCGTCCTTTACGGATGCGAAGGGTCGACTTGAATTTCTCCATCTGGAACTTTTGTCCAATAGCTTTTTTGTAGGCATCAACCCTACATCATGTAAATCATTATAAAAAATGCGAAACCTATAATATCTGAACAACTAAAAAATTGATATATCCCAGCCTATTGGCGTGATTATACTACACAAAGAATGCATCATTTTCACATATATTTACCTTCCTATTTTGGAATAACATGTCAATGAAGTCCATCCTATATTGACTTAGCATTGGGTTTGAACTACAAGAGCAACACAATGGGTGCTACATGCTTACGATTCAGGAGCACCTGATATAATCCCTAGTGTTAAGTACAGTTCATGTTGCTTAATGTTTGTATTTTATATTTTGTGTACTGTTTGTCTCTTTGTCATTTTCTTTTTTTTAATCATTGTCCGTTTATTTTTGAGGTGTTCGTTCTTCTGTCTCTTTGGTATCATTTGCCGTTTTCCAATATGCTTTTTTATTTCTGTTTAATTTTTCAAATCTGTCTCAAATGTTTTCTTTCGAAACTTAAAACACCATGAATGTGCTTGCATGTCTTGTTTTTTATAGTGTTCAGCTTTGACTTCTTTTCATGGGAGTAACATTGATGCGCTCTTATATATCGGTTTCAGTGTGTCTGGCTCAAAAACCCCATCCAGATATTTAACAGTCATACACAATTTAGATATATGATGTCACATTTGTATGGTTCTGTCTGACTGACTATTTATGTCTGTGTTGACATTTTCCCTCTTTAGTATAGACTCTACACTACATATCTCCGATGTTGGATTATTGACGTCTACGTATACGTTGTCATATTTTTTTCATATTAATTCATTTATTGTAATAATATTTGTTTTCAGTACCAATATAAGTAACTTTTGTGTTATAGCGTCAGGCGTAATAAATTATAATCCTGGTACCTTTAATAACTATTATAGTATTCTTTTATTTGTCTTTATTAATATTACTTGTACTGTTAAGTCAGTTTTTTGAGATATTCTTTTGAAGTAACTCTGTGGTTATGTAAAACATCATACTTTGAACGACAAAATTATTTCATTGAACATATTACTTTAACTTATGGATCTTTACATACTATGAATGACAAAACTATTTTATTCAATAATACTACTTTTTCTGTTAAGTCTGTTTTTTATGATATACATTTGACGTGAAACTGTACTTATGTATCACGTCATACTTTGAACCACACAATTATTTTATCTATTATTACTTTTACTGTTAAATCTGTTTTTTGTTTTGTCTACTGTAGGAGACTCTACATGTATGTATGCCGTCATACTTTGAACGACAAAATTATTTTTATGTCTACCTGTGCGAATTTCAAACGTGCAATTTTACACCAGTATTGAAAACCTTCTATCCCTTACGGGTAGACTTAACATAGATAAATTAAGTCGTATAAGAAAAACAAAATGAGTATGTTAAATTTGACGTATGCCTTTTTGTGCTTCATCGTTGCATTTGTTGTTTTAATAGTGATATTAAAATGATAATACAATACTGACTGCTGTACCCCTATTTTTGACATTTTCACTCTTTGAGCGTGTTTGTTTTGTTCATGCATCGTTGACAAGGTTATGGAATTTGATGCGACTGTCATACAAGTGAGAGGTTTAGCTAGCTATAAAACCAGGTTCAAGCCACCATTTTCTACATTAGAGAATGTCTGTATCAAGTCAGGAATATGAAAGTTGTTATCCATTCGTTTGATGTGTATGGACTTTTTATTTTGCCTTTTGATTTTGGATTTTCCTTTTTGGATTTTCCTCGGAGTTCAGTATTTTTGTGTTTTTACTTATCATTAATGACATGAATGAGTTAACAATTTTGTAAAACGAAAACAAATGTTGTTCTTTTTTCATCCGTTCGAAATTTGTCAAATGATAGTTAGTTTCATGACTTAGTCTCAAGGGTATTGAGATTTTCTGCTCGTCCGTATTTAATATAATGAGAGTTAAGCCCTCTGTTGATAAGTAATTTCTCTTTTTTTTTTGGGGGGGGGGGGGATATGAACAACCTAACATAGATTTTATTTGTACGAAATTTCCAACTTCCTTTTAAACCGGATGGTTTTCACTTCACTTTAACTGATTTAAATTGTAATACCCATCCCAGATGAGAAATAGGTTGAGCATTTTTTTCGAAGTAATATTTGTAAGACACAATTTTAACATATTTATGAATATCGTCAGTAGAAATACTTTTGTTCAACAAAAATTATCTATCAGCGGACAAAAGTCACTTTTGTCATGACAAAATTCATTTTTGTTACACAGACTTGACTTTTGTTACCTAATTTAAAAATTGGGCGACAAAAGTCAACTTTGTATTCAAATTAGTTAAGTTTGGTTTCTGTGAACTAATTTGCATACAAAATCGACTTTTGTTACACAAAATTGACTTTTGTGAGAAAAAATTGACAAAATTGACTTTAGTCTCAACAAAATTGACTTTTGTGAGACAAAATTGACAAAATTGACTTTTGTCTCAACAAAATTGACAAAATTGACTTTTGTCTCAACAAAATTGACAAAATTGACTTTTGTCTCAACAAAATTAACAAAATTGACTTTTGTCTCAACAAAATTGACAAAATTGACTTTTGTCTCAACAAAATTGACAAAATTGAATTTCGTCTCAACAAAATTGATTTTTGTCTCACGAAAGTCAATTTTGTCTCACGAAAGTCAATTTTGTCTCTTAAAAGTCAATTTTGTTGTTACAAAATTGAATTTTGTCGTCACAAAAATGAATTTTGTCGTCACAAAAATGAATTTTGTCTCAACAAAATTGACTTTTGTCTCAACAAAATTGACAAAATTGACTTTTGTCTCAACAAAATTGACAAAATTCACTTTTGTCTCAACAAAATTGACAAAATTGATTTTTGTCTCAACAAAATTGACAAAATTGACTTTTGTCTCAACAAAATTAACAAAATTGACTTTTGTCTCAACAAAATTGACAAAATTGAATTTTGTCTCACAAAAGGTAATTTTGTCTCACAAAAGTCAATTTTGTCTGACAAAATTGAATTTTACCTCACACAATTGACTTTTGTGATTTAATTTCCATATCAGGTAACAAAAGTCAATTTTGTATGCAAATATGTTTATATTTACATACCTTTTAGACAAAATTGTCATTGTCCTGACAAATATGAATTTTGTCTACAAAACTGAATTTTGTCATGACAAAAATGAATTTTGTCTACACAAATGAATTTTGTCATCACAAAATTGAAGTTCTCACAAAACAAGTCTGTAGCACATAGTTTTGTAAGACAAAAATGATTTTGTTATGACAGAATTGAATTTTGTACAAAACCACAAGAGTCCCATTTGGCGCCCCGTAAGAGATACATAGACGTTTAGAATTTATCGTAATGATAAATATTTAGAATTATAAATTGTATTAGAATTGTTGTATATGTAAGACAATTATTATCTATAATACCATTTGGAAAAGACTTTGCCGAACTGCGTTTATATCTATCGTTCAGTGTTTTCATGATAATAAGCAACAATTTCAAACATTGCGTTGCTGATCGTTTTTGTTGTTCAAAGTTTCGATCTATCTATAATAGTTTCAAGATTTAAGTTAAAAGTCTTGAAACTATTATAAATAGATCGAAATTTTGCGTTGTTCAAAGTTTCCCTCTATCTAGTATAATAGTACAAGATTTAAGTTAAAAACACTAAAATGTGTAAAAAAAAATCATTTAACGCTTATACAGGAGTCAATCAACCATTGGTCCTCATTTTTTCTTTCTTATTTGCTAATTTGTTGATCATGTCTTGTTTGCTAATCATTGTCTCTTTTTTGTTTCTATCTATTTTGTATAGTTTCTGTTAAACTCAAATTTATCATCATTTAAGGGCAACCACTCATTCCAAGAGTCGTCTGTGCTGACTTGTTTGTAGATCTTATTTTGTTGATCATTTTTACTCCGTAGAGCTTCTTTCTATATATTATTGTTTAAAGATAAATTTTCAAGAAAATCGTCAATCAAGGACAATGGCTTTCACAAGGGGTAGTATGTTATATCTATATAGTATGTTTGGCTCCAAAAACACCGGCTGCCTCGGTGACCGAGTGGTCCAAGTAGATCAACTAGCGTATCACTAGTCTGTCATCACTGAAGTTTTGAGTTCGAACCTCGCACTTGACAGGTGCATTTGCCTTAAATCTTAATTCTCAGCGTATCACTAGTGTGTCATCACTGAAATTTTGAGTTCGAACCTCGCACTTGACAGGTGCATTCGCCTTAAATCTTAATAAACTAGCGTATCACTAGTCTGTCATCACTGAAGTTTTGAGTTCGAACCTCGCACTTGACAGGTGCATTCGCCTTAAATCTTAATTAACTAGCGTATCACTAGTCTGTCATCACTGAAATTTTGAGTTCGAACCTCGCACTTGACAGGTGCATTCGCCTTAAATCTTAATAAACTAGCGTATCACTAGTCTGTCATCACTGAAGTTTTGAGTTCGAACCTCGCACTTGACAGGTGCATCTGACTCAAATCTTAATAAACTAGCGTATCACAAGTCTGTCATCACTGAAGTTTTGAGTTCGAACCTTGCACTTGGTAGGTACATTCGCCTTAAATCTTAATTAACTAGCGTATCACTAATCTGTCATCACTGAAGTTTTGAGTTCGAACCTCGCACTTGGTAGGTGCATCTGACTCAAATCTTAATAAACTAGCGTATCACAAGTCTGTCATCACTGAAATTTTGAGTTCGAACCTCGCACTTGACAGGTGCATTCGCCTTAAATCTTAATAAACTAGCGTATCACTAGTCTGTCATCACTGCAGTTTTGAGTTCGAACCTCGCACTTGGTAGGTACATTCGCCTTAAATCTTAATTAACTAGCGTATCACTAGTCTGTCATCACTGAAATGTTGAGTTCGAACCTCGCCCTTGACAGGTGCATTCGCCTTAAATCTTAATAAACTAGCGTATCACTAGTCTGTCATCACTGAAGTTTTGAGTTCGAACCTCGCACTTGACAGGTGCATCTGACTCAAATCTTAATAAACTAGCGTATCACAAGTCTGTCATCACTGAAGTTTTGAGTTCGAACCTCGCACTTGGTAGGTACATTCGCCTTAAATCTTAATTAACTAGCGTATCACTAGTCTGTCATCACTGAAGTTTTGAGTTCGAACCTCGCACTTGGTAGGTACATTTGCCTTAAATCTTAATAAACTAGCGTATCACAAGTCTGTCATCACTGAAGTTTTGAGTTCGAACCTAGCACTTTGTAGGTACATTCGCATCAAATCTTAATTACCTAGGATTGTTAGTTTTCTTGCTTGAAGTATGTGGTTCTCTTCGGGCACTCCAGCTGCCTCCGCCATTAAAATCTGACGGCCAAAAATAGCCAATATTGCTGAAAGTGGCGTTAAACACCAATCAACCAATCAATCACATTAATAATAATAAAGACAACAACAAAAAAGATAATTATAATGAGAAGAAGAAAAAGTCTGAAAACTAGTAGGAGAGGGAGAATTCTAAAAATGTTAGCATATCGTTGCGACTTTGAAAAAAGAAAAGGAGGAAGGGTAACGAGTCTCCAAACCTTGTTTCGGGTTAACAAGCAATACTAGCAACTGGCCATGGGAAAAAAATATGCATTCAACCTATTGGAAGATAGTTTTTTTGAAAATGTATTCACAATCTAAATATAATCGGGAAGGTTAAGAGCTTGACATATCGACTCCGAAATGTTAAAAATAATAAGTACTTTGTCCTGAATATGCATGTTAGATATACACGATGGACATCTATCATCCGTCATCATAAATCTTTTCCACACTTTCTAAAGTTGATAAATCTACAAACCTTAATGGTGCATACTATGCCAGTCCTTCATCATTCAATCTAATATAATCTGGTTATTGCTTTGTTTACTTTCTTTAACTTCAACCAGATGCTGACACTTTTTTATTGTTGATAACTATATATATGTGTCAAGTTTTCTTGCATGGAATCTAACGTCATTATCCTTCAAATCGTGTTGCAGAAATATGAATGTTACAACAAGACTGTATGTTTCTTATATTTATCAGTGCATTTCGAAATACATCATTTTGAGATGTTCGCCGTTTTTTTTTAATACTTTTTTGTTTTGTTTTTCTGCTTAATGTATTCAGAATTGGAGATTAATATTAGATCTGGGCTTAAAAAACTGAAACATCAGAAACCGCATTAGCGGCTGTTAACTGTACAGATTCGACCTTATTGTCGCTCAATGTATATCAATTAAAAAGGCGCACTTCTTTTTTTTCTTAGATTCACACAGTCACTTATTGAATTGAATGCTTCTTAATGTAAAGTGTATTGGGTTGTAAAAGCGTTGACCGAAGTATATTCCAAAGATGTTCGCGTGGTCAACTCTTATACAACCCTATGAAATTACTAAAAGAAGCATTCAATACTTGTAATTACATTTTTTGCTAGGATCATGGAAACACGATTTCTATCAAGTTTTTTCTTTTATTTACCTGTGCACTTTTGTGTGGAAGCTCGTGTCATCATGAATGTTACATTTCATTTTGAAATTAAGGTTAATTTCAGAGTGACACGAGATTGTTGTTAGCCAATCAAAACAACGCATTATAATGTTATGTATTTATTATTAATTACAAAATCGCCTAGATCTTGTGTGCTGATTGATTGTAGACATAGAGCAAGCTTGCTTCGAATATTTCCAGAAATTTAATTAAGAGGATACATTACAAATCTTTCATGTACATTACTTTTGTATTCATAAATCACACCGTTGTATTTTATTTTCTTAGTTTCTAAGAGTAAACGAATACAGAGAAAACCGGTCCAACTTCTTCACTGTACGTAGTAAGTCGATAACAAAAGACAAAACATACTCATAATATAATTGTGAGAATGAAAAGTTACTTCTGTGTTAGCTTCAATAATACCACTGATACAAGTTTATTTTCAAACATGATATCCATTGGATTATTGAAATTGCAGAGTATATACGCGTTACTATTTATCGAAAATATGAAGAAAAAAAATCAGTATATGTGTTTGAATATTGAAATTTGAAATGCAATACAATGTTGTACAGTTATGAAGTTTTTGACGTTTTCCTATATATGATAATATACAACCTTCAAAAATAATAAATAGCACTGGTACGTTAGCACCTTTCCAACTGATTTTGACAGTTAGTTCTCTCTCCGGTTCGGTGAGAGTTTGGCGCTCGTAAACATGTCCAGCTCCGCCACATTCTGTATGTGCCTGTCCCAAGTCAAGAACTTGCAATTTAGGGATATCTGTTAACCAGGCTGAAGCTATCGAACAATAGCTAGCGAACAATAAGCCAGCGAACAGTAAGGCGATATATCGAGAAACCGAAAAACAGAATTAGACAACAACGGCCGTTAAATCAAAAACTATTCAAAAAGGCAGAAAATCCGTCCAAATATAGAAATTTTAACTCAATGGTTTTTATCCCATCCATTGTTAAAACCAGTCACATATCTTTTTATTCTAATATTCATTACCAAAGTAACGCTGCATCTATCAACGGATTATTTGTAGAGCATTAATACACCATCTTCAATTTAGAACGTATGTAAAAGTAGTCCTACCCTGTAAATTATAATACCTTTGATGCCATTGTTTAATTTAACTAATAAACACATATGCAAAAACGGGAATAGCCTATACCAGAGCTTCTAGAGAAAAATAATGAGGGGTTTCACGGGGTTCGACTATATAGGTCTTGTAGAAGACAAACAGGCGCTTCTTATGCGCTAGGGATCAAAGGGCGCTATGTTCAGAAATCTGAAACTAGAGCTTAAAATTAAAAAAAATGGCAAAAAAAAAGGGGGGTCGGCCTAATCAAGGCCTGTTACAGAAAAATATAATTAGGGGTTTCACGGGGTATGACTATAAAGGTCATGTAGATTAGAACATGCGCTTCTTTTGCGCAAGGTATCGAAGGGCGCTATGATCAAACATCTGAACTAGAGCTCAAAATTTGAAAAAAAAATGGCAAAAAAACAAGGGGGTCGACCTATTCAAGGGCTTCTTGAGAAAAATTATGAGGGATATCAAGGGGTATAACTATATAGGTCTTGTAGAATATAAACAGGCGCTTCGTTTGCGCTAGGTATCGAAAGGCGCTTTGTTCAAAAATCTGAAACTAGAGCTCAAAATTTGAAGAAAAAAACAGGGGGGGCGGCCTATTCAAGGGCTTCTAGAGAAAAATAATGAGGAGTGTCACGTGTTATGACTATATAGGTCTTGTCGAACAGAAACAGGCACTTCTTTTTCGCTAGTATCAAAAGGCGTTATGTTTAAAAATCTGAAACTAGAGCTCAAAATTTGAAAAAAAATGCAAACAAACCGGGGGGTCGGCCTTTTCAAGGGCTTCTAGAGAAAAATAATGAGGGCTGTTACGGGGTATAACTTTATCGGTCTTTTAGAGGAGAAACAGGCGCTTCGTTTGCTCAATGTATCGAAGGGCGCTATGTTAAAAAATCTGAAACAAGAGCTCAAAATTTAAAAAAAAAATGTAAAAAAATAGGGGGTCGGCCTATTCTAGGGTTTCTAGATAAAAATAATGAGGTAACTTATTTCTACAAAGATGGTGTTTAGTTATAAATTAGAAAAGCTCGCAATTCTACGTTGACAACAACTGGTTAAAAGACTCGTTTAGATCACTACTCAATCTTGTTTGTCAAGTAGTTATTTTATCTTGAAACTTCATGCAAAGCGCTTCATACTGCTTGGAAAAGGCAATAACTAGTATTCTAATATGACGTGCCTCTTTCGCTTTGTAAACAACACTGTGTGAAAATTCTCGATATATCTATACTTTATAGCGCAGACTCAGAGATATACATAATAATGGATGTTACAATATACCTCCCACGTAAATCCACATGTATTTGAACCTACATTGCAAACGCTTTGCTAAATTTATTGTATTACTTATTTTAATTAAACAAAAAAACATTACAGAACTTTTATTCTTATTCAGATGCATAATAATAAGAATTAATGTATTGCAACTAGTTTTGTTTATTTCCTAAATATAGTAACACTGTATATTTTGTGCAATGTCAATTTCATCATGGAACACTTTCTCTACAATGAGGCGTTCATTAAGGGATGCATTGTTACGATTTAAAAAAATATCAATATACTAATTTAAGTTGCAGTATAAAAACAATATTTAGTCAATATCACAAAAATAAAAACTTTTTTGTAACCAACGAAGTTCGTATAATATTGTATTTAAATGGAATTCTGAGGTTTTCTATTCTATTGCCTTTGATTCAGCGAGTCAACATGGTAGCTCCTTCTTTACGAAATGTCAATTTTGGATTTGACGGTAGCTTACGAGAAAACATGTAAATTAAAAATCGGAAATATTAGGTTTGAGAATTAAACATATTTTTCTAGCGGTTATTAACAAAATAATTAATGCAAGTTAAAGATGTATGAGAATATTTGAGCCGGTTTATCTAACAAGGAGTAAAAAAGAACAGCTCCACACACGGCATACCAACCCTCGCTTCAGTATTTAAATTAACTTATTTGTCCTATTAGAATCGAAATAATTCATGGAAGCCATAGATTTGTTGTAAATTTACACATGGCCTGGGCCGTGATATTCGTTAATTTTAACCCTCGCTAAAGCTCAGGATAAAATTCGAATATCACGGCCCAGGCCATGTGTAAATTTCCAACAAATCTATGGCTTCCATGAATTATTTCTTAATTATTCCACAGCATGTTGATTTTGATAGTGAAATCAACATTTGATTGGTTGAACCTATCACACTTGACGTCGAACAAATCTTCATATTCCCCTCTGAGTATCACATTCCCCTCTGAACATCATATTCCCCTCTGTAGATCGGGACACCGTAGTAGAACGTTAGGCGCGGTTAATGTACATACCGTTTTGAAGGTTGTTTTTGGTAGAGTTATTAAAGTCATTACCGTGTTTAAATTTATTCTTGCGTTAAAATAAAAAGACATTTCATTTTCTTTGGATCCGTATTTTTAATCAATGGTTATGCAGTGTTTAGTTTTTTAATCAAGTAGATAAGAAAACAAACGTATGTTAATGAATATCTTATATTCAGAAGGTAAACACAGCAGATGCAATGGAATAAAACATTCATTTGCCTTAGCTTCGAGAGATATGAAGATTTTTTCACCCTCGAACAATCATATTTCCCTCGGGCCAAGCCCTCGTGAAATATGAATTTTCTTTGGTGAACAAATCTCTTCATATCTCCTTAGCCACGGTAAATAAATGTATAATTATAAATGTAAAGCGTTTACAAAAAGTACCATTACGTGTTTTAGAAAACATCACCTAGTGTTCAATAGCGTAAAAAGCGTTAGATGGTGACAAAGCAATAAGACTCAGACCAGCATGAAGTTTTAACCACCTTGAAGGTTAGGGCCGAACATATGACAGTCTCAAGTGTAAATAAATATACAAAGACAAAAGCCGCTTCGAATTTACGACTAGCAAAGGACGACGACGAAGGAGTGGATTGAGGATATTCCACTTTAAAAGTACAACCAGTGGGTGTTCCAACGGAAGCTGTGTATTCCTTATCAAATGTACCTATTTTTTTGTCATTTGTCACCCAAGCCGTTCAAATGAGCAGACGGTGCTCAACATAAGAATACAACGACTCGCAACTATGTGAGTTACAGGAACATGGAGTGTTAACTGTGCACTATATAAAATCCAACAATGAAAAAGAAGATGGAACGCGAAATCGATCGACACCTCATCTTTACCAAAGTGCAAATCGGTCTGGGCGTCTCAATAGAAAAGTTTGTTGAACGGATAAAACATTTCGACGTAAATTCGAGAAACGATGCTTGATCGCTGTACGTTTGAGTGAAACTTGGATTACAGTTCTATTTCAACAGAACAAAGAATTTATGTTTATTCTTCGCATCATTTATGTGACTTACTTACTTGACTTAATCCACTTCGTCCCATGGGAGACAAAGGGCGACCACAGTAGCTTTCCCTCTTTTCCTGTCCTTGACTAGTTTCTTTGCTTCACCCCATGTTTTCCCAATTTTCTGAAGATCAGATGTTAAATCTCTGCTCGAGGTGGATTGTGGTCGCCCTCTTTTACGATGGCCCTTAAGATCCCAACTAGCGCCTGTCTTGTTACATTTGTGTTGCTTTTACGTAAAGTGTGTCCAATCCATTTCCATCTTCGTGTTGTTATCGTTCTTTCTATTGGTTCTTATCTTGTCCTTTTTCACAATTCCTTGTTGCTGATTGTGTTTGGCCACTTGATTCCAATGATGTTTCTTATGCACCTGTTCATGAAAACTTGTAATGTTTTTGTAGATGCAGCTGTCAGTCTCCAAGTTTCTGACCCATACAGAAGAATAGATTAAACATTTGAATCGAAGATTCTGATTTTGGTGTTTGTTCTGAGCGCTTTGCTCCTCCAGACTAATTTTAGAATAGCACAGGCTTGTAGAGCTTTTCTTTTTCTTGATTGGATGTCTTCATCTGTCCCACCTGATGCACTGATGACACTTCCAAGATATGTAAACTCATGCACATCTTCAACTTCTGCATCTCTAACTTTGGTTTTGTTAAGTTGGTTTGTGTTTACCCTCATAGATGTTGTCTTTTTTGCATTGATGTATAGTCCTATTTGTTTTGCAGTTGTTTTAAGGTTGGTTGCTTGCTTTTGTGAGTCTTCATTGCGATGGGAAAGCTGGCAGATATCGTCTGCAAAGTCCAGGTCTTCAAGGTATGACTGTAATGTCCATTTTATACCCAAAGGAGCATTGTATGATTTCCAACTCACCCAATCTATCACTATCAGAAAGTGGAGAGGGGAAAGTAAACATGCTTGTCTGACACCGATTGATACAGGAAATGGATCTGTCAGAGTCCCTGCATGACTCATGATATGTAAAACCGTCATAGAGTTGACGCCAGTCATTAGATATATGTTCGTCATTCCATAGTTTGTTAAGTAGTTGGTGAAATTTATCAATACAGATGTTATCCATTGCCTTTATAGCTTCAAGGGGTATGTTGTCGATCCCTTCTGCCTTTCCATTCTTTAGTTGTTTTATTGCAGCGTTTATCCCACTGCTGATGGACGTTTCGTCCCCGAGGGTATCACCAGCCCAGTAGTCAGCACTTCGGTGTTGACATGAATATTAATTATATGGTCATTTTTATAAATTTTCTGTTTACAAAACTTTAAAATTTTTCGAAAAACTAAGGATTTTCTTACCCCAGGAGTAGATTACCTTAGCCGTATTTGGCACAACTTTTGGGAATTTTGGGTCCGCAATGCTCTTCAACTTTGTATTTGTTTGGCTTTTTAACTATTTTAATCTGAGCGTCACTGATGAGTCTTATGTAGACGAAACGCGCGTCTGGCGTATAAAATTATAATCCTGGTACTTTTGATAACTAATTATCCTGCTTTATTTATACCTCCTCCCTTCGATGGTAGATGTCTCTGTTGGAGGGGGTCGGTTTAGCAATTCTTCTAAATGATCTTTCCATCGTTTTAATTGCCCTTCAATTTTTGTTATCACATTGCCGTTTTTATCTTTAACTGTAGTACTTGAGTTGGATCATCTGTCGCTTAGTTGTTTCGTTGTGCTGTAGAGAGATTTCATGTCTCCTTTGCTACAAGCAATTTCTGCTTCTTGTGCTAGTTGTTCAACATGGTCTCTTTTATCTCTATAAAGGTCTTGTGTTTGTCTTTTCTGTTGACTTGTGGTGGCATTTAAGACTTTTTATTTGGCTTTTCTTCTTTCTTCAACCTTAATCCATGTATTTTCTTACATCCAGGTTTTGCGTTTATACTGCATGTATCCTAATGTTTCCTCGCATGTTTCTAGAGTTACATTTTTTGTCTGCTCCCAGGTGTTGTTAATTCTCCTAAATACCCAGGTCACTTATAGCTGAGAATCTATTTTGAAGAGATAATTGAAATTCTTCTCTTATGTTCGGTATTTTCAGCTTCCCAATGTTAAACTTTCTACTTTTCACAACTGATTTGTTTGGGGCTAAAAGTTTCATTTTTATAGACCCTATAACTAGATGATAGTCTGATGTTGCATCTGCTCCAGTTTTGATCCTTACATCTATGGATTTGGCTATTCTTTTTGGACCTTTTGGATTATAGCTCTTCATCTTTTATATAAGCTTTGGATTTCAAATATTTTGGCCGCGAGCATCACTGAATAGACATGTATTGTCGAAATGCGCATCTGGTGCAAGAAAATTGGTACCGTTAATTTTATAACTACCACTGGGTCGATGCCTCTGCTGGTGGACTATTAGTCCCCGAGGGTATCACCAGCCCAGTAGCCAGTACTTCGGTACTGGCATGAACATACGGATTGTTTGTGTTATTAAAATTTGCTGTTATAAAATACTAGAAATTATTATAAATTAAGGAATGCATCTCCCTCATGCAAAGCTCTGATTCCTTTTATGGATTTGGCTATTTTTTTTTGGACCTTTTGGATTATAGCTCTTCATCTTTTATATAAGCTTTGGATTTCAAATATTTTGGCCGCGAGCATCACTGAAGAGACATGTATTGTCGAAATGCGCATCTGGTGCAAGAAAATTGGTACCGTTAATTTTATTACTACCACTGGGTCGATGCCTCTGCTGGTGGACTATTAGTCCCCGAGGGTATCACCAGCCCAGTAGCCAGTACTTCGGTACTGGCATGAACATACGGATTTTTTGTGTTATTAAAATTTGCTGTTATAAAATACTAGAAATTATTATAAATTAAGGAATGTATCTCCCTCATGCAAAGCTCTGATTCCTTTTATGGATTTGGCTATTCTTTTTGGACCTTTTGGATTATAGCTCTTCATCTTTTATATAAGCTTTGGATTTCAAATATGTTGGCCGCGAGCATCACTGAAGAGACATGTATTGTCGAAATGCGCATCTGGTACAAGAAAATTGGTACCGTTAATTTTATTACTACCACTGGGTCGATGCCTCTGCTGGTGGACTATTAGTCCCCGAGGGTATCACCAGCCCAGTAGCCAGTACTTCGGTACTGGCATGAACATACGGATTTTTTGTGTTATTAAAATTTGCTGTTATAAAATACTAGAAATTATTATAAATTAAGGAATGTATCTCCCTCATGCAAAGCTCTGATTCCTTTTATGGATTTGGCTATTCTTTTTGGACCTTTTGGATTATAGCTCTTCATCTTTTATATAAGCTTTGGATTTCAAATATTTTGGCCGCGAGCATCACTGAAGAGACATGTATTGTCGAAATGCGCATCTGGTGCAAGAAAATTGGTACCGTTAATTTTATTGCAGTGAAGACCTCCATCTCTGAGAAATAGTTATGTGGTCTATTTGGTTTTCTGCATTTCCTGCTGGTGACACCTAGGTTACCTTTTGGCATTTCTTGTCTTTAAATACAAGATCATGTATGTCTTACTTACCAAATACGACTTTGTGCCGCCCAAGACCGAGAAGTTGTGACTATCAAGACTGCTTTTTATACCATATTCAAGTCAAGCATTTTCATAAAACTATGGACGGAAAGGGTTACATAATTCAACAACAAAGAAGTCAAAGAACTATGCCAAAAACACGACGTTGATGTCTACTCTATCGATCCCGCACAAATGGAGGAAACCCGAATTTTTCTCGACCACTGAGACCATACGATGATGGGGAAGATGATCAAATACTGTAAAGCCAAATCTGTGCGCACAGAGTGATTGGAACTTTAGATGATCTCGTTAACTAACGAAAACACCACCAAACAGAGATCAACTCAAGACCTGTGGCCGCAAGTCATAGGAAATATGAAAGAAAATAAGGTGTACTGTAACTTGTATGCAGACATGTCTACTATACAGCAAGGTCAGTTCCTCGTGATTACCAATTCCCAAGATTTCAACAATGAGAATATGCAGGGTTCCCGTATTTCTGAATACCTCGTATCGCATCGATAATCGTATACTCGGGGGGATGTAAATGATCTCTTTGAGGAATGGAAAGGTAGTCTCAGTCATTTATTTCTTGAATCAAACAATTAGATATACAGTCACACCCTCCATTTTCAAACACAAAGGTTCGTGGTTCCATCTCAGTTTCTAAGAGACAATTTCAGGTACCAAATTTTATTTTGCTCTTCCTTGACCCCATTTGCTAGTATTGTCTTCAGGAACGACGATAGTCTGTCGCAAGAAAAAACGGCCGACCAATAGAGCCATATCCCTTGCACGTAAAAGACAATCTGGTAGGTTCCGAAAAAATGACTAATGCCGCTACAAGGCAGCACTCCCACAAAAAAAGTAGAGAGGAGTATGATTAATTTAAGTTATAATAACCTGTTTCCAAATCCACTAAAATAGCTATGTTTAAACTAACCTCTCTAGAAGATCTATATTCTTAATGACTCTCCAAGACTGTAAAGGTTATGAGAATGTAAAGGTTACTACATGTACTAGTAACCAATGGTTTTAAGCGTTTTTTCTCTGATAAAGCAGTAACTAGTATGAATCTACGCTGCATTCTATTGAACAAGAGATGTCGACGGGTATTAATTGGTGTGTTAGTGCTATTGAGAGGAGTCACAGTGGTGGATCCAGCCATTTTAAAAGGAGGGGGTCCTAACCCAGAGTAGGGAGGGGTTCCAACTATATACTCCCATTCAAATATATTGATCGTCCAAGAAAAAGGGGGGTTCCAACCACCGGACCCCCCCCCCCCTTTTTGGATCCGCCAATGAGTCACTTGCGGGTACACTATTGTCTGTAGGTGAAATTATAATATGTATTTGTGTATGAGAGGGAGTAACATGGCTAGCTTAAAAAACGGTAGTAATGACGGGAAAATTATGATAAATTGATTGTGAGGATTGAATAAATTTTTTTGACGGATTTTTTAATTTTAACGAACATATACTGATCTGTTTGCTGAATCTCTTCCACGACCTTTTCACCCGAGCAACCTTCTACAATTTTGTCATTAAGACCTTTCTGAATATCACTTTTCTGTGAAACAGAATCTCAAATACCTGTGACTTCCTCAATTTCTATATCGAAACTATCCAGTTATGTATCCATAATTCTTCCAAAGTCTTGTAAGTGCTCGTTAATTTCCGAAACAAATGGCTTTTAGCTGTCAGTTTTATCAATTTTCCTTTCTTCAGATAGAAATAAAGGACTTCTTGACTATGTGATAATTGTATTAGTCAATTAGATGAATAATGGGGATGTGCCTGTCTTGACGTAACTTCGTTTCACGTGACATCCTTTGATTATTTTCTCCAGAAGCCCTTTAATAGGCCGACCCCTGTTTTTTTCAAATTTTGAGCTCTAGTTTCAGATATTTTAACAAAGCGCCCTTTGATACCTAACGCAAAAAAAACGCCTGTTCCCCTTCTACAAGACCTATATAGTCATAACCCGTGACAACCCTCATTATTTTTCTCTAGAAGACCTGGAATAGGCAGACACCCCTGTTTTTTGCCATTCTATTCAAATTTTGTCCTCTAGATCAGATATTTTTTAACATAGCGCCTTTCGATACCTCACGCAAAAGAAGCGCCTGTTTCTCATCTACAAGAACTATATAGTCATATCCCGTGACACTCCTCATTATTTTTCTCTAGAAGCCCTTCAATAGGCCGACCCCCCTGTTTTTTTGCATTTTTTTTTTCAAATTTTGAGCTCTATTTTCAGATTTTTGAACATAACGCCTTTTGATACCTTGCGCAAAAGTAGCGCCTGTTTCTTCTCTACAAGACATATATAGTCATACCCCCTGACCTCATTATTTTTCTCTAGAAACCCTGGAATAGGCCAACCCCCCTGTTTTTTTGCCTTTTTTTCAAATTTTGAGCTCTAGTTTTAGATTTTTGAACATAGCACACTTTGATACCTAGCGTAAAAGAAGCGCCTGTTTCTCCTCTACAAGACCTATATAGTCATTACCCGATACACCCTTCATAATTTTTCTCTAGAAGCCCTGGAATAGGCCGACATCCATGTTTTATTTGCCTTTTTTTTATATTTTGAGCTCTAGTTTCAGATTTTTTAACATAGCACCCTTCGATACCTTGCGCAAAAGAAGCGCCTGTTTTTCCTCTACGAGACCTATATAGTCATACCCCGTGACACACCTCATTAATTTTCTGTAGACACCCTGGAAGAGGCCAACCCCCTGTTTTTTTGCCTTTTTTTTCAATAATTTTGAGCTCTAGTTTTAGATTTTTGAACATAGCACACTTTGATACCTAGCGTAAAAGAAGCGCCTGTTTCTCCTCTTACAAGACCTATATAGTCATACCCGATACACCCTTCATAATTTTTCTCTAGAAGCCTGGAATAGGCCGACATCCATGTTTATTTGCCTTTTTTTTTAATTTTGAGCTCTAGTTTCAGATTTTTTAACATAGTACCCTTCGATACCTTGCGCAAAGAAGCGCCTGTTTCTCTCTACGAGACCTATATATAGTCATACCCCGTGACACACCTCATTAATTTTCTGTAGAACCCTGAAGAGGCCAACCCCCTGTTTTTTTGCCTTTTTTCAAATTTTGAGCTCTAGTTTCAGATTTTTTAATCATAGCCCTTCGATACCTTGCGTAAAAAAAGCGCCTGTTTCTCCTCTACAAGACCTATATAGTCATACCCGTTACATCCTCATTATTTTCTCTAGAACCCTGGAATAGGCCGAACCCCCTGTTTTTTGCCATTTTTTTTCAAATTTTGAGCTCTAGTTTCAGATTTTTGAACAAAGCCCGTTCGATACCTAGCGCAAAAGAAGCGCCTGTTTCTCTCTAACAAGACCTATGTAGTCATACCGTGACAACCTCATATTTTTCTCTAGAAGCCCTGGAAAGGCCGACCCCCTGTTTTTTGCATTCTTTTCAAATTTTGAGCTCTAGTTCAGATATTTTTAACATAGTACCCTTCGATACCTAACGCAAAAGAAGCGCCTATTTCTCCTCTACAATACCTTTATATTCATAACCCGTGACACCCCTCATTATTTTTCTTAGAAGACCTGGAATAGGCAGAACCCCTGTTTTTTGCCATTCTTTTCAAATTTTGAGCTCTAGATCAGATATTTTTTAACATAGCACCCTGCGATACCTAACGCAAAAGATGCGCCTGTTTCTCCCCTACAAGACCTTTATAGTCATACCCCGTGACACTCCTCATCATTATTCTCTAGAAGCCCTTCAATAGGCCGACCCCCTGTTTTTTTGCATTTTTTTTCAAATTTTGAGCTCTATTTTCAGATTTTTGAACATAACGCCTTTTGATACCTTGCGCAAAAGTAGCGCCTGTTTCTCCTCTACAAGACATATATAGTCATACCCCCTGACCTCATTATTTTTCTCTAGAAACCTGGAATAGGCCAACCCCCTGTTTTTTTGCCTTTTTTTCAAATTTTGAGCTCTAGTTTTAGATTTTTGAACATAGCACACTTTGATACCTAGCGTAAAAGAAGCGCCTGTTTCTCCTCTACAAGACCTATATAGTCATACCCCGATACACCTTCATAATTTTTCTCTAGAAGCCCTGGAATAGGCCGACATCCATGTTTATTTGCCTTTTTTTTAATTTTGAGCTCTAGTTTCAGATTTTTTAACATAGCACCCTTCGATACCTTGCGCAAAGAAGCGCCTGTTTTTCCTCTACGAGACCTATATAGTCATACCCGTGACACACCTCATTAATTTTCTGTAGACACCCTGGAAGAGGCCAACCCCCCTGTTTTTTTGCCTTTTTTTCAAATTTTGAGCTCTAGTTTTAGATTTTTGAACATAGCACACTTTGATACCTAGCGTAAAAGAAGCGCCTGTTTCTCCTCTACAAGACCTATATAGTCATACCCCGATACACCTTTCATAATTTTTCTCTAGAAGCCCTGGAATAGGCCGACATCCATGTTTATTTGCCTTTTTTTTAATTTTGAGCTCTAGTTTCAGATTTTTTAACATAGCACCCTTCGATACCTTGCGCAAAGAAGCGCCTGTTTTTCCTCTACGAGACCTATATAGTCATACCCGTGACACACCTCATTAATTTTCTGTAGACACCCTGGAAGAGGCCAACCCCCTGTTTTTTTGCCTTTTTTTCAAATTTTGAGCTCTAGTTTTAGATTTTTGAACATAGCACACTTTGATACCTAGCGTAAAAGAAGCGCCTGTTTTCTCTCTACAAGACCTATATAGTCATA
Source organism: Mytilus edulis (assembly GCA_019925275.1). Taxonomy (NCBI): domain Eukaryota; kingdom Metazoa; phylum Mollusca; class Bivalvia; order Mytilida; family Mytilidae; genus Mytilus; species Mytilus edulis. Next base: position 12,671,575 of record CM034351.1, read on the forward strand.
CCCCGATACACCCTTCATAATTTTTCTCTAGAAGCCCTGGAATAGGCCGACATCCATGTTTATTTGCCTTTTTTTTTAATTTTGAGCTCTAGTTTCAGATTTTTTAACATAGCACCCTTCGATACCTTGCGCAAAAGAAGCGCCTGTTTCTCCTCTACGAGACCTATTAGTCATACCCCGTGACACACCTCATTAATTTTCTGTAGAAACCCTGGAAGAGGCCAACCCCCCTGTTTTTTTTGCCTTTTTTCAAATTTTGAGCTCTAGTTTCAGATTTTTTAATATAGCTCCCTTCGATACCTTGTGCAAAAGAAGCGCCTGTTTCTCCTCTACAAGACCTATATAGTCATAACCCCGTTACATCCCTCATTATTTTCTCTAGAATCCCTGGAATAGGCCGAACCCCTGTTTTTATGCCATTTTTTTCAAATTTTGAGCTCTAGTTTCAGATTTTTTGAACATAGCACCGTTGATACCTAGCGCAAAAGAAGCGCCTGTTTCTCCTTAACAAGACCTATAGTCATACGCCGTGACACCCTATTATTTTCCCTACAAGCCCTTGAATAGGCCGACCCCCCTGTTTTTTGTCATTCTTTTCAATTTTTGAGCTCTAGTTTCAGATTTTTGAACATAGCGCCTTCGATACCTTGCGCAAAAGAAGCGTTTTTCTCCTCTACAAGACCTATATATTCATAACCCGTGACACCCTCATTATTTTTCTCTAGAAGACTGGTATAGACGACCCCCCTGTTTTTTGCCTTTTTTTCAAATTTTGAGCTCTAGTTTTAGATTTTGAACATAGCCCTTTCGATACCTAGCGCAAAAGAAGCGCTGTTTCTCCTCTACAAGACCTATATAGTCATACCCCGTGACACCCTCATATTTTTCTCTAGAAGCCCTTGAATAGGCCGACACCCTGTTTTTTTGCCATTTTTTTTCAAATTTTGAGCTCTAGTTTCAGATTTTTTAACAAAGCACCCTTCGATACCTGTGCAAAAGAAGCGCCTGTTTTTCCTCTACAAGACATATATAGTCATACCCCGTGACACCCTCATTATTTTTCTCTAGAACCCTGGAATAGGCCGAACCCCCTGTTTTTTTGCCTTTTTTTCAAATTTGAGCTCTAGTTTTCAGATTTTTGAACATATGCCACTTGATACCTAGCTAAAAGAAGCGCCTGTTTCTCCTCTACAAGACCTATTAGTCATACCCCGATACACCTTTCATATTTTTCTTAGAAGCCCTGGAATAGGCCGACATCCATGTTTATTTGCCTTTTTTTAATTTTGAGCTCTGTTCAGATTTTTTAACATAGCACCCTTCGTAACCTTGCGCAAGAAGCGCCTGTTTTTTCCTCTACGAGACCTATATAGTCATACCCCGTGACACACCTCATTAATTTTCTGTAGACACCCTGGAAGAGGCCAACCCCCCTGTTTTTTTGCCTTTTTTTCAAATTTTGAGCTCTAGTTTTAGATTTTTGAACATAGCACACTTTGATACCTAGCGTAAAAGAAGCGCCTGTTTCTCCTCTACAAGACCTATATAGTCATACCCCGATACACCCTTCATAATTTTTCTCTAGAAGCCCTGGAATAGGCCGACATCCATGTTTATTTGCCTTTTTTTTTAATTTTGAGCTCTAGTTTCAGATTTTTTAACATAGCACCCTTCGATACCTTGCGCAAAGAAGCGCCTGTTTCTCCTCTACGAGACCTATATAGTCATACCCCGTGACACACCTCATTAATTTTCTGTAGAAACCCTGGAAGAGGCCAACCCCCCTGTTTTTTTGCCTTTTTTTCAAATTTTGAGCTCTAGTTTTCAGATTTTTTAAATAGCTCCCTTCGATACCTTGATGCTAAAAGAAGCGCCTGTTTCTCCTCTACAAGACCTATATAGTCATACCCCGTTACATCCCTCATTATTTTCTCTAGAATCCCTGGAATAGGCCGAACCCCTGTTTTTTGCCAATTTTTTTCAAATTTTGAGCTCTAGTTTCAGATTTTTTGAACATAGCACCGTTGATACCTAGCGCAAAAGAAGCGCCTGTTTCTCCTTAACAAGACCATATAGTCATAGCCGTGACACACCTAATTATATTTTCCCTACCAACCCTTGAATAGGCCAGACCCCCCTGTTTTTTGTCATTCTTTTCCAAATTTTGAGCTCTAGTTTCAGATTTTTGAATAGCCCCTTCGATACCTTGCGCAAAAGAAGCGTTTTTTCTCCTCGTACAAGACCTATATATTCATAACCCGTGACACCCTTCATTATTTTTCTCTAGAAGCACCTGGTATAGACCGAACCCCTGTTTTTTTGCATTTTTTTCAAATTTTGAGCTCTAGTTTCAGATTTTGAACATAGCGCCTTTCGATACCTAGCGCAAAAGAAACGATGTTTCTCCTCTACAAGACCTATATAGTCATACCCCGTGACACCCTCATTATTTTTCTCTACAGCCCTTGAATAGGCCAATCGCCCTGGTTTTTTGCCATTTTTTTTCAAATTTTGAGCTCTAGTTTCAGATTTTTTAACAAAGCACCCTTCGATACCTTGTGCAAAAGAAGCGCCTGTTTTTCCTCTACAAGACATATATAGTCATACCCCGTGACACCCCTCATTATTTTTCTCTAGAAGCCCTGGAATAGGCCGACTCCCTGTTTGTATGCCATTTTTTTAAATTATGAGCTCTAGTTTCAGATTTTTGAACATAGTGCCCTTCGATACCTTGTGCAAAAGAAGCGCCTGTTTCTCCTCTACAAGACCTCTTTAGTTATACCCCGTGACACCTCTCATTTTTTTTCTTTAGAAGCCTGGAATAGGCCGACCCCGCCCCCCCCCCCCTGTTTTTTTTTGCCATTTTTTTCAAATTTTTGAGCTCTTGTTTCCGGTTTATACATAGCGCCCTTACGTAACTTGCGCAAAAGAAGCATCTGTTTTTCCTCTACAAAACCTATAGGTTTAAAGTCATACCCGTGACAACCCTCATTATTTTTCTCTACAAGCCCTTAAATAGGCCAACCCCCCCTGTTTTTTTGCCTTTTTTTCAAATTTTGAGCTCTAGTTTCAGAATTTTGAACATAGCGCCTTCGATACCTAGCGTAAATGAAGCTCCTGTTTGTCCTCTACAAGACCTGTATAATCATACCCCGTGACGCTTCTCATTATTTTTCTCTAGAAGCTCTGGAATAGGCCAACCCAATTTTTGCATACGTGTATATTAGTTTAATTAAACAATGACATCAAAGGTACTATATTTTACAGGGTAGGACAATTTTCTAAATTTAATTTGGTGCATTGGTGGTCTTACATCTACAAATAATCCGTTGATAGATGCAGAGTTACTGTGGTACTGAATATTAGCATACAAAAGATGTGACTTGTTTTATCAATGGATGGGATAAAAAAGCATTTCAAAATTGAGTTAAAATTGATATATTTGGACGGATTTTCTGCCTTTCAAATAGTTTTTGATTTAACCGCCGTTGTTGTCTTATTCTGTTTTTTGGTTTCTCGATATATCGCCTTATTGTTCGCTGGCTTATTGTTCGCTAGCTATTGTTCGCTAGCTTCAGTCTGGTTATCTGTTATTTGATGTCTATCGTATTTTTGTTTGTTCGTTTATTGTTTTATCATAAATCGGACCGTTTGTTTTCCCGCTTGAATTGTTTTACATTTTTTCGTATCTTTTATAACTTTCCATACGGTATAGGTTTTGCTCATTGTTAAAGGTCGTAACTAAGGTGACTTACGATATCTTACATCTGATTGGTAAATATTTAATCAGCAATCATGTAATTTCATCCTCTTCATTTGAACTGTGATGGATAGTTGTCTCATTGTCAATCATACACGATATCCTTATTTTTATATGCCACATCTCGAAATTCTTACATATATGGTTAAGTCTATACAAAGAGGGTTTATTATCATATCAATCACTTTAACATGTTCTAGTCGTAGGTATGCGTGTAATATTTGCCACTGAAAATTCATTCATCTTATAACATAAGAAGGAGTGATAAGTTGATTTACTGAAAATAATTATAACAGTTTACTGATTATAAACTAACACGAAGACTGGTATGCAGAATCACTTTACTAATATTTCATTACCGTTTGGACCGACCTAGTGTAAATTCATTTCATTAACCAAAATGAACAATCAATTGTAAATGTATTTTTTTAACATTATTAAGAGAATATGACTTAAAATGATCTAACAAATGCTAATTTAAGAAGTTTTATCGTAATGTTAATACACAAATATTAACTTGTGGTAATGGGTACCGGAATCTGCCATCCCAATTTTCGATTCCTGAATTCAAAATAAGACCACATTATCCGACCTCAGATTAACAATAAATATGTAGAGGAGGACTTTTCTATTGGTTCTAATTGGGTCATCTTGCATGCAAACTTCTGCTAGCTGTAAATAATACAAAAACAAACAGGTGCAACCTCTAGATCAGCAAAAAAATCTCTTTTTCGTTTTTGGATTCTTGAACGTACTGTAATATTTGATAATTTATTTAAATTATGATTCCCTAGAATATCCGGTTAAATTCAAATGAAGACTTTACCAGCGTATGTAATACCACCACAGATTATTATTCGTTAGAATGATCTACAATATACATGCTGAAGACACATGTGCTAATAAACATTTTTAGTTTCTGGATGATTTTAAGCTGGTCTTAGAGATATCTGTCTATTTGTGAAGACCTGTAGAGGTCTTTTGGTTATGTGTTTCGTTGGGTTGCTGTATGAATATTGTTATATACTTTACATATACTGTTTCCATATAGTATTTGTGTCGCTTGGTTTCTCTACATTTGTTGACGTATACTCCACGTCTACTTTGATTGTATGTTTTTATGTGTCGTATGGTTGCTGTTTACACGTTGACGTATACTTCACATCTACTTTGATTGTATGTTTTTTGTGTCGTATGGTTGCTGTTTACACGTTGACGTATACTTCACATCTACTTTGATTGTATGTTTTTTGTGTCGTATGGTTGCTGTTTCCACGTTGACGTATACTTCACATCTACTTTGATTGTATGTTTTTTTGTGTCGTATGGTTGCTGTTTACATGTTGACGTATACTTCACATCTACTTTGATTGTATGTTTTTATGTGTCGTATGGTTGCTGTTTACATGTTGACGTATACTTCACATCTACTTTGATTGTATGTTTTTATGTGTCGTATGGTTGCTGTTTACACGTTGACGTATACTTCACATCTACTTTGATTGTATGTTTTTTATGTGTCGTATGGTTGCTGTTTACATGTTGACGTATACTTCACATCTACTTTGATTGTATGTTTTTATGTGTCGTATGGTTGCTGTTTACACGTTGACGTATACTTCACATCTACTTTGATTGTATGTTTTTATGTGTCGTATGGTTGCTGTTTACATGTTGACGTATACTTCACATCTACTTTGATTGTATGTTTTTATGTGTCGTATGGTTGCTGTTTACACGTTGACGTATACTTCACATCTACTTTGATTGTATGTTTTTTTGTGTGTATGGTTGCTGTTTACACGTTGACGTATACTTCACATCTACTTTGATTGTATGTTTTTATGTGTCGTATGGTTGCTGTTTACATGTTGACGTATACTTCACATCTACTTTGATTGTATGTTTTTATGGGTCGTATGGTTGCTGTTTACACGTTGACGTATACTTCACATCTACTTTGATTGTATGTTTTTATGTGTCGTATGGTTGCTGTTTACATGTTGACGTATACTTCACATCTACTTTGATTGTATGTTTTTATATGTCGTATGGTTGCTGTTTACACGTTGACGTATACTTCACATCTACTTTGATTGTATGTTTTTATGTGTCGTATGGTTGCTGTTTACACGTTGACGTATACTTCACATCTACTTTGATTGTATGTTTTTTTGTGTCGTATGGTTGCTGTTTACATGTTGACGTATACTTCACATCTACTTTGATTGTATGTTTTTATGTGTCGTATGGTTGCTGTTTACACGTTGACGTATACTTCACATCTACTTTGATTGTATGTTTTTTGTGTCGTATGGTTGCTGTTTACACGTTGACGTATACTTCACATCTACTTTGATTGTATGTTTTTTGTGTCGTATGGTTGCTGTTTACACGTTGACGTATACTTCACATCTACTTTGATTGTATGTTTTTTGTGTCGTATGGTTGCTGTTTACACGTTGACGTATACTTCACATCTACTTTGATTGTATGTTTTTTGTGTCGTATGGTTGCTGTTTACACGTTGAAGTGTACTCAGCATCTACTTTGATTGTATGTTTTTTGTGTCGTATGGTTGCTGTTTACACGTTGACGTATACTTCACATCTACTTTGATTGTATGTTTTTTGTGTCGTATGGTTGTTGTTTCCACGTTGACGTATACTTCACATCTACTTTGATTGTATGTTTTTTGTGTCGTAGGGTTGCTGTTTACACGTTGAAGTATACCTCACATCTACTTTGATTGTATGTTTTTTGTGTCGTATGGTTGTTGTTTCCACGTTGAAGTGTACTCAGCATCTACTTTTACTATATCTCATGTGTATCGTTTGGTTACTATACTGTAAACACACTGACGTATAAATGTGCACTCCACATCTACGTTGAATATAGATTAGTTGTTCCGCTTTGTTACTGTATTCGCCTTAGGATATACCCCCAATCTGCTTTTACTATCTGTTTTATGTTTTGTTGGGTTGCTGTATACACGTTGACGTATACTCCTTCTCTACTTTTACTATCTGTTTTGTGTGTTGTTGGTTGCTGTATACACGTTGACGTATAAGTACTCCACATCTACTTTTACTATCTGTTTTGTGTGTTGTTGGGTTGCTGTATACACGTTGACGTATACTCCACATCTACTTTTACTATCTGTTTTGTGTGTTGTTGTGTTGCTCTATACATGTTGACGTATACTCCACATCTACTTTTACTATCTGTTTTGTTTGTTGTGGTGTTACTGTATACACTATGACGTATACTCCACATCTACTTTGACGATCTGTTATATGTGTTTTTGGGCTCCTGTATACACGTTGAAGTATACTCCACATCTACTTGTACTACCTGTTTTGTGTGTTGTTGGGTTGCTGTATACACGTTGACGTATAGGTACTCCACATCTACTTTTGCTATCTGTGATGTGTGTTGTTGGGTGGCTGTATACACGTTGACGTATACTCCACATATACTTTTACTTTCTGTTTTGTGTGTTGTTGGGTTACTGTATACAATTGACGTAAACTCCAAATCTACTAGTACAATCTGTTTTGTGTGTTGTTGGGTTGTTGTATACACGATGACATAAAATCCTCTTCTAAAGTCAGTTTTTTTTGTTTTTTTTTGCTTAAGAAAAATTTTCCTCAAAATAGGTAATTTTTTTGAATGGCGTCATTGTTTGGTATATGACGTCACGAACGTCAAGTTTTCATATTTTTTAGCACACCAAATGCAACTATAAAAAATAATAAGGTAACCCAGGTGCTTCAGATAAGTAGTTGAGCAGTTTTTTTTTAAGGCCTTTTAAACAAGACAAAAGTAGAACTGAAGGTAACCCAGTGCTATGGATCAGAAAACAGTTCATATAATATAATACTCTTCTGTTGAAATATATGATAAAGCGTATAATACATGGCAAAATCCGTATCACATGCCGTATCATCCTCGACCTTGGGCTGATATTGATGTCTCGGGATGATACGACATATGATATGGATTTTGCTATGTATTATTCTCTATTTTTAAACTAAATTTTTTTGTAAAAAATTAAAACATCTTTTAGCGTTTTTGCCCATTTCATGACATGTAAAAACAGACTTATATATCTGACAAGTGCACTTAAATAAGTGACAAGTAGACCTAATCTAATAAAGTGACAAGTAGACTAAATTAAGTGACAAGTAGACTTGGTAGATACATAAGTCTACTTGTAAGATACACAAGTCTACTTGTCACTTAAGTAAGTCTACTTGTCAGATACACAAGTCTACTTGTCACTTAAGTAAGTCGACTTGTCAGATACACAAGTCTACTTGTCACTTAAGTAAGTCGACTTGTCAGATACACAAGTCTACTTGTCACTTAAGTAAGTCGACTTGTCAGATACACAAGTCTACTTGTCACTTAGGTAAGTCGACTTGTCAGATACACAAGTCTACTTGTCACTTAAGTAAGTGACATGGAAAGTTTCCTAATTTTGTGACATTGTTTTGACTGTTTCTATAGACACCTAAGGCTTATAATGACTTTTTTGTACTTTCCCGTGCTGAGACCTGGTCAAGTAACTGTGAAGTTTTTGATTTGTTTATCTGGGTCATTATATGTTGGTCAACGGTTGATTAGGGTACCGGTTCATTTGATTTGTTTATCTGTGTCATTATATGTTGGTCAACGGTTGATTAGGGTACCGGTTCATTTGATTTGTTTATCTGTGTCATTATATGTTGGTCAACGGTTCATTAGGGTACCGGTTCATTTGATTTGTTTATCTGTGTCATTATATGTTGGTAAACGGTTGATTGGGGTACCGGTTCATTTCTGTATTCTTTTTTTTTTTCGCTTGTTATTTTTTATCTTTAACAATAATGGCTATTCTGTAATAACTTGATAACTGTATTCTGACGGAACATTGTTCTTTTCTGTAATCAGTATATATTTTTACCCAATTCTTGAAATTTTGCAGTTATTCATTATATTTTAGCACCCCATTATTCTCTATTCTCTTTTTTGCCCATTTTACTCTATTCTTTATTTTTGTCCATTATTCTCTATTCTGTATACCTCATCCACACCCTCAGGCTCTTATATAACGTCTGTCTAAAGGTTGGGTGAACGTGAGGTCGGACGATCTAGTAAACAGAAAATAACTGAAAAATGTCGATTGTTAACAAAACTTTTAACAGGAAATAAATTCTTAGCAAACAGAGGATTTGACATATCAGAAAGTGTAGACTGTCGTGTGCGGAAGTGAAAATTCCTGCATTTACCAAGGGAACACGTAAATTATTTTTTTCTTGAAATAAAGCCAACAAGAAAATTAAGTGCACGTACATGACTGTTTTCGCATACTAGTTGAACTTGTACAAAACAAATATAATATTCTACAAAAAAACATTGCCAATTTACTTTCTGAATTTATATGTGTCACTGAGTTGAATCAGTTGTTCTACGACACCCTCCTCCCCCCATTCCAGACCCTCACTGAGATGAATCAGTTGTTCTACGACACCCTCCCCCCCATTCCAGACCCTCACTGAGGTGAATCAGTTGTTCTACGACACCCTCCTCCCCAATTCCAGACCCTCAATGAGGTGAATCAGTTGTTCTACGACACCCTCCTCCCCATACCAGACCCTCACTGAGTTGAATCAGTTGTTCTACGACACCCTCCTCCCCCATTCCAGACCCTCACTGAGTTGAATCAGTTGTTCTACGCAATCCTCCTCCCCCATTCCAGACCCTCACTGAGATGAACCAGTTGTTCTACGACATCCTTCTTTCCCCCATTCCAGACCCTCACTGAGTTGAATCAGTTGTTCTACCACACCTCCTCCCCACCATTCCAGACCCTCACTGAGATGACAAAGAAAATGTGGTATGCGAGCCAATGAGCAATGAGCATACATCTACAGAAGCCGTAAGGGGACACACAAAACATTAGAAAATATTTTTTTAATTCGAGATCACGATAAAACATTACCGTTTTACCGAGATCTCGATAAAAAATCTCGAATTAAAAAAAATATTTTCTAATGTTTTGTGTGTCCCCTTACGGCTTCCGTATACATCAAACCATTGAAATTTTGTCAAATAGTTTTAAATAAAAATGTATTTAAAAAAAAAATTGTATATATAGCGTGAACAATTATTTATTATTTTTGGCGATCAAACGGGGGGACCGGGTCTTACGTCCTCTACCCCCTTTTTTTCCTTGAATCAACCGTTTTAAATGGACCCAATCAGTGTTTCACATTGGGCATAGTTGTCTTTGAAAATATTTGGAATCGTCCTTAAATGGGTCCAATCATTGTTTCAAGGCAGTGTCTGCGCGTACCCGCATGCGGGTACGAATAGTCAAATTGCCGTTCTAGGCTGCGCGTACCCATATCCGGTTTTCTAATATTATGCCATTGGATCGGGAATAAAACGTGAAATATCTACGGAAATTATCGATATTAAAATGGGGATATCGTGTAGAACGAGTGAAAAGTATGAAAAATAATATTTTCAAATTGTATTTATTAAATAATGATACATAATAATCATTGCAAAATTAAATGCACAATGATGGAAAATGAACCTGTACAGTCCCTGTAAAAGAAAAACATGATAGAAATTAATACTATTATAAAATTTTAATGCAAATTTAAAGAATATTTTTTTTATAAATTAAAAATATACCCATATGATATTTTAAAATAATCTTTAAGTAAAATATTAAACAAAAACTAAAATTTTAAAATATATAAAACTACTAAAATTAAAGCATGAGTTTATAAAAATTAAAATTTAAAGAAGCAATTAATAATGATTAATGAAACGTGAACGGAGGCTGGCAACATTTGAAATGTGCAGCCGGGTTGAAATCCGTGCCAAAACAATCATATTTGATATGTAAAATGTGTTCCAAATCTTAATTAGTTACATGAATCTTTTGTAATTGGTTTAAATTGATATTATAACTTGCTTCTTTAATTTTTTATAAACTCCAGCCTTAATTTAAGTAGTTTTATTTTACAATAATTAAATATTATATTCCTTATTTTCAATGATTAATTTATAACAAAGTGTAAGTATGAAAAGCAGTGAAATCATTTTAATTTGTTGTATGACAAATCTTTAGGTGAACATTAATCTTGAGTAAAATGTTCTCATACTTTTTTTCTTTTCAGGGTCTGTACAGTTTCATTTTCCATCATTGTGCATTTAATTTTAATTAATAAATACAATTTGAAAATGTTGTTTTTTCATATTCTTCACTCGTTCTACACGAAATCCCTATACTATCGATAATTTTCTTACATATTTCACGTTTCATTCCCGATTCGATAACCGGATGTGGGTACGCGCAGCCTAGAACGGCAATTTGACTATTCGTACCCGCATGCGGGTATGCGCAGACACTGCCTTGTTTCAAACTGGTCCGATTTGTCTTTCGATCTAATCCGAGTTTCTTTAAAAGTGGTCCGAGTTTTCTTGGTCCGACTTGGCCCAATCCCGATATTCAGTGTCTCGTTTTGACAAAACTTACGCGTTGCTGCTATCGACAAACTGCCAACACATTTGTTTTAACCAAGAAGACGTCATTTCGAAGGCTTTTTAAGGGTAAGTTTTAAATATTTCTGTTATATCTGACTCATGTGAAGAAATGACATACTCATTTTAGCTCATTTTAAAAATATTTTTTACATTTTTGACACAGCAACAGGTCGATGGACATATTTCCGGGTTTCCATTACTCTTCTTCTTCGCATTAAGACGAAATGTTCTGAACAAGTACAGAAGAAATGTTTAATTAATCATTTAACCAAGTGATTTTATTTTCTTCAAGGTAAAATTGTTTACGGAAACAAATTTGTAAGTTAAAAAGTGCATTTGAAAAGTTTTTAGACACCAAGCGGCGCTGAAGTTTGTCATGTGTTAACAAGTATTGTTTTTTAAAAAGCTTGTATGAACCTTCATTTACAGAGGCGGATTTAGGGGGGGCAGGTTGCCCGGGTCCCCCCTTTTTGGGAAAAAATTTGGTTGCTTATATAGGGAATCACTGAAGCGTGACAAGAGCAGGCCCCCTCTTAGGTCAGTCAGTGGGCCCCCACTTATGAAAATTTCTGGATCTGCCACTGATTTATAATGCGTATAGAATCAAAAGTGTGCATACAATATAAAATCTTTGTATTTGAAAATTAAAAAAAAATTAAGAACTGATTATTAACATCAAGTTAATTAGATTCCTCATCCACAGGTATGAGACAATACACCTTATCGCTACATGTATTCCCGAATCTGTCCCGCTCGAACTATGGATGTCATACAACAATCACTTTATCCATTGTGGCGTCAGATATTTTGTATTATGACGTCAAAATTTTACGGGAACCTGTGTGATGTCCAGTAATTGCCTGCAGACAATTAGCGATAAGGTGTATATTAAAGTTTTTACATTATTATTTACCACCAAAGGTATACATATAACTTAAACAAGTTATTTCAGAAAATAACAGGTATACTAGTACTGTTATTGGGGGAATTCTTATAGATTTATATATCCTCCTGTCATGAATTGTGTTGAAATAACAGGTTATTATACAAAGAAACAATGCCTGTATGTCATGTATGTAATAACGCCTTTCAGTCATCACAGTGGGTCTCATTGGGGGTCTTAGCGAGACACAGGATTGGCTGATTTTTGGTATTTGGACACATGAAAGTCAAATTAGTGTGCCTGAAAACAGGAAACAAAGTTGAGCGGGACACGTAAAATTACTAAAAAAATAGAATCATAATTGTAATAAGCGTGAAATCAAAATTTGTTGTCAAAAGTAGTGATGACTTGTTTGTATGTACGGTTTACAATCATCGACATTCCGTTAATGGTCTTTGCATTTCAAAAACTGTATCCCTAAATGACTTCTGTACATAAATACCTTATTATTTATAATAAAAAGAACAACAAGATCCAGTCAAAGAGACCAAAGATCAAGAGGTGCATTGCAGGATTCTTCTGTTGAGAAATCTGATTTTTCATTCTGAAAGTAATAAAGACCGGGTCGGGTGGATCCATAAAACAATTCATTTTGAAAATGTAGCATAATTTAATCTTGGTTTCAGTAAAAAAATATACATGTAATTCAATACTTTTATACGCAAAATACATGAAATACGCACTGCAACAATAGCAGATAAAAGGCATATATATACATGTGCAATACAATATACACAACCAAATATATTATCATATTACAACATTTTCATTGACACATATATATTGGCAATATCTTCCAAGTACCCTTCTGTGAAAAACTAATTGCTGTACCCAGAAAGTATTTAAGAAATTCAAAAACAAAATATATGTTTTGCAAACTTGGCAAGGACAATGAGTACATAATTCAGGGGTGGATTCAAGAGGTAAGGCAGTAATTTTTTTCTGGAATTTATTTTTGTTCATTTAGGGGCATTTTTGTCATGTTTTGCCTCCCACGCTTTGGCTAAAAATGTTACTGTTTTTTTTTATTGACAGCTTTTCTCCGATAAACGAAAGATTGTCGTATTCATGCAAAAGTTTTAACTCGTATTAAGAGTTCAAGCCCTCGCGAGTGGGAGAGTCGATCACGGGGAGGGACTGAATTATTCGGGTTATTGGGAAACAAAAATCTTGGGGCTCTATAGTAACACATCAGAAAATACAAGGATTTGTATAGTAAAAAATCAAAGAACTGTGATAACCTATGTATTTTACATGTTTCAAAGGAACAATATACATCATTAGTTTTGTTAAAATGTATACAAGTTCTATTGATATTACTATTGTCTTTATGTACATGTATACTCAACTATCATGACTATAGAAAGATATAACAGTTCATAGTTTGCCAATCATGCATAGTACACCTATGTTATTTCAGAAAAAGTACATGTATGTCTGTAATAACTAAAGGGTGGGGGGGGAGGGCAGATGAAGTGTGCCTCTGGGTGTGGAACTTTCTCGCTGTTTTGATGACCCACTGTTGGCCTTTGGCTGTTTTCTGCTCTCTGGTTTTGGTTGTTGTCTCTTTGACACATTCCTTGTTTCCATGCTCTATTCTGTTTAATCCGTTTACATGTTTTAAATTTTAATTTTTTTTTCAGATTTTGATTGACTGGTGGCAGAAGGGGTATGTTATATAAAGTGGCATTAAGACCTTGCAGACAGATCTAGACTTAATAATAACATGCTGAAGTTGCAATTACAGTTTGATGAAGGCCCACATGTAATCCCATATTGACGGTTGAAGAACTTGTACCAACAGATTTCACTTTGGGTATTTAATTGTATTGATACTTAGTAATGGACTTTATTTTAACACGTTTCTTTAAAAATCATCCTTAACCATTTTTCATTTTTAGCTCACCTGACCTGAAAGGTCAAGTGAGCTTTTCTCATCACTTGGCGTCTTTCGTCCGTCGTCCTGCGTCCGTCGTCCGTAAACTTTTACTAAAATCTTCTCCTCTGAAACTACTGGGCCAAATTTTACCAAACTTGGCCACATTCATCCTTGGGGTATCTAGTTTAAAAAATGTGTCCGATGACCTGGCCATCCAACCAAGATGGTCGCCATGGCTAAAAATAGAACACAGGGGTAAAATGTATATTTTGGCTTATATCTTTGAAACCAAAACATTTAGAGCAAATCTGACATGAGGTAAAATTGTTAATCAGGTCAAGATCTATCTGCCCTAGAATTTTCAGATGAATCGGACAACCCATTTTTGGTTCCTGCCCCTGAATTGGTTATTTTAAGGAAATTTTGCAGTTTTTGGTTATTATCTTGAATACTATTATAGATAGAGATAAACTGTAAACAGCAATAATGTTCAGCAAAGTAAAACCTACAAATAAGTCAACATGACCAAAATTGTCAGTCAACCCCTTAAGGAGTTATTGCCCTTTATAGTCAATTTTTAACAAATTTTCGTCAGTTTTTGTAACTTGTACACAAATCTTCTTCTCTGAAACTACATGGCCAAATTAAACCAAACTTGGCGATAATTATCATTGTGGTATATAATATAGTTTGAAAAATGTGTCTAATGACACCGCCTACCAAACAAAATGGCCGACATGGCTAAAATTAGAACGTGGTAAAATGCAGTTTTTATACGACCGCAAATTTTGAAAAAAATTTCGTCGTATATTGCTATCACGTTGGCGTCGTCGTCGTCGTCGTCGTCGTCGTCGTCGTCGTCCGAATACTTTTAGTTTTCGCACTGTAACTTTAGTAAAAGTGAATAGAAATCAATGAAATTTTAACACAAGGTTTATGACCATAAAAGGAAGGCTGGTATTGATTTTGGGAGTTTTGGTCCCAACATTTTAGGAATTAGGGGCCAAAAAGGGCCCAAATAAGCATTTTCTTGGTTTTCGCACTATAACTTTAGTTTAAGTTAATAGAAATCTATGAAATTTTGACACAAGGTTTATGACCACAAAAGAAAGGTTGGGATTGATTTTGGCAGTTTTGGTATCAACAGTTTAGGAATTAGGGCCAAAAAAGGGCCCAAATAAGCATTATTCTTGGTTTTCGCACAATAACTTTAGTTAAAGTAAATAGAAATCAATGAAATTTTGACACAATGTTTATGACCACAAAAGGAAGGTTGGTATTGATTTTGGGAGTTTCAGTCCCAACAGTTTAGGAATTAGGGGCCAAAAAGGGACCCAAATAAGCATTTTTCTTGGTTTTCGCACCATAGCGTTAGTATAAGTAAATAGAAATCTATGAAATTTAAACACAAGGTTTATGACTATTAAAGGAAGGTTGGTATTGATTTTGATAGTTTTGGTCCCAACAGTTAAGGAAAAAGGGGCCCAAAGGGTCCAAAATTAAATTTTGTTTGATTTCATCAAAATTGAATAATTGGGGTTCTTTAATATGCCGAATCTGACTGTGTATGTAGATTCTTAATTTTTGGTCCCGTTTTCAAATTGGTCTACATTAAGGTCCAAAGGGTCCAAAATTAAACTTAGTTTGATTTTAACAAAAATTGAAATCTTTGGGTTCTTTGATATGCTGAATCTAAAAATGTACTTAGATTTTTGATTATTGGCCCAGTTTTCAAGTTGGCCCAAATCGAGGTCCAAAATTAAACATTGTTTGATTTCATCAAAAATTGAATAATTGGGGTTCTTTGATATGCCAAATCTAACTGTGTATGTAGATTCTTAATTTTTGGTCCAGTTTTAAAATTGGTCTAAATTAAAGTGCAAAGGGTCCAAAATTAAACTAAGTTTGATTTTAACAAAAATTAAATTCTTGGGCCTCTTTGATATGCTGAATCTAAACATGTAATCAGATTTTTGATTATGGGCCCAGTTTTCAAGTTGGTCCAAATCAGGATCTAAAATTATTATATTAAGTATTGTGCAATAGCAAGTCTTTTCAATTGCACAGTATTGTGCAATGGCAAGAAATATCTAATTTCACAATATTGTGAAATAGCAAATTTTTTTTTAATTAAGAGTTATCTTTCTTTGTCCAGTGTGGTAAGCAAGAAATATCTGCAAGAATTTTTTTTAATTGGAGTTATCTTTCTTTGTCCAGAATCAACTTAAATCTTTGTTATATACAATATACAATGTATATTCACTTTTTACTACCAACTGATAAATTTAAATAATCTTTACCATTCAGTGATAACAAGCAGTTTTTTTACATCTTAATATTTTATGATGTATTTAAATGAGTAGTAATTGTTGCAAACTCCATTATAATATTTTAATTGAAATTAGTTTTGGAATAAGGGAAAGGGGGATGTGATTAAAAAATTGGGTTCAATTTTTCTCATTTGAAATTTCATAAATAAAAAGAAAATTTCTTCAAACATTTTTTTGAGAGGATTAATATTCAACAGCATAGTGAATTGCTCTAAGAGAAAACAAAAATTTTAAGTTCATTTGAATACATTCATTCTGTGTCAGAAACCTATGCTGTGTCAACTATTTAATCACAATCCAAATTTAGAGCGGAATCCAGCTTGAATGTTGTGTCCATACTTGCCCCAACCATTCAGGGTTCAACCTCTGCGGTCGTATAAAGCTACGCCCTGCGGAGCATCTGGTTGATTTATATCTTTAAAACTAAGACATTTAGGGCAAATCTTTCAAGATTTAAATGTCCATCAGAATAAGATCTATCCCCTCGCAAATTTTCAGATGAATCTGACAACTCGTTATTGGGTTGCTGCCCTACAATTGGTAATTTTAAGGAAATTTTGCAGTTTTTATACGACCGCAAATTTTGAAAAAAATTTCGTCGTATATTGCTATCACGTTGGCGTCGTCGTCGTCGTCGTCGTCCGAATACTTTTAGTTTTCGCACTCTAACTTTAGTAAAAGTGAATAGAAATCTATGAAATTTTAACACAAGGTTTTAGACCATAAAAGGAAGGCTGGTATTGATTTTGGGAGTTTTGGTCCCAACATTTTAGGAATTAGGGGCCAAAAAGGGCCCAAATAAGCATTTTCTTGGTTTTCGCACTATAACTTTAGTTTAAGTTAATAGAAATCTATGAAATTTTGACACAAGGTTTATGACCACAAAAGAAAGGTTGGGATTGATTTTGGGAGTTTTGGTTTCAACAGTTTAGGAATTAGGGGCCAAAAAAGGGCCCAAATAAGCATTATTCTTGGTTTTCGCACAATAACTTTAGTTAAAGTAAATAGAAATCAATGAAATTTAAACACAATGTTTATGACCACAAAAGGAAGGTTGGTATTGATTTTGGAAGTTTCGGTCCCAACAGTTTAGGAATTAGGGGCCAAAAAGGGACCCAAATAAGCATTTTTCTTGGTTTTCGCACCATAGCATGAGTATAAGTAAATAGAAATCTATGAAATTTAAACACAAGGTTTATGACTATTAAAGGAAGGTTGATATTGATTTTGGGAGTTTTGGTCCCAACAGTAAAGGAAAAAGGGGCCCAAAGGGTCCAAAATTAAATTTTGTTTGATTTCATCAAAATTGAATAATTGGGGTTCTTTAATATGCCGAATCTAACTGTGTATGTAGATTCTTAATTTTTGGTCCCGTTTTCAAATTGGTCTACATTAAGGTCCAAAGGGTCCAAAATTAAACTTAGTTTGATTTTAACAAAAATTGAAACCTTTGGGTTCTTTGATATGCTGAATCTAAAAATGTACTTAGATTTTTGATTATTGGCCCAGTTTTCAAGTTGGCCCAAATCGAGGTCCAAAATTAAACATTGTTTGATTTCATCAAAAATTGAATAATTGGGGTTCTTTGATATGCCAAATCTAACTGTGTATGTAGATTCTTAATTTTTGGTCTAGTTTTAAAATTGGTCTAAATTAAAGTGCAAAGGGTCCAAAATTAAACTTAGTTTGATTTTAACAAAAATTAAATTCTTGGGCCTCTTTGATATGCTGAATCTAAACATGTACTTAGATTTTTGATTATGGGCCCAGTTTTCAAGTTGGTCCAAATCAGGATCTAAAATTATTATATTAAGTATTGTGCAATAGCAAGTCTTTTCAATTGCACAGTATTGTGCAATGGCAAGAAATATCTAATTTCACAATATTGTGAAATAGCAAATTTTTTTTTAATTAAGAGTTATCTTTCTTTGTCCAGTATAGTAAGCAAGAAATATCTGCAAGAATTCTTTTTAATTGGAGCTATCCTTCTTTGTCCAGAATCAACTTAAATCTTTGTTATATACAATATACAATGTATATTCACTTTTTACTACCAACTGATAAATTTAAATAATCTTTACTATTCAGTGATAACAAGCAGTTTTTTTACATCTTAATATTTTATGATGTATTTAAATGAGTAGTAATTGTTGCAAACTCCATTAGAATATTTTAATTGAAATTAGTTTTGGAATAAGGGAAAGGGGGATGTGATTAAAAAATTGGGTTCAATTTTTCTCATTTGAAATTTCATAGATAAAAAGAAAATTTCTTCAAACATTTTTTGAGAGGATTAATATTCAACAGCATAGTGAATTGCTCTAAGAGAAAACAAAAATTTTAAGTTCATTTGAATACATTCATTCTGTGTCAGAAACCTATGCTGTGTCAACTATTTAATCACAATCCAAATTTAGAGCGGAATCCAGCTTGAATGTTGTGTCCATACTTGCCCCAACCGTTCAGGGTTCAACCTCTGCGGTCGTATAAAGCTACGCCCTGCGGAGCATCTGGTTGGTTATTATCTTGAATACTATTATAGATATATTTAAACTGTAAACAGCAATTTTGTTCAGCAAAGTAGGATCTACAAATAAGTCAACATGATAAAAATTGTAAGAATATCCCTTAAGGAGTTATTGCCCTTTATAGTCAATGTTTAACAAATTTTCGTCAGTTTTTGTAACTTGTACAAAAATCTTCTTCTCTGAAACTACATGGCCAAATTAAACCAAACTTGGCGATAATTATCATTGTGGTATATAGTTTGAAAAATGTGTCTACTGACACCGCCTACCAAACAAAATGGCCGACATGGCTAAAATTAGAACATAGTGGTAAAATGCAGTTTTTGATTTATATCTTTAAAACTAAAATTAAGACATTTAGGGCAAATCTTTCAAGATTTGAATGTCCATCAGAATAATATCTATCCCCTCGCAAATTTTCAGATGAATCTGACAACTCGTTATTGGGTTGCTGCTCTAAAATTGGTAATTTTAAGGAAAGGAGTAAGTTCGGTAAGGGCCATATTTGGCCCCAATTATAAAGTTCATAGTTACAAGAAAATAAATGTTTTGAGTTGCCTTAAAGACATGTTAGAAAGTTAAACTGAACTGTTTTTGTCAAAGTTTAATTCTAACACGTTGATTTTTACATCCAAAAAAGGTCAAAATAAGTGATTTTGGTGAAATTTGACAAAATCAGCTAGATTTCAACCAAACGAAGGACTAGGAAAGATAGAGCGCAGGCGTCAACAAGCTTAAGATTCAAATAAGACATGTGAAATGTCTTTACAAACATAATTTAAAAAGATTATTGTTGTCGACGCATGCGCTCTATGTTTCCTGTCCAATTATGTATGGAAATTTACACATTTTCATTGATTTTTTTTGAAAAATCAATATGAGTACAACTTGTGACGTCATAATGAAACGCAGAAACGTCAAATTTTCAACAAAATGGTTTATATCCTAGCTAGTCAATGTGTTAGCTGTAATTTATCGTGATATTGGTCGATAAATCTGAATTTGAAATTTACGCTAAAAAAGGGGGCCATTTTAGGACCTTATCGAACATACTCCTTTTGCAGTTTTTGGTTATTATCTTGAATACTATTATAGATATAGATAAACTGTTAACAGCAATTTTGTTCAGCAAAGTAGGATCTACAAATAAGTCAACATGTTAAAAATTGTAAGAATACCCCTTAAGGAGTTATTGCCCTTTATAGTCAATTTTGAACAAATTTTCGTCATTTTTGTAACTTGTACAAAAATCTTCTTTTCTAAAACTATGGGCCATATTAAACTAAACGTGGGCACAATCATCACTATGGTATCTATTTAAAAAAAGTGTCTAATGACCCCACCTACCAACCAAGATGACCGACATCAGTAAATACAGTAACAGGTGAGCGACACAGGCTCTTAGTCTCTTGAGAGCCTCTAGTTTTTTTTTAACAAGTTATGTTGAATTTGAGGATCTTTTAACAGATGTTTTGGAACTTTTACAATGTAATTTGTAATCAAAATTTTGAAGCGTGTATGGAAATTACAAGGAAAATAAAAATGTCATACTAACTGTCTCATTAAATATATTATTCAACGTACAATCAGTGCAATAAGGAAAGATATGAGATGAACATTATATACATAATATTGATATATGTGTAAAGGTAGAGACAGGGGTGTCCTGCTTTCCCTTGTATAAATTAGCACCCTATATTTTTAGATTTTAATCGTGTACAGTGAATCTTAAAATATATATTTGATAAGGCCCAGATATTTTTACCTTTTAATTGTGTATGGTGAATCTACAAGTTTATTTTATAAATCCCAAAATATTTTTAGCTCACATGGCCCAAAGGGCCAAGTAAGCTTTTCTCATCACTTGGCGTCCGTCGTCTGTCGTCCATCATCGTCGTCCGTTAACTTTTACAAAAATGTTCTCTAAAACTACTGGGCAAAAATGTAACCAAACTTGGCCACAATCATCACTAGGGTATCTACTTTAAAAAATGTGTCCGATGACCCGGCCTGCCAACCAAAATTGCGGACATGACTAACAATAAAACATAGGGGTAAAATGCAGTTTTTGGCTTATATCTCTGAAACTAAAGCATTAAGAGCAATCTGAAATGGGGTTAAAATGTACAACAGTTTTAAATCTATCTGCCCTGAAATTTTCAGACGAATCAGACAACCCATTGTTAGGTTGCTGCCCCTGAATTGGTAATTTTAAGGAAATTTTGCAAGTTTTGGTTATCTTAAATATTATTATAGATCTGTAGATAGAGATAAACTGTTAACAGAAATTTAATGTACAGCAAAGTACAATCTACAAAATAAGTCAACATGACCAAAATTTTCAATTGACCCTTAAGGAGTTATTGCCCTTTATAGTCAATTTTTAACAATATTTTTCATAAATTTTTGCAATCTTTTACAAAAATCTTCTTCACTTAATATACTGGGCCAAATAGAATTAAACTCTGTGAGTGAGCTACAATTTGCAATAGGGTATCTTGATTGAAAAATATATCCGATGACCCTGCCATCCAACCAACATGGCTGACATGGCTAAAAATAGAACATAGGGATTTACTATATAAGTCTAAGGAAAAATTGTAAAAAAAACCAATTTCAAATGGTCACAAGCCAGTAGCCTGTAATTCAGTGGTAATGTCTTTAGTTGCTGTACATGTATATATCATATTGGTTTTTCGTTTCTTGATTTTATACAAAAATCTGGCCTTAAGTTAGTCCGAGGATACAGTTATCGTCCTTTGATTTTCGTTGTCTACAAATATAGTCCCTAGTGTGAACAGTGTATAACTTGAACATTTTTTTGATACACTTTCCAAATTTATTCCTTTAAAAGTTTATGTTATGCATGAAATATAAAGTATGAGGATGATATAACATGTGAAAAAAAGATTTGGGTGATGAATTGTAATGTAAAGTAATGATTTTGTCCAGTTGAAGAAGGTCAAGAATTAGTATGTCTGAAGCTGTCAAACTGAATTATAGACCCCTTATAATATAGAATTGGCCATATTTTAAGTTTGAGCTGGTAGACTTTTCTATTATTTTGATATTATTTGTCCCAAAAGTAGCACTACACTGTAAAAACTTTTTGAGATGCAGCAGATGCGATTTTTATACGACCGCAAATTTTGAAAAAATTTTCGTCGTATATTGCTATCACGTTGGCGTCGTCGTCGTCGTCGTCGTCGTCGTCGTCGTCGTCCGAATACTTTTAGTTTTCGCACTCTAACTTTAGTAAAAGTGAATAGAAATCTATGAAATTTTAACACAAGGTTTATGACCACAAAAGGAAGGCTGGTATTGATTTTGGGAGTTTTGGTCCCAACAGTTTATGAATTAGGGGCCAAAAAAGGGCCCAAATAAGCATTTTCTTGGTTTTCGCACTATAACTTTAGTTTAAGTTAATAGAAATCAATGAAATTTAAACACAATGTTTATGACCACAAAAGGAAGGTTGGTATTGATTTTGGGAGTTTCGGTCCCATCAGTTTAGGAATTAGGGGCCAAAAAGGGACCCAAATAAGCATTTTTCTTGGTTTTCGCACCATAGCGTTAGTATAAGTAAATAGAAATCTATGAAATTTAAACACAAGGTTTATGACTATAAAAGGAAGGTTGGTATTGATTTTGGAAGTTTTGGTCCCAACAGTTAAGGAAAAAGGAGCCCAAAGGGTCCAAAATTAAACTTTGTTTGATTTCATCAAAATTGAAACCTTGGGGTTCTTTGATATGCTGAATCTAAAAATGTACTTAGATTTTTGATTATTGGCCCAGTTTTCAAGTTGGCCCAAATCGGGGTCCAAAATTAAACATTGTTTGATTTCATCAAAAATTGAATAATTGGGGTTCTTTGATATGCCAAATCTAACTGTGTTTGTAGATTCTTAATTTTTGGTCCAGTTTTAAAATTGGTCTAAATTAAAGTGCAAAGGGTCCAAAATTAAACTAAGTTTGATTTTAACAAAAATTAAATTCTTGGGGTTCTTTGATATGCTGAATCTAAACATGTACTTAGATTTTTGATTATAGGCCCAGTTTTCAAGTTGGTCCAAATCAGGATACAAAATTATTATATTTAGTATTGTGCAATAGCAAGAAATTTTCAATTGCACAGTATTGCACAATGGCAAGAAATATCTAATTGCACAATATTGTGAAATAGCAATATTTTTTTTTTAATTAGAGTTATCTTTCTTTGTCCAGAATAGTAAGCAAGAAATATCTAATTGCACAATATTGTGAAATAGCAATATTTTTTTTTAATTGGAGTTATCTTTCTTTGTCCAGAATCAACTCAAATCTTTGTTATATAAAATGTATATTCACTTTTTACTACCAACTGATAAATTAAAATAATCTATACCATTCACTGATAACAAGCAGTTTTTGTACATCTTAATATTTTATGATGTATTTAAATGAGTAGTTATTGTTGCAAACTCCATTAGAAATTTAATTGAGATTAGTTTTGGAATAAGGGAAAGGGGGATGTGATTAAAAAAATTGGGTTCAATTTTCTCATTTGAAATGAAATTTCATAAATAAAATAAAAATTTCTTCAAACATTTTTTTGAGGGGATTAATATTCAACAGCATAGTGAGTTGCTCTAAGAGAAAACAAAAAAATTAAGTTCATTAGAACACATTCATTCTGTGTCAGAAACTTATACTGTGTCAATTATTTAATCACAATCCAAATTTAGAGCTGAATCCAGCCTGAATGTTGTGTCCATACTTGCCCCAACCGTTCAGGGTTCAACCTCTGCGGTCGTATAAAGCTACGCCCTGCGGAGCATCTGGTTTTAATTTGAATTAATTGTCTAAAAGAAATGCACTATGAAATAAGTGTGTTCTCAGTCCTTTCTCGTTGGAAGTGCTTTACATTTGTCATTATTTTTACTTATAGATTGCTGTTTGGTTAAGGTTTTGCTCATTATTGAAAGCTCTCTGGTGAAGAGTCATCCCTTTAGCAATCATACCACATCTTCTTACTTACTTTTAACAGTATTTTACAAAAACAAGAAAAAAACATTTCTGACTGACAAACCCAATTTCGACAAATGGTTGCTACCAGCACTTTTACATGTTCATATTATGGATTACGTGCTATCATGGCTCTGGTCCTTGTGATTGATTGAAAAATCAATGTTTATGACATTTCTGTGTAATAACTTGCAAAACATTTAACCAAACCTTTTAAAGTTTTCATATTTGTTGTTTCTCATGTCACAATGGAGATTAAGTGTGATAGTGCAAATCTTCTTTTATGCTGTTCAGGAGTTATGGCCCTTGATTGTTTCAACAATGACATTAAACATGTTAAAATTTGTACATCATTTTTACAGCATCTATTTAAAAAGAGTAATTTTGTTTTAAAGTTTATCTAATTTACTTGTATATGGTGGAATGTAGTAAAAGGATAAGGTTAGAGGATAATCATAATTTGGAGAAAATACAGATTTTATCAACATTGATATTTAAAGGTATTGGGGCAATCTAAATATGACATCATGATTTCAACAACAATTGAAATATTCCTCGTAAAATTACAACTCCTGTATACAAACATGTTTAACCCCTCCTCATTCTTTATGTTCCTGTCCCAAGTCAGGAGCTTGTAGTTCAATGGCTATCACTGGTTCTTGTCTGTCATATATGTCAGTGTTCTCCCCAGGCTGTTAAAGCGTCGCGGTACCGCGATGCTACATTTTTTCACTGTGATGCTATAATAATTCCCGCGACGCTATAATTATTTTGAAGATGCTATTTTACTTGTCCTCAATTTTGAACTTTCATCTATTATCGATTATGATCATAAAAATTATATCACCTTTAATTGTAATCCCTTTAAGTCGGACACTAACATGACTAAAGGCAATTAAGAGATTAAATAGCTAGGTGTTAATTGCCCCCAGGGTGATAACTGTTTGGATGCGAATATCCCAAGCTGCATTTGTGGCATGACTAAAACCACGTGTCTGCAATCGCCAATTTCGACATGGAAAAATGCAATCACAAAATAATTCAAAATCTACGTTTTGTATTACGAAATTTCAAAGATTGAAATGATTTTTTTTCTTTTAAAAAAAGTTCGTTTATTTGTGCAACTCTCCAAAAATTACTTTCTTTTTCTTCCGGTAATACGAGAGCAAGAATTTTGGTTTAGAGCTAAAATAAGTTTAATACTTCTTTAAAAAGTTATCATAATTGGCTTAATTTTATGTTTAATCCATTTAATGCATTAAAAGCGTCTTATTCATTCACAATCTCTTGTCAAACAATGTTTATTCTCGGACTCATTTTTGTAAATTTTTCTACGGCCGCCATTGCACATTTTTGTGTAAACTACGGATCGGAACCGGAACAGATATGACAAAAATCCGCATTTTCACGATAATGACAACAGATGGACAGTAGACAGAAAAAATATACCAAGAGAGAAAACTACGCATTAACAGACTATTTGTTAGAAAACTTTGTTAAAAATACATATCATTTTGATGTAAAGATAAGAAACAACTGGGACGAATTCATTGAGTGCCATGAAACAATGAATTTCATAAACATGATAAAAAAAAAAAAATTAAATTGATTTTTTTTTTGTTACTTTATCTTTCATTTTTTGTCTTTCATGTCTTTACTTGATATAATATAAAAAATAGTTAATTTTGTGTACTATATATTTAGTTTTGTATATATACAGGTTGATCTATAATGAACCATTCATTCATTTGACTTATTGTTGGGTAACTGAAACCACATATTTATTTTTATTTGGCACAAGAGGAAAAAAAATTCTGTAACTATAAATGAATCAAGAAAACATAAACTGAAACAACTGTTTTTGTGGTTATAGCTTAATTGTATTCTCAGTTATGAATTGAACAATATAAACTAAAACATATAAAGGAAATAGAGCATCAACGCGACGCGACAAACGACATTAAAAAAAATACAGTTATTTTTTTTACGCAAAATGTGATGCTATCCAAAATTTCTGGGGAGAACACTATGTCTTTCGTAAATTGGTTAAATTGTTATAAATTAGGCCGTAAGTTTTCACAATTGAATTGCTTCATATTTTTCATGTTGGGGCCTTTATAGCTGACTATACGGTATGGGTTTTTCTCATTGTTGAAGGCCTTACCGTTGCCTATAATTGCTTACATCAACTTTATTTGAACATAAGTGGATAGTTGTCTCATTGGTAATCATACTGTATCTCCTTATTGTTATAAACATACAATGATTTATCTTTCTTTTACAGCATTAAATGGCAAGTTGGGATGAGGTAAGTTTTACTTCTTAAAAGTCAGTGTTCATGTGACCTATGTTGTTTATTAAATGTACAGAAAGGTACAGGCGTGCAGTATTCTTAGGGGGAGAACAGGAGAAATCAAAATGACTACAGTGAAAAGAATTTCAATATACTAGTTCAAAATTCCAGGACACAAAAAAAAGAGACATTAAATATCAAAGGACATTCACAACTCTTTTAAGTCGAAGAGAAACTGACGACGTCGTGGCAAAAAATGAAAAACAATCAAATAAATAAACATTCTTCAAAACATTACATAGAAAATTAAAGACCCTACAATACTAACCCCAACAAAAACTGAGGCTCCATCTCAAAAATGATGCATAATACAATTGTCTAAAGATTTTTCAAAAAAAACCTGTGAAATTATAGACAATTTCATTCCCTCTTCATAGTCATTGTATTTAATATAAGCTATTGAAACTGTAAACATGTAGCTTATTAAATTCAATTATTACATTTATAATACATTGGTATATTTTAGAGGAAATTGTAAAAACTTTGTTTTGCTTACAGAAACTTCTTACAGCTGCAAAGAAGGGGAATATAAAAGAAGTAGAGTCATGTGTAAAGAACAGAGCTAATTTGGAATGTAGAGATTTAGTAAGTGAAGTAAAATGTATTTATTATATACATGATATATAGTACACACAATATGAATCAGTTAAAAATTGCTCTTTTCAATTTTTCAGTGATTGGTCAGTGATTCAATTTTAATTTCTGGTTATTGCAAATAGTCTTCAAAATATTAAGAAACATGATTACACATCATATAACATTCATTAACCACTCATGTACTGAACATGACATGTGACACCTGATCATACAACATTCATTCACCACTCCTGTACTGAACATGACATGTGACACCTGATCATACAACATTCATTCACCACTCTTGTACTGAACATGACATGTGACACCTGATCATACAGCATTCATTCACCACTCTTGTACTGAACATGACATGTGACACCTGATCATACAACATTCATTCACCACTCCTGTACTGAACATGACATGTGACACCTGATCATACAACATTCATTCACTACTCTTGTACTGAAGTTGACATGTGACACCTGATCATACAACATTCATTCACCACCCTTGTACTGAACATGACATGTGACACCTGATCATACAACATTCATTCACCACTCTTGTACTGAAGTTGACATGTGACACCTGATCATACAACATTCATTTACTATTATACTGAACATGGCATGTGACACCTGATCATACAACATTCATTCA
Source organism: Mytilus edulis (assembly GCA_019925275.1). Taxonomy (NCBI): domain Eukaryota; kingdom Metazoa; phylum Mollusca; class Bivalvia; order Mytilida; family Mytilidae; genus Mytilus; species Mytilus edulis. The sequence continues at coordinate 12,699,159 of CM034351.1, forward strand.
CCACTCATGTACTGAACATGACATGTGACACCTGATCATACAACATTCATCCACCACTCCTGAACTGAACATGACATGTGACACCTGATCATACAACATTCATCCACCACTCCTCTACTGAACAGGACATGTGACACCACATCATACAACATTCATCCATCACTCCTATACTAAACATGACATGGGTAACCTGCTAACATGTGACATAGTAATGACATACTTACACCAACATGTGACATTGCAAAAACACTCTTATACTCAATACCAACCTGACATAGCAATAACACTCTTATACTCAATACCAACCTCACATAGCAATAACACTCTTATACTCAACTCCAACATGTGACATAGCAATGACACTCTTATACTCAACACCAACATGTGACATAACCATGACACTCTTATACTCAGCTCCGACATGTGACATATCACTGACACTGTTTTACTAAACATCATCATTTGACCTAGCAATAACACTCTTATACTCAGCTCCGACATGTGACATATCACTGACACTCTTATACTAAGCACCAACATGTGACATAACAATAACACTCTTATACTCAACCCTAATATGTGACATAGCAATCACACTCTTATACTCAACACCAATATGTGACATATCACTGACACTCATACTCAGCATCAACATGTGACATAGCAATGACACTCTTATACTCAACACCAACAAGTGACATAGCAATGACACTCTTATACTGCTCACAAACATGTGACATATCACATTTATAGGCAACGCAAACAAAAAGTAAAAACATGGCTTATTGAAGTTCTTCACTTATACTCCACACAAACATTTTACATGGAAATACCACTGAATTCTTTTTAAGCTTTTATTCTGAATCAACACAAAATACTGTTAATCGACAGGTGTCATGGACATTAAATACTTGTTAGAATTATATAAAGTGGGGTCTTATTTTTCCTGTCTCATTAATCTGACTTAGAAAATATAACTCGTCTTTATTTTTCTTGAAATTATTTTTTTTTAATTTTGCTCATTCATCATTGTTAATCAGACAGATTTAATAACAAATATTTGATAGAATTATATAAAGTGGGGTTTCATTTTATTCGTAACAAAGAACTAAATCAGATAGTAAAGGTTTTATTTTGTTTCTTGACAAAACTTTTTTTTTCTAAACATCTGATTTTAATAAGAAGTTGAAGAGAACAAGTTGTGTTAACATCTTTAGTCAGATAATGTTAATTCTACAGATCTAATGTAAAACATCTTTTAAAAATAACAAATACTTGACAGAATTATATAAAGTGGGGTCTTATTTTTCTTGTCATTTCGTACTGAATCAGAAAATATAACTCGTTTTATTGTTTCTTGAAAAAAGTTTTTTTTTTTAACTTTAATCATTCTACTTAATCATTGTTAATCAGACAGATTTAATGGACAACAAATATTTGTTAGAATTATATAAAGTGAGGTCTCATTTTAATTGTCTTGTCCAGCTGAGTCCATTGATATAAATATTGTTGACGTTTCTTGATAAAAGTTATTTTTTTAACCTGACAGTTCTGATGGAAGTTCTGACATCTCACAATAAAACATGTTGTTTATTTGTTGTTTATGTAGAATATAAATACAAGTGTGACTGGTCATTTTATTCAGTTTTGACCACTGATTCATGTGATATATATTTTGTTTATATTTATTACACAACATTGTCCAGTTTATGACACAAGTTTTGATGTCTGTTATATGTTGATATTACAGTGGGGAATGACACCATTAATGAAGGCCGCTGAGGGAGGACACCTGGAGGTAGTGACGTACCTGGTCAGTCACGGCAGTCAGTTAGAGGCCACATCCACCAGTGTAATGATAGATATAATCACCTTACTCTGACCAAACAACACTTTATACAGAATCTACACAAAATCATGTTGTTAATCAGACAGGTTTAATGGACAACAAATATTTGTTAGAATTATATAAAGTGGGGTCTTATTTTATTCGTAACACAGAACTGAATCAGATAGTAAAAGTTTTATTTTGTTTCCTGATGAAAAATTATTTTGTTAACATTTGATTTTAATGAGAAGTTGATGAGAACAAGTTGTGTTAACATCTTTAGTCAGATAATGTTAATTCTACAGATCTAATGTAAAACATCTTTTAAAAATAACAAATACTTGACAGAATTATATAAAGTGGGGTCTTATTTTTCTTGTCTTTTCGTACTGAATCAGAAAATATAACTTGTTTTAATGTTTCTTGAATTTTTTTTTTTTTTTAACTTTAATCATTCTACTTAATCATAGTTAATCAGACAGATTTAATGGACAACAAATATTTGACAGAATTATATAAAGTGGGGTCTTATTTTAATTGTCTTGTCCAGCTGTGTCCATTGATATAAATATTGTTTATGTTTCTAGAAAAAAAATTTTTTTTTTTAACCTGACAGTTCTGATGGAAGTTCTGACATCTCACAATAAAACATGTTGTTAATTTGTCGTTTATGTAGAATATAAATACAAGTGTGACTGGTCATTTTATTCAGTTTTGACCACTGATTCATGTGATATATATTTTGTTTATATTTATTACACAACATTGTCCAGTTTATGACACAAGTTTTGATGTCTGTTATATGTTGATATTACAGTATGGAATGACACCATTAATGTGGGCGGCTCGGGGAGCACACCTGGAGGTAGTGATGTACCTGGTCACTCACGGCAGTCAATTAGAGGCCACAGACACCACGGTAATGATAGATATAATCACCTTACTCTGACAAAACATCATTTTATACAGAATCTACACAAAATCATGTTGTTAATCAGACAGGTTTAATGGACAACAAATATTTGTTAGAATTATAAAAAGTGGGGTCTCATTTTATTCGTAACACAGAACTGAATCAGATAGTAAAAGTTTTATTTTGTTTCCTGATGAAAAATTATTTTGTTAACATTTGATTTTAATGAGAAGTTGATGAGAACAAGTTGTGTTAACATCTTTAGTCAGATAATGTTAATTCTACAGATCTAATGTAAAACATCTTTTAAAAATAACAAATACTTGACAGAATTATATAAAGTGGGGTCTTATTTTTCTTGTCTTTTCGTACTGAATCAGAAAATATTACTCGTTTTAATGTTCCTTGAAAAAAAGTTTTTTTTTTAACTTAGATCATTCTATGTAATCATTGTTTTAATGAGACGGGTTTAATGGACAACAAATATTTGTTAGAATTATATAAAGTGAGGTCTCATTTTAATTGTCTTGTCCAGCTGAGTCCATTGATATAAATATTGTTGACGTTTTTGATAAAAAGTTTTTTTTTTAACCTGACAGTTCTGATGGAAGTTCTGACATCTCACAATAAAACATGTTGTTTATTTGTTGTTTATGTAGAAAATAAATACAAGTGTGGCTGGTCATTTTATTCAGTTTTGACCACTGATTGATGTGATATATATTTTGTTTATATTTATTACACAACATTGTCCAGTTTATGACACAAGTTTTGATGTCTGTTATATGTTGATATTACAGTTTGGACAGACACCATTAATGTGGGCCGCTGAGGGAGGACACCTGGAGGTAGTGACGTACCTGGTCAGTCACGGCAGTCAGTTAGAGGCCACATCCACCAGGGTAATGATAGATATAATCACCTTACTCTGACAAAACACAACTTTATACAGAATCTACACAAAATCATGTTGTTAATCAGACAGGTTTAATGGACAACAAATATTTGTTAGAATTATATAAAGTGGGGTCTCATTTTATTCGTAACACAGAACTGAATCAGATAGTAAAGGTTTTATTTTGTTTCCTGACAAAAAAATATTTTGTTAACATCTGATTTTAATGAGAAGTTGATGAGAACAAGTTGTGTTAACATCTTTAGTCAGATAATGTTAATTCTACAGATCTAATGTAAAACATCTTTTGAAAATAACAAATACTTGACAGAATTATATAAAGTGGGGTCTTATTTTTTTTGTCTCTTCGTACTGAATCAGAAAATATAACTTGTTTTAACGTTAAATAAAAAAAGTTTTTTTTTAACCTGACAGTTCAGATGGAAGTTCTGACATCTCACAATAAAACATGTTGTTATTTGTTGTTTATGTAGAATATAAATACAAGTGTGACTGGTCATTTTATTCAGTTTTGACCACTGATTCATGTGATATATATTTTGTTTATATTTATTACACAACATTGTCCAGTTTATGACACAAGTTTTGATGTCTGTTATATGTTGATATTACAGGGAGGAAGGACACCATTAATGTGGGCGGCTCGGGGAGGACACCTGGAGGTGGTGACGTACCTCGTCAGTCAGGGCAGTCAGTTAGAGACCACAGACCGCTACGTAATGATAGATATATAATCACCTTACTCTGACCAAACACCATTTTATACAGAATCTACACAAAATCATGTTGTTAATCAGACAGATTTAATGGACAACAAATATTTGTTAGAATTATATAAAGTGGGGTCTCATTTAATTTGTAACACAGACATGAATCATATAGTGAAGGTTTTATTTTGTTTCCTGACGAAAAATTATTTTGTAAACATCTGATTTTAATAAGAAGTTGATGAGAACAAGTTGTGTTTTAAAACATCTTTAGTCAGATAATGTTTATTCTACAGATCTAATGTAAAACATCTTTTAAAAATAACAAATATTTGACAGAATTATATAAAGTGGGGTCTTATTTTTCTTGTCTTTTCGTACTGAATCAGAAAATATAACTTGTTTTAATGTTTTTTGACATGTTTGAAAAAGTTTTTTTTTTTCAAATTTGATTTTTCTACAGGAACAACATAAAATCATGTTGTTAATCAAACATGTTAAGGCAAAGTGTATGTGATATAACTACTCAATGGAATTTTTTTAAATTTTAGATGTGGATTCTGCTAGTAAAAATACATCAGAATATAGAATAAAAAAAGGGGTAACCGTTTTCGTTTTCCAGATACAAGCTGTTGAAACTAACAGCATTATAAGCCAGAAATACAAAGGATGTATTGTAGAAATCATAAAAAACGGCAGATATTTTTACTTAAAATGATTTTCTAATTCGTTGGTCAATCGAAGTTCGATTAAAAAATAAACGACGAATCCATTGGTGCAAAGAAAGTCCTTAGCAACCGTGCTGGTTTTCAAGCTATATTCTCTTGAAGTTTGATTTTAAGCAGAGAATTATAAAATATTCGGTGACGTTATTGATGTCTACTGTAACGTCACCACAAATTCTACTCTATAACGCTATTATACCCATTGTACCGTACAGTATTGTCATACAAATTGTGACTGTGGTTAACACATTTTCATAAGTATTGGAGATGCTAAAAAGATAAAAGCATAATCTGTTGACATGGTTGATAATGATACAAACTGAAAAATGTTTATTAAGAATATTTCTGATGCCAAAATAATGCAAATTGGTAAATAAATATACTGCAAGTGAAAGCAAGTTACTGTATAGACTTTAACTCCATCTTTTCTTGATTAGACAGGGTTCCACATCTTTTTTAAAATATTTGTATTGGTCTAATAATTATTAATCAAATAAACGACATGTCATTATCTTGGTATCAATTTTTGCTTGAAATTCAAAGGAAATAATTGCTTGTACCATTATTTCTTAAATTTCCACATGTACGACTCATAAAAAGTAAGAAATCTGCAACTGCATATGATGTCATCTTCAGAATGGCTATTATAAGGTCAAAAGAAGAACCTGTAAGTGAATTTCAGAAAAAAAAGAACAGATCGGAGTTTTTTTTATATAATTTCCCGTTACATAGATCAATGCCTGTTTAATGCCTTCGCATTGTGAATATGCGTATTGTTAAGTGTAATTCTAAAGTTTTGCGCAATTACAGTTATAGATATATGCTCTAAAAAATGTGCTGGTTTCATGATATTAATGTACTGGTTTCATGATATAAATGTACGTACTATGTAAAGCTATAAGAATGTAGGTATGTTTTAGTGTACTGCTATATGATTGTGCCAAGAGCGATGTTATAAGAATATATGCATCCATGATGCTAAAAATGTTTCGTAAAATTAAAATACTATTTGTTTTACAAATGGTTTACAAAGTATCATTCAATATGTATATAACAAAATACCTACAACTTGAAATTTAAAGCTTGAACTATCAATATATTTTTTTCAAGAAAATTAGGCCCGTGACCCTCTATTTTCTTATATATATATATTTCCAGAAGTATTAGTAAACGAAATTAGCCCGTCAAATCTTAGACAAATCTATCGTTAAGTGTTTCCTTAATAAGAAAAACTTATGTTTTCTTTATATAAATAAAATGAATACCCTAAATGTGGTTAATTTCAATGTATCGTTACGAAAAAACAAGGCCCGCGATCCCCATTTTTTTGTATTGAAATTCGAAATTTCTTTGACCGAAAAGTCTTTTACAGAAGCTTACGAAACATTTATCGCCGAAAATTTTGACACCACAGCCGCCTTATCGAATGAAGTGGATATAAGCAATTACAATAAGCAACCATGAGGCCATCAACCATGAGAAAAATCCCTAACGTTTTGTCGGTTATTAAAGGCTCCGACATAGTAACATTATTTTCTTCACCCTCTCTCTTCTTCCCTTTACCTTATACTCTATAATTCTATAATACTAGATATCTTCAATATTGAGACTTGAGAAGAAAAAATACTTCAGAATTGTATTTTCTACTTCTGAATGATAAACAAAACAACACAAGAATGCACATTACACTACCCTTTAGAAATTGGAATTTGATCAAGAAAAAACTGCATATTCTATTTTCATCATACATGTGTAGTTTCAGTTTCAACCATTGTTCTAAATATAGATTTTACTTTCCAAAAAATTGCGGACAGAATAGAAGACACCTGTTTATTTTCTGCTCAGTGAGAACTGAGATTTGGATGAGATAGATGATTAATTTTACTTATTCTGGATAAATGTCACAGTGTTAATACCTTAGTTTCTGTGTAATGTTTCGTAGACGCAATCTGATTATTTTGTTCGTTTTTTTCTCTGTAAGTTTTGTCCTGCCACTTATACTTGTTAAAATTGTTTTCCTTGAGGCCTATCGTTTAAACTTTTCACACAAAAATAAATTATCCTAAAATTTTCAATTGCATAAATAACGGGACATGCCAACGCCTTTTTAGTTCAACACACATTTACTGTAATTATTCGTTACCTTCAAGATTGCGCTACAACAATTCATTCAAATAATATATTGTGGGGTCAATTCTGGTTTGATTTTAATGAGTATGATACTACTAGAAGCAGAATTGTCACTAGTTTCTTTGTTTATTCTTAATTTATGTTGAAATAAATACAAGCAATAGTATGTACCAAGCTGCTCCTGTATCAGGCTAAAACAAAAACAGTTACAGACTAACACACAATACTAAAATTTCGGATTGGAGTCTGATAATTCTTTGAAATTTTGAGATAGCACAGGAATACTTATTTGGGTTCATGATAGACCGCACAAAGTCAATGAAATGATGATTTCTCTTTCATGTGTCATTTTCCCGTACTTGGAGTAAGGGAGATAACTTGCGTAACTATCGACGCACGTTTTGTATCCCGTTTTCCGCTAGAGGCGTGCAATTACGTATACTTCGCCTTAAATGGACAACAGATACTTGTTACACTTATATTAAATGGGGTTTGCTATCATTTTTTCCTGTTTTGTAGAACTGAATCAGAAAATATATCTTTAGTTTATATATCTTAATCAACCATTTATCAGTTTATACATAAGTATAATTGGATATTTTCTTACCCAATGTTATATTTCTTACATTTTGATAAATTGTTTGACTCATCTCTTGATTTATTATCACACTCCATTAACATGTTTATACTTTTATATTGTTATAGAATGGAAAAACAGCTTTACATTGTGCTGCTAAGTATGGACGGATTGATACAACAAAATGGTTAATAGATCAAGGATGCAGTCCTTGGGTGAAAACAAAACAGGTAACATTCATCTTATACGACCGCAAATTTTGAAAAAATTTTCGTCGTATATTGCTATCATACTGGCGTCGTCGTCGTCGTCGTCGTCGTCGTCGTCGTCGTCGTCCGAATACTTTTAGTTTTCGCACTCTAACTTTAGTAAAAGTGAATAGAAATCTATGAAATTTTAACACAAGGTTTATGACCACAAAAGGAAGGTTGGTATTGATTTTGGGAGTTTTGGTCCCAACATTTTAGGAATTAGGGGCCAAAAAGGGCCCAAATAAGCATTTTCTTGGTTTTCGCACTATAACTTTAGTTTAAGCTAATAGAAATCTATGAAATTTTGACACAAGGTTTATGACCACAAAAGAAAGGTTGGGATTGATTTTGGGAGTTTTGGTTTCAACAGTTTAGGAATTAGGGGCCAAAAAAGGGCCCAAATAAGCATTTTTCTTGGTTTTTGCACCATAACGTTAGTATAAGTAAATAGAAATCTATGAAATTTTAATACAAGGTTTATGACCATAAAAGGAAGGTTGGTATTGATTTTGGGAGATTTGGTCCCAACAGTCCAGAAATAAGGGGCCCAAAGGGTCCAAAATTAAACTTTGTTTGATTTCATCAAAATTGAATAATTGGGGTTCTTTGATATGCTGAATCTAACTGTCTATTTAAATTCTTAACTTTTGGTCCCGTTTTCAAATTGGTTTACATTTAGGTCCAAAGGGTCCAAAATTAAACTTAGTTTGATTTTGACAAAAAATGAATCGGTTGGGTTCTTTGATATGCTGAATCTAAAAATGCACTTAGATTCTTGATTATTGGCCCCGTTTTCAAGTTGGTCCAAATCGGGGTCCAAAATTAAACTTTGTTTGATTTCATCAAAAATTGAATATATGGGGTTCTTTGATATGCCAAATCTAACTGTGTATGTAGATTCTTCATTTTTGGTCCTGTTTTGAAATTGGTCTACATTAAAGTCCAAAGGGTCCAAAATGAAGCTTAGTTTGATTTTAACAAAAATTGAAATCTTGGGGTTCTTTGATATGCTGAATCCAAACATGTTCTTAGATTTTTGATTATGGGCCCAGTTTTCAAGTTGGTCCAAATCAGGATCTAAAATTATTATATTAAGTATTGTGCAATAGCAAGTCTTTTCAATTGCACAGTATTGCGCAATGGCAAGAAATATTTAATTGCACAATATTGTGAAATAGCAAATTTTTTTTTAATTAGAGTTATCTTTCTTTGTCCAGAATAGTTTGCAAGAAATATCTAATTTCACAATATTGTGCAATAGCAAGATTTTTTTTTTAATTGGAGTTATCTTTCTTTGTCCAGAATCAACAAAAAATATCTAATTTCACAATATTGTGCAATAGCAAGATTTTTTTTTAATTGGAGTTATCTTTCTTTGTCCAGAATCAACAAGAAATATCTAATTTCACAATATTGTGCAATAGCAAGAATATTTTTTAATTGGAGTTATCTTTCTTTGTCCAGAATCAACTTAAATCTTTGTTATATACAATATACAATGTATATTCACTTTTTACTACCAACTGATAAATTAAAATAATCTTTACCATTCAGTGATAACAAGCAGTTTTTTTTACATCTTAATATATTATGATGTATTTAAATGAGTAGTTATTGTTGCAAACTCCATTGGAAATTTTAATTGAGATTAGTTTTGGAATAAGGGAAAGGGGGATGTGATTAAAAAAATTGGGTTCAATTTTTCTCATTTGATATTTCATAAATAAAAAGAAAATTTCTTCAAACATTTTTTTGAGAGGATTAATAATCAACAGCATAGTGAATTGCTCTAAGAGAAAACTAAAATTTTAAGTTCATTAGAATACATTCATTCTGTGTCAAAAACCTATGATGTGTCAACTATTTAATCACAATCCAAATTTAGAGCTGAATCCAGCTTGAATGTTGTGTCCATACTTGCCCCAACCGTTCAGAGTTCAACCTCTGCGGTCGTATAAAGCTACGCCCTGCGGAGCATCTGGTTATTCTTATTCACTATCTTTATTAACGAAAAATGTATACATTTTAAATTGATATATAGAACAAAAATTCACTTGATATTATGTGAACCAAGAATTTAACACTGATCACTAATCAAATGTTAACACAATGCCAACCAATCAAAGTATTTAACATGGTACAGTCACTTGATTTACAAACTTCAATCATACCAACCCACAAACCACACTTCAAATGATGTCAACACACTGATCACCAATCAAATATTAACACACCGACAACCAATCAAAGTAATTAACATGGTGTAGTCACTTGACTTACAAACATCAATCATACCAACACACAAGACACACTTCAAATGATGTCAAAACACTGATCACCAATCAACTGTTAACACACGGACAAATAATCGAATGTTAACACACTGACAACCAATCAAAGTATTTAACGCATGGTGCAGTCACTTGATTTACAAATATTAATCAAACCAACTCACAGACCACACTTTAAATCACAAATCAAATCGTAACGCACAGACAAATAATCAAAGTAATTATCATGGTGTAGTCACTTGATTTATAAATATTTATCAGACTAACTCACAGACCACACTTTAAATCACCAATCAACACAGACATTTAATCAAAGAATTTAACATGGTGTAGTCATTTGATTTACAAACATTAACCAAGCCAACTCACAATCGACACTTTGTATCACCAATCAAATCTTAACACAAGGTCACATAATCAAAGTATTTAACATGAGTCCACCACACCTACAGATGGGTGCACTCCTAACCTGTACAGCAAGTTAACTTGATAACCAGTCATTTGGACTGGTCAAAGTTAACCTGTGACCGAATATAGGACTGCTCTGACCAGTCCTAGGACCAACATCTAGTTAACTTGAAAAGCGGACTTGGACCTAGGACTGTTTTTATGTCTGCCAAAAAGTTAACTTAGAAACAGGTCCGCTATTGATATAAGTTAACTTCGAACCAGTCCTGTCATAAGTTAACATAAGTTAACTTCGGAACCAGTCCTGTCATAAAGTTAACATAAGTTAACTTGGAAACCGGTCCTGCCACAAAGTTAACTTCTGCTTGAACAAATCCGATCAAAACCAGACCTGTTCCCAAGTTAACTTTTGACTGGTCTGGTCAACACTAAGTTAACTTGTAACCAGGACCGCTCTTCGTTGATTTAAAAAAAAAATATTTTTAATATCTTTGTTTCGTAGTATAAACATCGAAAATAAAGTAATTTGAAAATTAATACTTCCGTTTTATGAACAGGATTAAACACAAATAATTGAAAATAAGTATGCACAGAACGTAACACAAATTTATCTGTGATCTGACAATCTATCTATTATAAAAACGATCTCGGTTACAATGATAACAGGCACTGAATATATATATATATATATATTCCGAGATCAAATTCAATCATATTATGTATATTTTTGAAAAGAAGTATATTTGATGTTAGGTGTATACGTCCTTGTTAGTTATACATCCTTGAACTATGCAGCCACAATCAGCAATAGTTTAATTCATTTAAATAATGACTACAAATTTTTGTTCGCCTAAATTAAGGGTGCCAGCATGTCTTCTTTTTACTCAAAATACTGATACGTAACAAAATTTCAGTAGTTTTGATGCCTCCAGTTGACTTGTACAATAAAATTATTTGACCGCATCCACCAAAACTGACCATATATGCACTTTAATTTGTAAATCTATATACCCGCATAGTAAATCAGCAATATTTTTTATGTCAGGATTCAATGTATAATACAATCATGACAATGGACAGCAAAATTGCAATATAATAACAAAAAATTTTGGTTCGCATAAATTTAGGATACCAGCATGTCCTCATTTTATTCAAAATATTGATACGTAACAAAATTTCAGTAGTTTTGATACCTCCAGCTGACTTGTACAACAAAATTATTTGACCGCATTACCAAAACTGACCATATGTGAACTTTAAATTGTAAATCTATATACCAGCATAGTAAATCAGCCATATTTTTAATGTCAGGATTCAATGTATAATACAATCATGACAATGTACAGCAATATTGCAATATAATAACAACAAATTTCTGTTCGCCTAAATTAAGGGTGCCAGCATGTCCTCTTTTTACTTAAAATACTGATACGTAACAAAATTTCAGTAGTTTTGATGCCTCCAGTTGACTTGTACAACCAAATTATTTGACCGCATCCACCAAAACTGACCATATATGCACTTTAATTTGTAAATCTATATACCCGCATTGTAAATCAGCCATATTTTTTATGTCAGGATTCAATGTATAATACAATCATGACAATGGACAGCAATATTGCAATATAATAACAACAAATTTTTGTTCGCATAAATTTAGGATACCAGCATGTCCTCATTTTATTCAAAATATTGATACGTAACAAAATTTCAGTAGTTTTGATACCTCCAGTTGACTTGTACAACAAAATTATTTGACCGCATCCACCAAAACTGACCATATGTGCACTTTAATTTGTAAATCTATATACCCGCATAGTTAATCAGCCATATTTTTTATGTCAGGATTCAATGTATAATACAATCATGACAATGGACAGCAAAATTGCAATATAATAACAAAAAATTTTGGTTCGCATAAATTTAGGATACCAGCATGTCCTCATTTTATTCAAAATATTGATACGTAACAAAATTTCAGTAGTTTTGATACCTCCAGCTGACTTGTACAACAAAATTATTTGACCACATTACCAAAACTGACCATATGTGAACTTTAAATTGTAAATCTATATACCCGCATAGTTAATCAGCCATATTTTTTATGTCAGGATTCAATGTATAATACAATCATGACAATGGACAGCAATATTGCAATATAATAACAACAAATTTTTGTTCGCCTAAATTAAGGGTACCAGCATGTCCTCTTTTTACTTAAAATACTGATACGTAACAAAATTTCAGTAGTTTTGATACCTCCAGTTGACTTGTACAACAAAATTATTTGACCGCATCCACCAAAAGTTCAAAACTGACCATATGTGCACTTTAATTTGTAAATCTATATACCCGCATAGTAAATCAGCCACATTTTTGATGTCAGGATTCAATGTATAATACAATCATGACAATGGACAGCAATATTGCAAAATAATAACAACAAATTTTTGTTCGCATAAATTTAGGATACCAGCATGTCCTCATTTTATTCAAAATATTGATCATAACAAAATTTCAGTAGTTTTGATACCTCCAGTTGACTTGTACAACAAAATTATTTGACCGCATCCACCAAAACTGACCATTTGTGCACTTTAATTTGTAAATCTATATACCCGCATAGTTAATCAGCCATATTTTTTATGCCAGAATCAATGTATAATACAATCATGACAATGGACAGCAATATTGCAATATAATAACAACAAATTTTTGTTCACAATAAATTTAGGATACCAGCATGTCCTCATTTTATTCAAAATATTGATACGTAACAAAATTTCAGTAGTTTTGATACCTCCAGCTGACTTGTACAACAAAATTATTTGACCGCATTACCAAAACTGACCATATGTGCACTTTAATTTGTAAATCTATATACACCATGATGTACCCGCATAGTATTAATCAGCCATATTTTTTTATGTCAGGAATCATTGTATAATATAATCATGACAATGGACAGCAATATTGCAATTTAATAACAACAAATTTTTGTTCGCATAAATTTTGGATACCAGCGTGTCCTCCTTTTATTCAAAATATTGATACGTAACAAAATTTCAGTAGTTTTAATACCTCATGCTGACTTGGAAAACAAAACTATTTGACCAAAACTGATCATATGTGCACTTTTATTTGCAAATCTATATACCCGCATACCATTGTACCGAGGGCCTTAATGTCTTCTCCTGGCGCTCCTGTTCACATTTTAGTAGGACCGTAAATGTACACGTAATCAATAATATTGGAAAACCATTAATGCAAAAAATATTCTGAATAAATTGAGAATGTCAGAATTTCATCTCTTTATTTATAATAACAGTCACATCATATATAGGAGTTCATGATGGTGTACGTGTAAAACAAAACTATTATGCCACATCATCAAAGTACCAACACTGACATGTCTGAATTCATTTGTACTGTTTACAATGATTTAATAAAAAAAAGTATACGAGGTTCTCTTCTTGGAATCTATTATGTCGGTTGATTGATTTTGTTTATAGTTAAACGTCAAGTGGCAACTATTTCATTAAAGTGCGCATTGAGTATAATTTTAGGACGTCCCATATAAATATCGGCAATGACAAATCTCTCGATAAATCTGACGAATTTGACGAGATTGTTGATAGTTTTACCACATCGTATGCTTACGGACACTGTACAATTTCTGTTAGAATATTCTGCGGGAAATAGAATAGTAAATCCAATGCAAACAAGTTGAATATCAATGAAATATCCATGCAAGTATAAATTTATGCATAAAGTAAAATTTAGGAAGGGACAGGTAAACAACGGGGAACGAAGTAACGTAGACAATGTTGCCGATATCCCGTGATATAAGAATATTGTTCCGATGCGTTGGATAACCTTTCTATCCGCCTTCTAATAAAAAAAAACTCTGTGTGATCGTATAGCCATTTTTTATTTATATAAAAATACATGTATATCAAATAAAAGAGAGCATTTGTATAATATCTAGTAGAGTCTAGCGAGTAAATAATAAATGATATCTGTGGAAAAACAATGCGAATGTTGTTTACATATTTTAATGAAAGCTCAAGTCTGATATGAAAACTCTTATAACGATAATCTGTCATAAGCAGACCTGTCCTCAGGTCTGGTCAATAGCAGACGTGTCCACAGGTCTGGTCAAAAGCAGACCTGTCCTCAGGTCTGGTCAGGAGCAGACCTGTCCACAGGTCTGGTCTGAGGCAGACCTGTCCTTAGGACTGGTCAAAAGCAGACTTGTCCACAGGTCTGGTCTGGGGCAGACCTGTCCTCAGGACTGGTCAAAAGCAGACTTGTCCACAGGTCTGGTCTGGAGCAGACTTGTCGATAGGCCTGCAGCAGTCCTAAAAAAGCAGACCGTAGGTCTGGTCCACCAACAACGAAGTTAACTTGCTTGACTGCTTAAAAATTCTCAAGTTAACTTAGAAAGCAGTCAACAAGTTAACTCTAAGTTAACTTTTGTCAAGGTTAGGACCGCACCCATCTGTACCTACACCCATACTACCAGTTGTAATATACCACCACACCTATGTACATCTATTACTAGCTGTGCACTACCACCACACCTAACTAGACCCATACTACCAGTTGTATACTACCACCAGACCTATGTACATCTATTACTAGCTGTGCACCTCCACCACACCTACTATTAATCACCATTAAATACAACTACCAACTATTAGAACAGACACTCAAACCACTAACCATTTACCATACACATTTTAATCCCTATTAACAGCAGACACCTCACCAACCAATCTTGCATAGTTTTCACAACAAAAAATAACCATATACTACACTGAATATTACCACAAACCATGGCTACAGACACTCCAAAAACCAACCAATTACCATATACACCTGTATCACCGTTCACAGCATACACCTCATTTAACAATCTTGCACAGCGTTCATAAATATTACACATTCTTTACTGCAATCAGCACAACCACAAACCTTGAATCTTAACACTCCAATTACCAACAATTTACAACAATGTTGTGTTAATCTTGAATAGCCTTCACAACAACAAAAAGCCACATACTTAAAGTATCACTACAACCACCAACCATACAAAACAATATAAGTCTTGATTCATTCACTATTTAAAAAGATTTATTGGGAAAGAATGAATTAAAAGAGTAACAAGATATGATTTGTTTGTATTGTCTAGCCTGTCTTGTACAAGAGGATGATTTAGAATTCTATGATATATATCGGTCCTTGAATGTTTATTTGCATTTCAGGGTGATACTCCATATGATTTGGCGACTTCAGTACTTAACGTGTTTGTTAAGAAAGAGGATAAGAAGAAAGTAGCGGACATACTAAAGGTACATTTTATGTCATAAATAACAAGTAGAGAACCTTTTAAAATAATAAAAAAACATTCATCCATTACTTGTTTTTTTTGTGGGTATCAATTGACATGATCTGCGGAACCAAGTAAGATGTTATATTTGCTAAGCGTCAGTCGTGTGTTCTTTTAACTTTTACAAAAATTTCATCTGAATCAATGGGGCCAATTGGATCAAATATAGTTGTCGTTCCTTATTTTTTAAATCCGAATAATTCAGATATTCTATTTTGATACAGTACGGTAGCTGAATTAACACCTAAATGCTTAGTCAATGAAGAATAGTAGATCAATCTTTCTGAAGTAACTTAGGATTTACTTAAAGAGCGCAAATTAACCTCCAGAAATCATGCCAAATTTTAATTCAGGTTCTGCCAATTAAGAGAGATTGGTTACTTATGAAAGGGGGGATTTTTCAGGTTGACTTTAACCAAAAATCTTCTCCTTTGAAACTACTTAACTGGATGGATACAGACTTGGCCACAACCATCTTATTTTTGTCTGGAGACATTGGTATTACTAACCGGCAGCGGCTGCGTAAACTATTTGTATTAAGCTTTATATTTCAAAAGGTAGAACACTTGGAGGTGTAATACCCCCAAAATCATGGTACGTCACATCAACTTGTATACGAAAATAGGTCGAAAAAAATACTCCCTTGAATTTGACAGTTGTAGGTAATTATTCCTACATTTTTTTGCAGTAAATGATTTCTGCGCATAAACATATGTCTTGGGTATTTCTAAGCACCATTTATTTTTTACTTGGGATTTCTATAGAATATTTTGTAATCTTTAGGTTACATGGTGTGACTGAACCTTGTACACAGATAAAATAAGGGGAACATTTGATTGGTTAACTTCCAGTGATAATTATTTTCTTATAAGCAATGAAATATGATGTGAATTTTTTTCTATAGTGCTGGACAGGATAAAACTTTACCAAGTATTTTTTAAAAACAAAGATAATTTCTACACATTTTTTTGAAAAGTACAAATTTAACAAAGACTAATAGGGGAAAATCAATGATGGTATTACACCTGAAAGCTTCATATATTGTATGCAGATATTGCGAAGTTGTCGTCAATCAGATGTCCATTGTACTTGCTTGGCCTTAATGTCATGGTTCACTGCTTGAAACAAAAAATTGAGTATTTTTTTGTCATGAGAATTTCTCATTTATTATGATTAATTGGATAACTACATGTATATTTGGTAAATTGGTTTCTTGAAACGTTTATATATCTGTCAGTCAAAGTTCACATTACCTCATGTCATGGATCAGTGACCACGGTTAAAGTTACATGATCAGGTCCGTTTCTCAAGTACTATAAGCAGAAAGTCAACTATATTTGGTGTATGGAATGATTTCAGTGGGTACATTTCAGTCTTCAGGTTTTATCTGACTTTGACTTCATTTTCATTGTTCATTGGTCAATGTTTAATTTTTGTGTTTTCGTCTGTTTTTCAAGTACTATAAGCAATAGGTCAACTTTATCTGATGTATCGAGTGATTGAAAGGTGGACATGTCTGTCTGGTGGGTATCATCAGACCTTGAACTGTCTGGCTGATATTATCTAACCTTAACATCATTTTTAGGGCCCAAATAAGCATTATTCTTGGTTTTTGAACAATAACTTTAGTATTAGTTTATAGAAATCTATGAAATT
The DNA here is from genome assembly GCA_019925275.1 of Mytilus edulis. Classification (NCBI taxonomy): domain Eukaryota; kingdom Metazoa; phylum Mollusca; class Bivalvia; order Mytilida; family Mytilidae; genus Mytilus; species Mytilus edulis. The sequence goes on from CM034351.1 coordinate 12,716,953, forward strand.
TTAACACAATGTTTATTACCACAAAAGAAAGGTTTGGATTGGTTTTGGGAGTTTTGGTCCCAACAAATTAGGGGCCAAAAGGGGCCGAAATTAAACTTTGTTTGATTTCATCAACAAATGTATTATTGGGGTTCTTTGTTATGCCATATCTAACTGTGTATTCAGATTCTTAATTTTTGGTCCTGTTTTCAAATTGGTCTTTACATTAAGGTCCAAAGGGTCCAAAATTAAATTTAGCTTGATTTTAACAAAAATCTAACTCTTGGGGCTCTTTGATATGCTGAATCTGTATAAACATGTACTTAGATTTTTGATTATGGGCCCAGTTTTCAAGTTAGTCCAAATCGGGGTCCAACATTATTATATTAAATAATGTGCAATAGCAAGACATTTTCAATTGCACAGTATTGCGCAATAGCAAGAAATCTGCAATTGCACAGTATTGTGCAATAGCAAGAAATTTTCAATTGCACAGTATTGCGCAATAGCAAGAAATCTTCAATTGCACAGTATTGCGCAATAGCAAGAAATATTTAATTGCACAATATTGCGCAATAGCAAGAATTTTCAATTGCACAGTTTTTATGAAATATTCTTTGAAAATTGGAGTTATCTTTCTTGTCCAGAATAGTAATTGAATCAACTTAAATCATTGTTTTATACAATATACAATTTATATTCACTTTTACTACCAACTAATGAATTAAATCAATCTTAACCATTTAGTGATTACAAGCACTTTTTTACATTTAATATTTTATGATGTATTTAAATGAGTAGTTATTGTTGCAAACTCCATTAGAAATTTGAATTGAGATCAGTTTTGGTATAAGGGAAAGGGGGATGTGAGAAAAAAAATTGGGGGAGGGTTCAATTTTTCTCATTTCAAATTTCATAAATAAAAAGAAAATTTCTTCAAACATTTTTTTGAGAGGATTAATATTCAACAGCATAGTGAATTGCTCAAAGGCAAAACAAATTTTTTAAGTTCATTAGACCACATTCATTCTGTGTCAGAAACCTATGCTGTGTCAATTATTTAATCACAATCCAAATTTAGAGTTTAATCCAGCTTGAATGTTGTGTTCATACTTGCGTCAACTGTTCAGGGTTCAACCTCTGCGGTCGTATAAAGCTGCGCCCTGCGGAGCATCTGGTTTTATATAGATTAGACCATTGGTTTTCCCGTTTGAATGGTTTTACACTAGTAGTTTTAGGGCCCTTTATAGCTTGTTGTTCAGTGTGAGCCAAGACTCCGTGTTGAAAACCGTACCATGACCTATAATGGTTTACTTTTATAAATTGTGACTTGGATGGAGAGTTGTCTCATTGGCACTCATACCACATCTTCCTATATTTATTTACATTCATTTTTTTTTGTTTCTGCAAAAACTAGAGTAGGAAAACAAATGTACCAGTAAATGACAAAAATAATCATCAAAATAAGGTCTATGATAATATAAAGATAAAGAGATATGGTATGAGAATACTATCCACCGGAGTTCAAATGACAGGGATCAACTGTAAGTAAAAGTACGGCCTCCAACAATGACCAAAACTGCATATTCAGCTAAAATCAACATACATAAAAATGTAAGAAAAATTCAAACGAGAAACCATATAGCCCATCTGATGCTAACACACTAAGCATAAAACAACTGTGATATACAGCAAAAAACGACAACAACTGATGGTTCTGGACTTGGAACAGGCACGTAAAGCATATTTTTGGGTAAAACATGCAAATGGGAGCTTTACCCTATCCCTTACACGAAACAGTGGTCTAACAGAATAACATAGAAACACACGGAAAACCATACTTTTACTAGGAAGTTTCGTGAAAAATTATATCCCAGAACGGAAAGTTGATATGCACTACTATTTTATTCAAAGGTCAAAATATAGGGCTGTGCAGCATATTTTCAACATTTATGTGCCCTGAACTTCTAAGAGTTTAAACTTGTACTAAATTTCTAAACTACCCCTACCTACACTTTTTGACCTCCTAAGAACTAAATTTTAGGCACTTCCCTTTTTTTCCATACTGGTAACATTCTCAAGTCATGTCCCTATGAGATGAAATACAGAGATCATATGTGGGAACCAGTACGTTAACAAATTAACGTATGTATGAATATTATATTTCTCCCCAAAAGAGGCGTGGCTTGTGAAACAGCTGTATTTACAAAGTGCAACCTATATAAGTCAATATTTTTATCAATTTGTGTTTGTGTTAAAAAGAAAATGATGAATAGAGAAAAAATTTAAACATAAACAAATTATAAGCAACACAAAATCAACAAATGATGGAATTAGATTCAAGTTTGCAATGTTGGTTGAGTGGACTTTTTTTGTAGATGCACATTAATCTATGTGAGCTAGACATGCTTTTTAGAGCCTCTACTTTTAGAAATCTGAAAAATTGTACTTGGCGGAAAATCCATCTTAATGTAATGAGGATTTTATAAAATTATTAATATATTAGGTATTAGGCACTCTTATTGTTACCAAAAATCTGCTAAATTATATCTTCACAAAGTGCTCCGATTCTCAGATGGCTAAATTGCATTACAGGTTATCCGTCTTTCTCATTCAATTTTCAACAACATGAACAATGATAGTTTGAAATAATAGTATTGTTTGATTCTGTGTCTGTTTGTTAATATTTGTCTTCACGTGAAGATGTTTCTTCTCATTTTTTCTCAAAAGCATTATTTCAAATGTATCGAATACATAAAACCCTTTTTTCAATATTTCTAGGATTATGAAAATTGGTTGCGATTAGGTAAGTGTTCCTAAGAAAATGCTTTTACCTTATTTTGCTGTTTTTTTCATAACTGATTGATAAACTTATGACTCGTTCTTTTATGATATTTTTTATATTACTGCTTTCTGTGCTTTTGCATTTTCTGGAAGGCCCAGGATTCTATCAATCTTCATGAAATATTTATAAAACTTCATATTTGAGTTAATTTCTTTAAAATCTGTGAGATAACCTTAAAAAAATCACTGTGTGTACTCTAAGTCTTTCTTTACTGTACATGTTATACCCCCTCCCCTGTTTCAATTTTTTAAAGAATTTGAAAACAAGACTTTAATTATTGCCAGCTTACCCTATTTGCATATTTTCTGATATAAAATGCCAAGAATCTGTTTAAAACTGTTTTGATAACATATTGAAAGCATATCAGAATACGTACTATAAATGTAATGTTTAGCAGTCAATCATTATAACATACAAGATTATATAAAGTAGCAAATCCTGCCTCTGTCTCCAGTTCACATCTTTCAGTATGCCACTCTGTCAATGAAGGTACACATTTTCTGCCTTAAATGGTCAATTTAGAATTCTTGTCATAACAGTATCATCTGTAACCATATATCTGACACAATTTAGCTAATATATATACTAGAAGTGTTCAAACAAAGCCATAGGTGCAATAGTTGTATGTATGCAGATACCAGTCTGATATATAACTTCACATAAAATGTTATAGAGATGACTGCTTACATCTGAGTTTTGCAAAACTTCCAAGCATAGTTACTGTTATCTATATTAAGAACTTGAAAATCATAAAATCATAGCAGTTACAAGTTAAATTATTTGTTTTATGACCCAGGGGGTAGGCAATTTTCTATGTTTTTTGCCCCTTGGGCCTCAAATTTCCTAAATCATTCTGCTGTTTCTAGCAATTTGGAATATTTAGTACATATTCAGGATAGAGCACACTATTGTTAGTTTTGTTAAGATATTGTTGTATTTCTAGCTTGCATTTATTATGCTGTGGTGACAAAAAAAGCAGATTTAGGTGTTACAGCTAACTTTTGGGTTATCGACAGGACACAAACACCCAATAAATAATATTCAGGATTCTATCAATCTTCATGAAATATTTATAAAATTCATATTTGAGTTAATTTCTTTAAAATCTGTGAGATAAAGCAAATTTGGTTTAATTCTGAATGTTCTCTTTTTTCACCCAATATAGGTTGCATTTCTGTAAATATTGACTGCTATTTCCCATAGGAACTCCTTTTACGGCTAAAACTGTAACACTTTTCCTATGAAGTTTTGAAAAAAATCTTATCCTAGAATTGAAAGTTTCATAAGCACTACAATTTTTTTCAAAGGTCAAACTATAGGGCTGTGTGGCTTATTTTCAACGTGTATATGCCCTGGACTTCTCAGAGTTTAAACTAACACTAATTTTCTTAACTACCCCTACCTCAAATGAATGGTTACCACAGCTTTCAATGTAAACAATATGCACATGTATATTTACTGGTAACATTCCCAAGTAATGTCTCTGTGAGATGGAACACAGAGAGCAAAACTGGGAACCAGTATGTAAAGAAAATTAATTTTCTATGAATATTCAAAATCTCCCTAAAAGAGGCGTGGTTTGAGAAACAGCTGTATTTACAAAGTGCAACCTGTATCATGTGTTTATGGTTTTAATTATCATTAATGGACAATAACTGTTTTGAATGCGAATATAGTACTATAACATGTATAACCGATGTCAGTACTATGCCAATTACTGACCTGGTTATTCATTATTCTAGTTTGGGGGAACTAGCTGGTTTCTTTCTTAAAAATTCATGCTAATGTTACACAGATTCACAGGTCTATATATAAATGTTTATTAAATTAGGATTCAGTATTTAGCAATAACAGTCAACATATAACAATCACATAGGTTCATGAGAAATGTATATGTCGTGTACATTTTATTATTTTGTACAGGTTACTGTACAAACACTTTGTAAAAGTAATTACTTGTATGATGCCATCATACAAGTTAGTACTTGTACAAATATAATTGTACGAGTAATTACCTGTACAGTTTCTGTTGCGAAAAAGACAATAACTTGTACAACTCGCTATCTTTTAGTTTAATTTGTTTCTTTTTACGAAATGTGTAAATAACTTCAGCTAACATGACACTTTGAGCATATTGGGTTGAACAACGAGGTGCTACTAAAATACGGACTACTGGTGCAAAGTGACAAAGTCATTGTTAGGAATAAATAAAATGAAACTCTTCTTCCAATTATTTTTATTTTATTATAGGCCAAGGTAGAATAATGATTTGTACCAGTTATTATCTTTTTCTCAATAAAAATTGGACAAGTAATTACTTGTACAATTGTATTTGTACAGGTAATAACCTGTATGATGACATCATACAAGTAATTACTTGTACAAAATGTTTGTACAAGTAATAACCTGTACAAAATAATAACATGTATACGACATATATAACAATATGTCTAGCAACTATCCGACAACTGATTGTCCTTAATTAAAAATGGTCAACTAATATATATTGTGTTTTTCATTATTTAATTTACACAACATTAATACTCAATATCTTTACTTGTCATACTAATGATAATTGACCTATTTTCCCAAAGATCAGGTCTTTGTTACATACACTGAACTAATCTTAAAAAGAAAGAAATCCTTTTTGAATATAACACTTCTCTTAATTCTAATCCTTATTTCTAATTGTCTTTTGACCCCTGGGGATAACATAATAATTTACTTTACACCTATCTAAAATTGTGAATACTTATTTTAATTCTTTATCAAGTAACTAATTTCTTAAGCTAGTGTCAATTATATAACGTATACTGAAATGTAAGAATCATAAGATTTTACACACTAATATTATATGATATCTAAAATATAGTTCATCAAATTATATTTTTCCTGTGAAGGTCAATGGTTATCTTCAGGCACTCTATTTCCTCCATCAATAAAAACTGGCCGCCCTGATATAGCCAATGGTACGGAAAGTGGCGTTAAACACCAACAACCTATCAATTCAATCAGAATTGACATTTGTATTAAAATACTTTAGAGGATGACCTTTAACTACCTGGGGTCATACTTGTTTAAGGTCATACCATCATGACTAGCTTATTTTTTGTACTCACATGATATAATTTGACATTGATACTACAAATATTGTCATTAGAAATTACTGCTTTGATATTTATGAGATACAATGGTTATTTTTTATAACAAATCTACTTTTTCTGAATAGCAGGGAGTGTTCTTTACACGCTTATATGACCGACAACAAAAAATATCAAATATATTTAAAGTGCATCACAAACATCTAAGCTGGTTTAAGAGTGTTTATGAGTACACATGTTTAAATTTACCTTTAACCGGAATGCCAAAACCTACACATATAAAGACAATGATGTCTACGTGTATATGTTACAATGAATTTGTATAATAAAGGCAACAGTAGTATACCGCTGTTCTATGTAGAATCCCTGAAATTTTCAGGGATTATGTAGAATCACTGGCTAGTTTAGGGATTATATATAATCACTAAAATTTTCAGGGATTATGAATAATCACTAGAAAAAACGTCTGGGATTCTACATAATAACTGAAATGAAGAAATAGTTTTATTTATAAAGAAAATGAATAAAATTGAAATTATTTATTCTATAAAATCACATAAAAAATCATTATAATGTAACATAAATTGTAAAATGTTAAGCACAATAAATCAAAATGATAACCCAAATTTTTTTTGGGACACTACATGAAAATGTGAAACGCAATATACCAAAATAATATGCTTCACATCTGTTTTTACCACAATATCCACATTTAAGAAAACCTTTTCCTGCACATATCGAATCAGATGTTAACGACTTGGCTTAGTGAAATAAATGTGTTTAAGTAAAACATCTGAAGGTACCCCCCCCCCCCCCCAAAAAAAAAAAGATGGGAATTTGCAACCTTGAACCGGTTCGAGAAAGAAAGATACCACGTTTTGTAGTCAGGCGATATCCTTTTTCAGACTTTTTTTTTCAATTGTTATTATGTTTTAAGGGTTGCCATTTCCTTTTTATCCATTTGGAAATTCTGAATTGCTATGAGAATATTACACCAAATGCAAGCTTCCTCTAAAAATTGTTTCAATGTGTCAATCCTAAGTTCTGCCTGTTTTTCCTACATTTAGATGCCTAAGTTCTCACAATTTGAATGTCTTGTTCATTTAAACAATAAAAAAAACAACACAAAACACAGATGTTCCATAATCTTCTTCACCATTTGCTTTACATGTATCACAACTAATATGCTTTGTGGATTTAAAAATAGAGCATAAATAAGGCCGTTAGTTTTCTCATTTGAATTGTTTTACATTGCCATTTCTGAGTTAAAGTCCGTATGGTGACCTATAGATGTTAATTTCTGTGTCATTTTGGTGTCTTGTTGACAGTTGCCTCATTGGCACTAACACCACATCTACTTTTTTACCTGAATATTCATTTGCCCCTGGATTTTAATAAACAAACAATACATGTAAAGCTATTGCTATAAATGTGATGTTGATATTTTAATTTTGACGTCTTCAACTCTATCTCGAAATCCTGTGTTGGTTATATCTTTTAGATCGTCCTCTGTGTTTAAAAGCAAAATTATTTCATCTGGCAAGGAAAGAAAATATATAATTTGTCTATATAATTTTGTTTTATCAAATAAAGGATCATTAAATTATTCATTATCCCTAAAATCATATTAGGGAATTTATATAATAATTATTAAAATGTTCAGTGATTATGTAAAATCACTGGTCATTTTCAGGGATTATATATAATTACTAATGATTTTGTGATTCTACATATTCCATGAAAAATCACGGATTCTACATAATCTCTGATTATACAAATTCACTGTAACATATATACATGAATAAGGGAAAAGCTGAACAAGAAAAAAAAGTTAATTGTAGGTCAATTTTTCCTGAGAAAGTTGTAATAGTAGTTCTTTTAATACTAAATTTCTTTATCAAAGAATAATTGAAGAAAACTAAGTTGTAAATACTCCACTTGGCTGTTTCTTGGTCAGGTCTAAGTAATGAAGAAAACAGCGTATTTCCAATTACCTATATATCTTGTAATTTTTAAATGATTTAATGTTATGTTATAAAACATAGTAATATAAATGATTTTTTTTAAATTAACAATAGTGTTTTAAATTACTTTATTCATTCTATTTTGCTAAAAAGGTTATTTTTTCTGTATTGTAATTTATGTTGAAAAAGTTATCTGATATTATGCACTTTAGTTATGACATTACAATCAGGGTAAATATCACGATGTGATTCATTTTAGTTATGACATCATGATCATGAGTAACAGTATTCTTTTTTAGTCATATTATCATGCTATTAAGTGTTATGCATTTTGTATACTGCATAATGTGGTTTGTCTTTTGAGAACTGCTGGCATTTTCACTTCGTTTTTCGACAAATGAGTTTGAAGATATCTTTGGTATCTTTCTCATGTCTTTTAGTTATGACATAATACAAGGTAAACACCATACGATTTTGCAATCTAGTTATGACTTCATTATGTTAACAAATGACTATTGCCAGTTAAGTTCAATTTCAATTTTCACAATTTTAACTTTTCTCGTTATTGAGTTATCGCCCTTTTGAATATCCATAAGTGGTCCTTTTTTTAGATTCAGTTACCTCCCTTTGAACAGAAATTTCCAATTATACACACAAAGTTTGATTACACTTTATAAATAATGTTCACCTGTTATCAGTTTAATAAATAGCATATGTCTTATGTCTTATCTCACAATTATAATTGGAGTCAGTTTTATTTGAAAATTTTCTGTTTTCTTAGTGTTGATGATTAAAAGCTATATACATAATATAGGAGTTGTATAGATAATTACAGATAAGTTTTTTATAGATTTTTGACAGACAGTGTATAAATGATAAATACACATTTGGATTGTGTTCTTTTCTTTGGTAAATTGTTTGAAGATTTTTTTTCTTCTTTTCTTTGGTAAATTGATTGAAGAATTTTGTGGTAGGTGTGTTTGTTTTTCTGTATAAATAAATTATTGCTATATATAGAAATATTTGTGTGTGTGTGTGTGTGTGTTAATTTTAATTTTTATTTGATCCGGTTTACAAATTCATTACATAATAATCTTTTTTTATAACTTAAAAAGTTGAAGTAAAGATAAGTTGCAGATCTATATTAGTGTGTTACAAATGAAAAAAATAAATATTGGGAACTATCAACTATATATATAAAGTGTGATTACACGTTTTATCAAGATAATATAATGCGACCATCTGATAATTGTCAATTATAATTGGAGTTACAGAATTATTTGCAAACTATAAATTATATTTGATTATAATTTAAAAATAAATCACATCATTTCTTATTACATTATATCTAATGTAAGATTCTATGGTTAAATCATAACTAATTTTAGATTAACACTATTGGTTCAAGGAAATAAATTTTGAGTTATTTAATTTTGAACAGAAATCGTTTAACTAAGAAGTATTTGATAAAAAATAGAATTATTGGGGTTCTTTTATATGCTGATTCTAGCAATGTATTTTTTTTTTTATATTGGACCATAATAGGTAAATGTCCAATTTCAGGTTGATCAGTTCTTTGACTACATTTATTTTGTGTCACAATTCCATGCTTTATCAAATATTCAATCACAATCCAAATTCAGACTTGTTTTTAAGCTTAACAGTTATCAAAAGTACCAGGATTATAATTTCATACGCCAGACGCGCGTTTCGTCTACATAAGACTCATCAGTGACGCTCAGATCAAAATAGTGAAAAAGCCAAAACATATACAAAGTTGGAGAGCATTGAGGACCAAAAATTCCAAAAAGTTGTGCCAAATACGGCTAAGGTAATCTACTCCTGGGGTAAGAAAATCCTTAAATGTTGTGTCCATACTTTTATCAACTGTTCAGGGTTCGACCTCTGCAGGACAATCCGGTGTGATGTCTCTCTGACAGCCTGTTGTTAATTGGTATTCAGCTTATATGACTTAAAGGTTCAATTCAACTATTTTCATTGATTTGCGTCTGTCATCCCCTTGCGTGTTGCTATATTTATTTTTTAAACATCGTCTCCCTTGAAACTACCTGTTCATTTGGAAACAAAAATTGTTCAAAATCATGAGTGGGTATCTATTGTAAATAATTAATGTCTGTTGATGACGTCTGCTTAACAACATGATCTACATGACCAAAAATATATGAAAGTTGTGTGCATTATCGTGAAACCCCCATATTGCTACAGAAAATCTGACAGATGCAGATTGTCAAGATATGCCTACTGTTCATTTACACAAAAACTGTTAGATGACTCCTCAGAAGAGTTTTTGCTCTTAAATGTAATTTATACCAATTGTTTTCATTTTTGATCAAATGATATATTAATAAGTAATCAAAAATAACAAGCAAGACACATTCTATAAGAAGATTAGCATAGCTTAAATTGTTAGGGACCCCCTCATTTGAGTTATTTTCCTTCATGACAAGTTACTCCTTTTTAGGTGTTGGCTAAAACTGTAGTTGATACCGAGATTTATGAAATTGGAAGAAATTATCAGCAATACAAGGTCAACCAACAGAAGATTTAAATCATACATTATATTGTAGTCTGTAATGGTAAAATAAAAATGAAAGAAGATGTGGTATGATTGCCAATGAGACAACTGTCCACAAGAGACCAAAATGACATTAACAACTAAAGGTCACAGTACGGCTTTCAACAATGAACAAAGCACACATATCCAGGCGAGGGAAACAGGCTTTTTGAAGTCTCCTGTTTACTTGGTGTGTTTCTGTTATGAGGACGTCATCTCCTGTTTCTTATTTGAGTTTATTTAATTGAAATATTTTCAAATAAAGCGACGTTTTCTAGGTTTACCCCTGGAGGTTAATCAGTTTGACAAAAGATCAGCTGGTGTATTTGCAAGTTTATTAAAGGAAGAAGGATACTGCCATTATGAAGCTCGAGTTATGTTAGCAGGTGAACAAGGCACCGGTAAAACTACAATTGCAAGATATCTTGTGGGCAAAGGTCCAACCAGAAGGAGATTATCAACTGATGGGATTGATTTATACAATGGTTTGTCATTTATTGACCGTGAGGCCGAAGAATGGATGCATGGGAAACAAGGTAATCTGAATATATAAAGTATATACATTATAAATCAAATTTCAACAAGTAATATATAAATGGTAAACTGTTAACATACTTATTTCTAATGTGAATATAACCTATACAGCTGTCCATTTTAATTTGTTGCTATATGCCTTCAATTTCTGTTGTCGCAAAATACATTGAAATATCTGGTTGTTCTAATATTAACCCTAAATGAGGTTTAACAATTGGTGAAAACATACATAATATAGAGTATACAGAAAAATGTAAATTATATCTTTAACATGAAGCATATTGATAGAAACATGTCTGTTCTACCGCATACGATCGTATCTTGACAGAAAACATTTCTGTTTGATGCCACATAATTGTGTCTTGACATAAAATCGTTTTGTTCTATGCCAGAGAATCGTATTGTGACATACAGCATTTTTGCACCATGCCATACAATCGTTTCTTTCAAAAAACATTTCTGTTCTAAGTCATAGAATCTTGTATTTAATATGAAGCATCTTGACCAAAAATATGTCTGTTCTATGCAAGAAAATCGTATCTTAACAGCAGAACTTTCAGTTTTATTTAAAAAAAAAAATACGATTACTGTCAGAAAAAAAATTATGTTCTATGTCATTGAATCGTGTCTTTAATATGAAGCATCTGGATTAAAAATAAGTCTGTTCTTATAATGCTGTAGAATCGTATCTTGACGGATCATTTCTGCTCTACGCCATATAATGTATCTTGACAAAAACATTTCTATGTCATAGAATCGTGTTTTAATATGTAACATCTTGACATAAAACATTTCTGTTCTATGCCATACAAGCATGTCTTGACAAAAGACATTTTTTGTGCTATAGCAGAGAATCGTGTCTTGTCAGAAAACATTTATATGTCATATAATCATGTCCTTAATATGAAGCATCTTGACAGAAAATACTTCTGTTCTTTGCCGTAGAATCGTATCTTGAGAGAAAATATTTCTGCTCTGTCATAGATTCGTATCTTGAATATAATAGATATTGACAGAAAATATTTCTATTCTTTGCCGTAGAACCGTACCTTGACAAAACACATGTCTGCTCTACGCCATACAATCGTTTCTTTACAGAAAAAAAAACTACGTCATATAATCGTGTCCTTAATATGAGGCAACTTTACAGAAATTTTTCTGTTCTTTGCATAAGAATCGTACCTCGTCAGAAAACATTTCTGTTTTATGCCATAGAATCGTGTCTTGTCAGAAAACCTGTCTGTTGTATGCCATATAGTATCGTATATTGTCATTGTTAATATTATTTAACATATAAAATGTGATTGCAGTGAAATGTTACTAAAAACGACTAATAGGGGAAAATATACATATTTTTTAAGGAATCAATCTTTAAAAGATATGTAGATTATCTAAATCTAAAGTATCAAATAAACCAAAAATGATCACATTGTTCAATTTATTTGGACAATATCTTTATTCACCAAGTACAGTAATTCATTGGTTACAAAATAGTTTAATAGCTTGTTTTAATTGATATTTGGTCATTGACATGTTTGTGACATACTGAATACATGCTTTTCAATATACACTCTGAATTGATGATGTCCTTAGAGTGGAAAAGATTTAGATTCAATAAGAGATACGTCTTTTAGATCAATTTACGAAGAATTTTGAAATATGTTAGGTACGAGTTCAATGTTTCTGTTGAAACAAAGTATAAAATTAGAATAGTTGGTATGATAGCCAATGACAAAACTATCTTACAGCGACAAAAATAAGCAAGTGTAAGCAAATATGGGTCAATGTATGGCATTCTACAATAGTAGAATTTGTAACATATAGCCATCTTTAAAAGTCCCCAACATAAAAAAAGATTAATCAATTGAATAATGATTTATGACAAAACAATAAACGAAACTCAAATATGACAGACATCAACCGACGACAACCCCTGAGTTACAGGATTCTGACTTGGGACAGTCCCATTTAGCAAGTGGCTGGATTAAACATGTTTATGATTAGTAGAATTGTTGAACCTTCTTTATTTTTTATACAACATTGGATAAAAACTAAAAATAAGTTTATCAATATATTTTTAGATTTTACATTATCAGAAGTAGCTATCAGTAGATCGTTACCTCAAAGTAGAGATACTTTGACAAAGCACAAGGAGAAATGTCAGTCGTCATCTAAAGATGAAGTTGTTCCTGATGGACAAACTCAACGCCTGTTAACATCGGAAAGTAGAGATACTTTGACAAAGCACAAAGAGAAAGGTCAATCGTCATCTAAAGATGAAGTTGCTCATCATGTACACACACAACGCCTGTTAACATCGGAAAGTCTTTCACTAGTTTCTGAGAATGCTACACCTGACATATTGAATGATGCTGTGGTTCCAACTACAGAATTATATGTTCCTGCGAAAGAAACAGAAGATTGTACTTACCCAAGTAAGCCTTTAAGAATCAAGATTCATTCAATTGCGATTTTCACCCATTTAACAGTATTCGAATTCTGGATTGATATGTAGACTAGAACAGTTAAAATAACGTATATATTAAATACAAATACAAAATAAAGTCACACTTAATAAATTTGATCGAAGAATTTTCATACAAAAAGGAGCAGTTCAGATAACTGTAATGTCAATCAATGTTAATTCCAAGTTATCTTTGAATTTCTTATAACAGACAAACCAGAAGAACTTCAGTGAAATGGGATGTAATCCTGCACGCATATCTTAATAACAGGAGCCCAGTTCATAACGTCCAGCTGGACTTTCAATAAAAGATATTGACACTGCTGAACATAGATTTGAATGTGTCTGAGAAATCCATAACAGACATCTTATGATATTCGACATGCTGCATAAACAATTATGTTTTTCATACCTTTGCTGTCAGATCACATTTTGGTCAAATGTTTAGTGTGCACATTGAGTTTACTATTTTACGATCTTATCTAGCCATGCAAACTGATTTAATATTACTTACATGAACACATATTGGGTACATTTAAAACATTGTCAGTTTTGAATTCCGCATTATGATTTTTCATTTGAATAAGGTTTTCGTTGTAAATTGATTCATGGTATACCATATAATAGAACTGAAACATGTATACTGTTCTACTGCATCGAGTGAAATATGATATTTCTGCACTGGAGACAATTAAATGTCCAGATTTATCACGTCAGACACGCATTTAAGAATAACCTTTGAGTGTGGATACATATCATGTAGCACAAGATTTGGTAGTAAAATATGTTTCTGTAATGTTGGTTTTTTATGATATGCAGACAAATGTAATCCTTTTTCCCAATCTTCTGCAAAAAGATGTGTTTTTTCTACATATCTTCATCAAGCATGGTTGGCTTTAATCTTGAAGTCAAAATAGGACATGCAGAGGAAAACAAGAAAAATGTAAGGCAAAATTGATTGTAAATTAATGAAGAACTGAGATCAAGCGAACGACACGTTTATTTAACACAAATAATCAATATATAAAGAAAATATAAATCAGATTTTAAATTAAAGAACCCGTATACATTACTACTTGTCTCAATTGTATAGCTTATGTAATTTTTCCAGAGTGTCATTTAGAAACTGAAACCAAATCACCTGAAACAACTTCTACTACAGAAGTAGTACGAAACCCTGGTATCATTGGAAAGTTAAAGAAGCTATTTGGTGTCCAAAGAGATGTTGATGAAATAAAGGTGGTGATGACAAAAGAAAGATTTTGGGACGAAACTGTTAAAGCTGGAAAGAAGAAGCTAAATCACAGGAAAATAGCTCCAGTGATCATTTGGGACTTCGGAGGGCAAGATGTATTCTATAGTACCCACCAAACGTTTTTGACGTATCGAGCTATTTACTTGCTAGTATTGGATGGTAGTAGAAAACTTGATGAACCTTGTGTGTTTGAACAGTATCTGCCTGGAAAGAGTGGACCTAAAACAGCTCGAGGTAACAGTATTTTGTAAAGAATATCTCAATTGCTATACCCTTACACATTTAGTGTGACCCCTTCCCCTTCTCATCCCACATTTATGCATATTTATTGTGTATACATGTACTATTGAATTGTAAAGAATATCATTAATGACTATTACCCAATACCTATCAACTTTGCAAATGAACCCTTTTTCAGACATACATACACCATATGTATTGTTTATATTTATGTTTGTGTGTTCCTATATGTGTGGACGTTATTAAGAGTGTCCACTCATATATATATATACTTGAGTAATTGCTCTTGCATCATGCATTGTCATGTATATTGAGCCACTTTTTTGCTTTCAATAAGTTTGTTTATTCCATATTAACAGAACTTTAATAGGTGTGTCTATATAATTGGGATTCTGAATAAATAATCATGTGCACTTGTAGAAAAAAAGTATATTCGTAGAACGTCGCATGTTTTTACGTGTATGCTTATGTTAAACTCGTTTGATGTACAGTTTATTTTTGTGTAGCCTGCGACTTTTTTCGCAGAAAGCTTGACATAGGGATAGTGATCCGGTCTCGGCGACGTTAAATTACTTCTTGAAAGCTTTATTATTTAGAAGGCGGAAGACCTGAATGCTTCATACTTTGTATATAGATGCCTCATGTTACGCAGTTTTGGTCTGTCACATGTTCATTGTCCTTGAACGCATTTTTATAGATCAGTGACTACTTGCAAAGATAGTTAAGATTTGTTGTTATGTTAATTTCTCTCTTATTATTAGCAATAGGATAACTATATTTGGTATGAGCGTAACTTGCAATTTCATCAGGCTAGTCAGACAGTTTTCACTTGACCTCGAACTCGTTTCAAGGCTCAATTAACAAGGTTAAGTCTTTGTGGTCAAGTCCATATGTTAGATACTGTAAGCCTGATGATGATAGTTCTAGTATATTTGGTGTATGAAAGGATTGTAAGGTGTACATGTCCAACAGACAGGTGTCATATGACCTTGACCGCATTTTCATGGTTCAGTTGTTATAGTTAAGTCTTTGTGTTTAGGTCTGTTTTTCTCATACTGTATGCAATAGGTCAACTATATTTGGTGTTTGGAAATATTTTATGATTAACATGTCAGTTTTGCAGGTTTTATTTGACCTTTACCTCATTTTCGCATTTCATTGCTCAGTGTTTTTGTGTGTTTTGAGCTGTTTTGTTGTTATATTCGTTGAATGGAAGAATTGTAAGCTGTGCATGTCTGCGATGCATGGTTCATCTGACCTTGACCCCATTTTCATGGTTCATTTGTCAATGTTAAGTTTTCTTGGTTAAGTCTGTTTCTTAGAAACTATAAACAATAGGACAACTATATTTATTGTATTGAAAGATTGTAAGGTGTACATGTATTTCTTGTTTGGTTTATATAACCTTGACCTCATTTTCTTGGATTATGTTAAGTTTATGTGAAAATTGTAATAACGCTTTATATTTAGGACTATCAACATAGTATTAATGGTTAGTAAATAAGGCGAGACATTTCAGCGTGTGCACTCTTGTGTTAAATAATTGTCATAAAAGAGGGACGAAAGACACCAAAGGGACAGTCAAACTCGTAAATCTAAAACAAACTGACAACGCCATGGCTAAAAATGAAAAAGACAAACAGAAAAACAATAGTACACATGACACAACATAGAAAACTAAAGAATAAACAACACGAACCCCACGAAAAACTAGGGGTGATCTCAGGTGCTCCGAAAGGGTAAGCAGATCCTGCTCCACATGCGGCACCCGTCGTGTTGCTTATGTGATTACAAATCCGGTAAATAGTCTAATTCGGTAGGTCAAATTCATAAAAGGGAAGGGGATTGTAGTTACGACGTAAGGAACATATCCGATATCATTTGTGAAACGGTTATTCCATAACGGTCAACCAACTCGTGATGGCGTCCGTAAAATTTACGAAGGGATGATTTCAACTTCACCATTTGGAACTCTTGGTTTAATAGCTTCCTTGTGAGCAGTAACCATCTATCAAGAAAATCATGATAGGAAATGCAAGCACGGGAATATCGTATCAATTGGGAGATATATACCCCGTATGCAGGTGCTGCTGGAATGTTGCTACTTAGATATGGAAAGTTCACAATTGGAAAGCTGAAATCATCTCTTTTGTCGTAAAGTTTTGTCTTCAACCGACCCTCATTGTCAATTTCTAGATGTAAGTCATGATATGAAGCCGACTTAACTGTATCTGTAGTATCCTTTATCTCCAATTCGATGGGATAGATGCGATCCACATAGTCACCAAATTTTGAATTGTTTAGTGAAAGAACGTCATCTATATAGCGGAAAGTAGAGTTAAAGGATATTGCTAACTTCTTATCTTTCTTCCTAAGAAGTTCCTGCATGAAGTCAGCCTCATAATAATATTTCTATTGTTACTCTCTTGGAATATGGATTAAAATAATTACTGTCTTTTTTTCAGTAAATATGTGGCTTCAGTGAATATTGGTTTTTTTTAAAGTCAATAAAATCACATTTTTACCAAAACAAAACAATAATAACTCCAATGCATACAACTTTTGCCCATATTTTACTGAAATGTGTATTGGCAATATCTCGGAAGAATTCGAAAACAGTGCCGATTGAGTTTATTCAATATAGTTATGGCCATTGAATGTATAAATCTTCAGAAAAATTGCATGGAAATGTTTACATTCTGTTACGTTTGTTTTGACATTTAGTAATTTTGGAAAGTAAGTTCTTTTCAGGAAATCTCAAGCCTGCATTTCTAGTCAGATTTTTATGAAATTTATATCAATGGTTTATATCAGTAATGGCTTGGACAAATTAGAAAATCGCTGCCATTCAACTTATTTTAGGTAAATCTTGTCCCTTTGAAATGCAATTAATATTAAGTATTGCATCGTGAACATTTTCAAAATGTACATTTGATGTTGTATTAGTTTGAAAATTTATTTAAAAAGAATACTCCTTTCACACATTAAATAGTCATTTTTTTCTTGAGAAAATATATGACTTATGGATATTCTTACTATGTGTAGTGAATTACTTGAAAATAATAAACTGATCTTTCAAATCAAGCTAAGTAATAACTTAAGGTTGAAATGCATTAAAAAAAAATACTTACATTTTCTAAAAGTATTTTGATTTACTTATGAAGAAAATAATTTACTTACATTACTGATAATTACTAGAAAGACAACTACTTATTACTAGGTATGCTTAATATCGGTTATATGTTTAGATTTAAAACTTGCAAGTTTTCATCCAACTCAGCATTTTTTTTAATTTTCATTTTCAAGTCTGAACATATTTTAACTTGATTTAGCTTTGCAATTTTGGCGATTACTTATAAGGGTTAGATTTTACTAACAATTTTGAAAGCTTTAAAACAGCTGTATTATAAAATTTTCACTTAAACACGAACTAATATATAGAAAACAATTTGGTGTGCATTGAACTTTAAATATAGCTAGTAAGTAACAATACATTGTTGGTCTCTGTGTTAAATGTCCATTGGCAGTTCTTACATGTATATCAGAACGCAAACATGTTAAAGCGATATGAATATAAGTCTTTTGAACAAGAGAAACTCTCTGAGTCGTTTTTTTAACCATTTCACAAGGCATAAAACAACAGTCAGTGGGATTTTCAAAACATGTCACCTTACACAGACATATTTTTCTGACTTCGAGAGAAGTGTTGTGTTTATTCAGAATTGTAGCACACTTAGGCATGTTAGGGGAGAAGCAGCATACATACACTTTAAACTCCTTGGTTTTACTTTTTTTAGACACTAAACCTCCGACTTACAAACTTATTGAACGTTTATACAACTTGAAAAAAACAATTAGGAGATGTTGACAATACACAATAAAACAATGACTTCCATCTTTACAAAAATGTATGTGGAAGAAAATTTCATAAGCATTGAATTATTTATAATTATTAGGGATAGTAATACTTTGAATGACTTAAAGTAACTACTCGGATTGCTTAAAATAATTACTTCTGATTACTTTCAATTACTTTGATTATGTAAATAAAAAAAGAAAACAACCCTTTATAAACTGCTTGCGCCTGAAGCACTTTTTAGGATTGACCCCTCATCGGGAACGCTCAAAGCCGAATATATGAAAGACATAAGTTGTCATTTTTTTAATTCATGTCATGTTTCTGTAATACTAACACATGTTGACTGGCTTTTTATACGTTTTTTTACGGGATGTATTATGGTATACCGTTGTTTGCTTGTCTGGTCGGCCCTCTGTCTGTCCGTTTGTCCGTCGGTCTGTTCGTCCGTAGTCAAAATGTCGGACAATAACTCAAAAACGCTTCAACTAATTTGCACGAAACTATTTGTATATGTCTATGGACGTAAGCTCCCGTTCAATTTTTTTTAATATTGGATTTTGTTTTTCCGATTTTTGTGGTTGTATTCATTAAAAAGGTTGAATTTTCAAGTTTTCGAACAATAACTCAAAAATGCTTTGAGCATTTTACATGAAACTTTGGTGATTAGTGAATTGCTTTTGCTTTTTATACGACCGCAAAATTTTAAAAAAAATTCGCCGTATTTTGCTATCATGTTGGCGTCGTCGTCTGCGTCTTCGTCGTCGTCCGAATACTTTTAGTTTTCGCACTCTAACTTTAGTAAAAAGTGAATAGAAATCTATGAAATTTTAACACAAGGTTTATGACCACAAAAGAAAGGTTGGGATTAATTTTGGGAGTTTTTAGTATTAACAGATTAGGAATTAGGGGCCAAACAAGGGCCCAAATACGCATTATTCTTGGTTTTCGCACAATAACTTTAGTTTCAGTTAATAGAAATCAATATAATTTAAACACAATGTTTATGACCACAAAAGGAAGGTTGGTATAGATTTTGGAAGTTTAGGTCCCAACAGTTTAGGATTTAGGGGCCAAAAAGGGACACACATAAGCATTTTTCTTGGATTTCGCACCATAACGTTAGTATAAGTAAATAGAAATCTATGAAATTTAAACACAAGGTTTATGACCATAAAAGGAAGGTTGGTATAGATTTTGGGAGTTTTGGTCCCAACAGAATAAGGGGCCCAAAGGGGCCAAAATTAAACTTTGTTTGATTTCATCAAAATTGAATAATTTGGGGTTCTTTGATATGCCGAATCTTACTGTGTATATTGATTCTTAACTTTTGGTCCCGTTTTCAAATTGGTCTACATTAAGGTCCAAAGGGTCAAAAATTAAACTTAGTTTGATTTTGACAAAAAAATGAATCGGTTGGGTTCTGTGATATGCTGAATCTAAAAATGTACTCAGATTCTTGATTATTGGCCCAGTTTTCAAGTTGGTCCAAATCGGGGTCCAAAATGTAACTTTGTTTGATTTCATCAATAATTGAATAAATGGGGTTCTTTGATATGCCAAATCTAACTGTGTATGTAGATTTTTCATTTTTGGTCCTGTTTTCAAATTGGTCTTTATTAAAGTCCAAAGGGTCCAAAATTAAACTTAGTTTGATTTTAACAAACATTGAAATCTTGGGGTTCTTTGATATGCTGAATCCAAACATGTACTTATGGGCCCAGTTTTCAAGTTGGTCCAAATCAGGATCTAAAATTATTATATTAAGTATTGTGCAATAACAAGTCTTTTCAATTGCACAGTATTGCGCAATGGCAAGAAATATCTAATTGCAGAATGTTGTGAAATAGCATTTTATTTTAAATTAGAGTTATCTTTCTTTGTCCAGAATAGAAAGCAAGAAATATCTAATTGTACAGTATTGTGCAATAGCAAGATTTTTTTTAATTGGAGTTATCTTTCTTTGTCCAGAATCAATTTAAATCTTTGTTATATACAATTTTGAAATTTCATAAATAAAAAGAAAATTTCTTCAAACATTTTTTTGAGAGGATTAATTTTCAACACATAGTGAATTGCTCTAAGAGAAAACAAATAAAATAAGTTCATTAGAACATATTCATTCTGTGTCAGAAACCTATGCTGTGTCAACTATTTAATCACAATCCAAATTTAGAGCTGAATCCGGCTTGAATATTGTGTCCATACTTGCCCAAACCGTTCAGGGTTCAACCTCTGCGGTCGTATAAAGCTACGCCCTGCGGAGTATCTGGTTCAAATTATGACGTTTGAACAGCGGTCAACTACTGTTACCTGTATTTATATCTATTGACTAAAGTTGACTTTCAAATTTATAAATTTAACATTTTACGTTTCCAAGTTATGGGATTTTGTTATAAAAAAATGGGGATTTACCAGTTTTCGAACAATAACTCAAAAGTCCTTTCAACAGTTTTCATGAAACTTTGGCGGCTACAGACAGCATATCTCATTGATCTAAATGACAATATAATAGGACAAAAAATTAAAACTTTATAAAATTTGTTTGTTCAATGTGCATTTTTGAATTTACCTTCATTAAGCACGCCTAACGCTGATAATTTCAATGTCAAAGTCAAAAATGTATAAGAATCGAAAAAGTCAAAGAGATGTATGACCAAAAAAGGACCTAAATAAATAGCCGAATCCACCTGAGTTCAATTTTGTCTGAGGGAGTTGAAGCCTTAGCTTCTTCATAATTTCACAATTTATAAATGGACACAACACAACAGAATTCATGAAACTTTGTAGATGATAAGGACATACTATGTAAATGTGCATATCGACAGAAAATTATGATTAATTTTTTTATACGACCGCAAAAAATGTTTGCGTTCGTATAATGCTATCATGTTGTTGTCGTCGGCTGCGTCGTCCTTAGACAGATTTGGTTTCCGGACAATCACTTTAGTTTAAGTGAATGAATCTGTTTGAAAATAGCACAAAAGGAAGGTTGGGATTGATTTTTGGGATAATTTTCCGAACAGTTTAGGAATTAGGGGCAAAAAATGGCCCAAAACAAGCTTTTTTGTAGTTTCTAGACAATAACTTGTAATAATGTGAGTGTATGGATATCTCTGAAATTGTACAAGGTCCCTTATCACAAAGGGAAGGCTGGGATAGAGTTTTGGGGTAGTTGTCCCAATCCGTTATGAATTAGGGGCAAAAGAGGTGCCAAATCAAGCATTTTTCTAGTTTCCAGACAATAATGTGTGTTCAAGAGAATGGATCTCTAAAATTGTACTACAAGGTTCCATACCATAATGGGAAGCTGGGATTGAGTTTAGGAATAATTACCCCAAGGGGGCGGGTTTTAAAAGGTTTTTTTTACAATATGATGCAGTAGCATGACATCTTCAATTGTACAGTATTGCGCAATAGCACAGTGTTGCACAATAGCACAATATTGCGCAATAGCAAGACATCTTCAGTAGCACAGTATTGCGCAATAGCAAGAAAGCTTCAATTGCACAGTAATGCGCAATAGCACAGTTTCACCAATTTCAATGGAATTGATTTAAAGTCTTTAATTTTTAGGGGTTCTAATCTTGTATTACTATTTTGGATATTGGGCCTTATTTATAGATTGGTCTATATTGAGGTCAAAAGGGCCAAAAATTAAACTTTGTTTGATTTCATCAAAAACTGAATTATTGCGGCTGTATGATATGCTGAATCTTATAGTGCATTCATTATTTTTTTGTTTTGGGCCCTGTTTTTAGATTATATATTAAGGTTTGAAGGGTCCAAATTAAACTTTGTTTGATATGAACTAAAATAAAATTTATGGGTTTTGTTTTATACATAAAATTGAGAAAGGAAATAGGGAATGTGTCAAAGCGACAAAAACCCGACCATAGTGCAGACAACGACCGAAGGCCACCAATGGGTCTTCAATGTAGCAAGAATTCCCTCACCCGTAGGTGTCCTTCAGCTGGCCCCTAAAATATGTATACTAGTACAGTGATAATGGACGTCATACTAAACTCCAAATTATACATAAGAAACTAGAATTAAAAATCATACAAGACTAACAAAGGCCAGAGGCTCCTGACTTGGGACAGGCGCAAAATTGCGGCGGGGCTAAACATGTTTATGAGATGTATGCTGAATCTAACCATGTCGTTTTGGATATCAGACCATTCTCATTTCAATATTTTAAGATTTTTGACCACATTTATTTTGTGTCAGAAACCTATAGTATGTCAAAAATTTTATCACAATCCAAATTCAGACAGTATCAAACTTCAATATTGTGTTCAGGGTTCGATCTCCGCGGTCGTATCAGGCTACAACAGTTTATCATTGCAACTCCTCTGAAACCACACAGCTTTATCTTATGAAATTTTGTAGATAGTTAGGACATATTATGTAGATGTGCATTTCGAGAGGAAGTTATGATTACATTTTTTAAATAGGAGGAATGCCCCTTTGAACTTTTGGTCTTAATATACTTCCGCATCAATTTGTCAAATGGAACAACCAAATTACATGAAACTTTATAGATAATTAGGACATAATATGTAGATGTGCATTTCAACAAAAAGTTTTTATAGGTTGACTTTTGAAGGAGCTTTGAGTCTTTGAACCTTGAAATCTGATGAGATTGTGTTTGCCCAGTGACAATATGGGGCCGTAGAGTATGTTAGCTGGTTCACAAAGGTTCTTTAATTGCAAACATGATAGCACATCCTCATTTTTACAGTGATGTTGATTACCGACCCTATTAATTCAGATACATTTCTTCAAATAAAATTATCCTAGACAGTCAGGGGTACTACTTGTACAAGTGTATTTTATTTACTTGAAGAAGTAAAAAAAAATATACACAAATAAGTAAATTTTTAGGATACTTATACAAGTGAATTTTATTTACTTGTATAGGTAAAAAAAAAATGGCATAGTTATGTCCCTTAGGCATTCAGAATTTTTTACTTGTATAAGTAAAAAAATCATCCTCTCTTCTTTTCTTGAATTCCTAAGATTTCTTTGCTCTAATAGAATTTTAAGTTGTGTACCCTTTGCAGATGTCTTTACTAATCATCTAAGTGTAATTTCATGGACAATGAAAGTCCCATTTGTCTGTTATCTTCTTAACACTCATTTACAAGCCCCAAAGGAGCAATTTTTGATTGCCTTGCGCAAATATACAAGATCTTTGCTCAATCAGTTTCTTTGATGAATTAATGAGATGAAACATTGAACTTTAATTAAAAAATTTGAGCAAACCTGGGAAAAATCATTAAAGGCATGATTTGCCATCTCAAAACTTGAGGATTTTTGTGGGATTGTACAAGTAAATTTTTCAGAAAATTAAGGGGAGATTATTCAAACATTATTTATTTACTTATATGTGTATATTTTTTTTCACTTCTTCAAGTAAATAAAATACACTTGTACAAGTAGTACCCCTGACTGCTAGATGGTTACCAATTCAACACTGCAAGTATATCTTTGAACATTGTTTTCCAGTATAAATATTGATTTTAAAATCGGTTAATTAAGGCAAAACTCATTATCATTTTATACCCATTCATGGTCCTATACTCTGTTATGTGTGTAACTTGCAAGGTCCTCGTGGCTGTCAGCCAGTTTTCACTTGACCGTGTCCTCATTTTGATCTGTGAACAAGGTTATCTTTTCGTGGTCAAGTCCATGTCTCAGATACTTTAACGATTGTGAGGTGTTCATATCCAACTGATTGTTGTCATCTGACTTTGACCTCATTTTCATGGGTCAGTTGTTAAAGTTATTGCTTTGGTGTTTTGATCTGTTTTCTAATACTGTACACAATAAGTCAACTATATTTGGTGTATGGAAAACTTTTACGATGTACATTTCAGGCTGGTACGTTTTATTCAACCTAGACCTCATTTTCACGGTTCATTGCTCAATGTTAAGTGTTTGTGCTTTGTTCTGCTTTTCTTAAACTCTAACAAGTATAATCAATAGGTCAACTATATTTGGTGTATGGAATGATTTCTATGTGTATATGTCTGCCTGGCATGTATCATCTGACCTTGACCTCATTTGCATGTTAAGTTTTTCTGGTTAATTTTGTTTCGTAGTTACTATATGCAATATGTCAACTACAAATGTATATATGTGATGCATGGAATGATTGTAAGGTTTACATGTGTTTACATATCTGTCTGGCAGGGTTCATCTGAACTTGACCTCATTTTTATGGTTCATAGGTCAGTATAAAATTTCAAGGGTTTGGTTTATTTCTTGTATATATTCCATAAGCATTAGTCAACTATATTCGGTGTATGTAATGATTGTAAGGTGTGCATGTATTTCTAGCTAGGTTTATCTGACTTTTACCTCATTTTCTTGGACACTGTTGGATCATGTTAAGTTGATACGATACTTGTAGTACAGTTTTATATTTAGGACTATCAACACGTGGTTGTCGTTTGTCGCTGTATATCACATCTGTTTTTCGTTAATTATTTTGTACATAAATCAGGCCGTTTGTCGTTTGAGTGCCTTTCATAGCTTACTATGTAGTACATTTTTTGCTCATTGTTGAAGCAGTGAAGATACATGGTTTGACTTGAAGTAATTCTTTTTTAAATGTATGGTAATGAAAAATTTTAATTTTTTAATATTTTTTTCTTAAAAAAATGGAAAAGTTTTTATTTTAATTGGGCTTATTTCCTTCCCTTTTAAAAAAAGCCATTTTTATCCCCCAATATTTTTTTTTTGTTGTTTGTTGTCAATCACTATGGGTTTAACCGCCATTTTATCCCGCTAATTTTGTGGTTTTTTGTCCTTCTGTACCCCAGGTTTTAACCCAATTGTTTATATCGTTTTTAAATTTGCTGATTTTTTTTTCTTACCCATGGTTTCCAATTAATTTTAGTGTTTTTTGGGCTTTTTTCCCCTCCTTACTATGGGTTTAACCCTGTTGGTGTTTAAATGGTTCTTGTTTAATTGTGGAGTCACATTAAATTGGTTGTAATTTTCGGGGATTGTTGTGTTTTTTACTTTTGACATATTTATATATTTCTTTTAATAAAACTCTTTCCAAAACATCAACCAACATTTGTCGGGTAATTTTTTCCCAAATTTTGTTTTTTCCCCTGGGGGTTTTTTAACCCATCTATAATTCGTGAATAAAGTGGAAGTTTTTACGGGATCAACATTTTTTGATTTTTTGACGAGTTTTATACTTTGTACAAATTTACCATCATTGTGGTGTCGTGGTAAAATCTTTTTTGTAATTTTGTATATCAGCCGTCTTTTTAAATTTATATATATTTATATGACAAGGGGCATTTAAGTTTTTTTGACATGTTTTCCTTATCCTTTTTCTTTCTCCCACTTAAAACTTGTTTTTCAAAACTATTTGAATCATGCAATGTAAGACAAAAACCCCGAAATAAATTTAATTACGAACAAGAAAATTACTATTTTGAGTCTACTTATAACTTGAAAAGTTGCATTTTCTTTTTATTTGGTTAATTTAAATTTTTAATTTTTGGGGAAATCAAAAAAATTTAAAAACAAAACTTGAAACAGGAAACAAACAGAAAACCTTACATAAAAAACAAAAACAAAAATAAATTGAATTAAAAACACTTACCAAAAAACTAAACAAAAATGATTTTCATAAATGCTAAAAAAAAAAGTTTACTTTTCAAAAAAACTTTTTTCTTTTTTTTTTTTTTAAAATTAACTTATTTTTAAAAAGGGGAAAAATACATGTGGGGGACATCCCAGGTAATTTTACTTTTTTTAAATTTATCAATATAAAATTCGAAAAATTACGGTTTTTATTAATTAAAAAATGGACTGATTGAAAACCAAAAAAAAAAAATAGTTGATTTAATACAAAATATGTTAATTTTTCCTAAAATGCAATGTTTCCTATTTCCATTTAAAAAAAAAAAAATAATAATCCCAAATTATTTCTTTTTAATACTAGTTTTCTGATTGAAAACCCTTTTTTTAAGCCCAAAATCCAAAACGTGCAAATGAAAATATACAAAATACACCATAACTTTAAACCAAAAAATTATGGTTACACCATTCATATATAACGGACAACATTAATAATATACAAGCAAAACTTTTAAAATCAAATTTTTAAATTTTCCCCATCCCCATTTCAATTAACTTTGAACAGTCTCTTCTAATAAAACCAAAAATTTTTTTCAAGCCTGCGAATATTTGCTTAAAAACAAAAATAAGTTTCATGTTTTTTGTCGATTTGCCATTTCCGCAAAAAAAACATTCTTTGTTAAATGGTTTTAGGGGGAATAATTTGTTCAGGGGGTTTTAATGAGTTTAAAAGAATTTTGAGTTTTCAAGCACATTTTAGGCAAATTTTTTGGAACAACTGTCAATTTTTTTTTTGTAATCAATCTTTTATTTAGGAAATTTTTTTGGGCCTTTTAACTTTATAAACGTGAAATTTTTAAGAAAATATAGCATTGAAGAACATTTTTATAAATTTGTTAAAACTTTTTTTTTTGAAACTAAAAAGACAACAAGTTTTACCAGTTTTAACTTTTGATTACAAGATTCATTTCAATTCCAAATTCTTTTAGATAGAGTTCGTGTTTTATTTTTTCCCCCAAAAAAGTGGGGGGGGAAATTACTCTACCTTTCCCCATCGTAGTCATCCGCGACCCAAAATTGGTTTTCCTTTTTTTTAACTTTTATTTGCTTAAAAATGTTATGAAACTTTTACACAAAGTATACTAAAAATAAGATCAAGTCTGTTTTTGGTTGGCTCACTTTTTTTATTTTTCAGAGTTTAAGCCCCTTTACAATAAAAAAATTTTAAAAATCTAGTTTGCCTAAAACCGAATTTTGAAATTACAAAAATAATGTTATTATCAAACACGATAAAATTTTGAATTTTTTGCCTTTTTCCCGTAAATCCAAAAAAAAATGAAAAAAAAAATGCTGAATTTTTTTTTTATATTTATGGACACTTTTTTTCTTTTTATTTTTAGTCTTATAAAAAAGATTTATTTTATAAAATTTTATCAATATAAATGATTAAAAAAATTCCAAAAAAAAGGGTTTTTTTTTTTTAAAAAAATTTTGGGGGGTTTTTTCAAATTTTTCCGTTTAAAAAAACCAACATTGGTTTTTATTATCATAGGTCATTTTTTTTAAAATTTAAAAAAAATATTTAACCTTTTTTATTCACTTTTTGGGGGCGTTTACATTGATGAGCCATTAAATTTTTGGGCGGGGTTTTTTGGGTTTTTAAATTTAAAAATTTTGGGTGTTTGGGTTTTTATTTTATTTTTTTTTTTCTAATTAAAAATTTTATTTTATTTTAAATTTTTTATTTTTTTTTTAAGGGGTTTGGGGTTCATTTGTAAATTTTTCCCCCTTTTCCAAAGTTTTTTTATTTTATTTATTTTTTAAAATTGTCATTAACTTTTTTAGCCCAAAAACCCTTTCAACCCCCTTTTTTTTTTAAAAAACCCTTTTTACCAAAACAGGAATATTTGGGATTATCAAAAAAATTTTTTTTTAGTAAATTTTTTTTGTTTTTTTTGCATTTTTTTTTGTTTTTCCTTTTTCACAATTTGGGTTTTTAAAAAATTTTTTCCCGGGCCCTTTTAAAATAATAAAAGTACCATTTTCCCAAGTTAAGCCTATTTTAATTTAAATCCACAAAAGAAAATTTTAAAAAAAAAAGACCCAAAAATTTTTTTATTTCCTATTGTTTTTCTAATTTTTAATAATGTTTTTTTTTCATGTTTATTATGAATGTTTTCCAAGAATTTTATTTTTTAAAATTAAAAAGGGGGAAAATTTTTTCCTTTTTTGTTACCAAGGCAAAATTTGCCTTTATTTTTAAAAAATTTTGCAAAAAGGGGGGGGGAAAATTTTATTATATTTTTAAAATTTTTTTTTTCTTCCTAATTTTAAAATTGGGTTTTTCTTTCGATTATTTTTTTCGAAAAAACCCAAAAAAAAGTTTGCGAAAAAAGTTAAAAAAAAAAAATTTTTAATTGCCGGAAACCTTGTAGGAGGGTCCCCTAGGGGCTGTTATAAAAAACCCCTTTTTTTTTTAAAAAATTTCCTGGTGGGTTTTTTAAAAAACTAAAAAAAAATATTTTAATATCACTAAACCAAAAAAAAAAATTTTTTTCACCTGCCCATATTTAAAAAACCAAAGGGGGCCCAAAATTCGAAATCACACCAAAATTTAGTCTTTTAAATGATTAGTAAAAGGGGTTTTTTTTTTCCCACTACGTGTAATTTCGAATAAACTAATTTCAAATAAAGGGAAAATTTTTTTTCAATGACAAAACCAAACATTCATTGAGGTTTGATTTTTTTTAAGATTTATTCATTTTTTAACTTTTGGTTTTTTAAAGGGGGTTTAAAAAAGGAAATGTAGGAACTAACTTGTCTTTTCATTTCAGTTTTTTTTATCAAAGGGAAGGCAACGTCCGGGGGCAACCCCCGGCTTTAAAATTTTATGACTTTAAAAAGGGGGAAAAAATTTCTTTTTTTTTTTCCCTTGGGAAAAAATCACATTTTTTTAATGAAAAGTGTAAAAAATGTATTTTTTTTTTGATTTTGGGAAAATTTCCCTTTTTTTTTTTTTTTCCCTTTTGTATTTTTTACATTCGAAAAAAAAAAACTTAAACAAAATTTAAAAATAAAAACAACACCATTCCTCAAAACAATTTATGTCCATTTTTGAAGGGCGTTGTAAAACCCCCATTGCGTAAATTTTTAAAAACCCCCCATGTCCCCCCCAAAACCAATCCGCTTTTTAACAAAACACATTCCACCTGTCATTGGGTATTTTTGGGGGAAAATTTAACCCGCATTTAAAAAAAATTTAAAAAACCCAATTTTTGGGGAAAACCCCCTTTTTAAGTTTTAAAAACTAAAAATTTTTTTAGAAATTCAAAAACTTAATATTTTAAAAATTTTCGTGGGCGGAAAAAAGAGTTCTTAAAGCAAACCCCAGATATTCACCTACGGGCGTTGTAAAAGGTACGCATACACAAACAAAGATTTTTCTATTCATTTGGAATGGGGTATAATAAGGGGGGGAAAGTAAGAAAAAAAAGGGAGAAAAAAGTTTTTAATTTTTAAATTCTGCATAGGTATTGACAGTTTTTCCATTCTTTTGAAAAGACTTTTAGGAAAACCTGAAAACGGCAACATACAAAAAACCCCCAAACTTTTTGCAAAAAAAGGGGGGAATTTTTAAATTTTAAATTTCTCTTTTTACACTTAAAAGCTAGGTACAAAAATTTAAAATTTAACCAGGGGGAAATTTTTAAATTTTAAAAATTTCAAATTTCAACTTAAAAGCTTGGTAAACAATTAAAACTTAAAAAGGGGGAATTTTTAATTTTTAAATTACTACTTTAACCTTTTAAAAGCTATTTTCAAAATTTTATTTTAAAAACCCAGGGGAATTTTAAAATTTTAAATTACCCACTTTTTAAAATTTAAAGGGGGTGGTACACAATTCATTTTTTAAAAAGGGGAATTTTTTAAATTTGGAAAAATTTTTCAAATTTTTAAAATTTTAAAAAATTTTTTGGTAAAAAAATTCATTCTTTCACCAGTGGAAAATTTTAAAATTTGGAAAAATTTCCCACTTTTTAACTTAAACTTAAAAACCCAATTCATTTTAAACCGGGGGAATTTTTAAATTTTTTAAATTATTTACTTTTAATTTAAAATTTTTGAAAAATTTTTTAAAACAGTTCTTTTTTAAAAAATGAAAACCGGGGGAAATTTTTTTTAATTTTTGAAAAACCCCCCTATTTTTTTTTCCCTTTAAAATGCGGGGGGTAAAAATTTATTCTTATAACCGGGAAAAATTTTTAATTTTAAAATTTTTACTATTTTTTTACTTTTTTAAAAAAGTTTTTTTACAAATTAATTCTTATAACCAGGGGGAATTTTTTAATTTTGTAAATTACACTTTTTTTTTTAAAATGTTTTTGGTACAAAATTCATTTTATAACCAGGGAAATTTAAAAATTTGGGAAAATTAAAACATTTTTTTAATTTTTAAAAAAATGTTTTTGGAAAAAACCAATTCTTTTTATAACCGGGGGAAAATTTTAAAAAGGAAAATTTAACTACTTCTTCCCTTTTAAAATGCTATGGTACAAATTCATTCTTAAAAACCAGGGGGTTTTTTAAATTTAAATTACTATTTTTTACATTAAAAAGCTAGGGTACAAATTTTTCTTTTTCTTAAAACCCAACATAAAAAGGTTCAAATCTAAATAAAGTTTGTTTGTATTCAATAATCGAAAAGATTTTTTTTAATTTCGATTCTCTGCCCTTTTTAAAAAAGGCCTAAAAAATTTTTTTCTTTACTTTAACCATTATTTTCACATTATTTTTTTAAGGGTGGGAAAAAAAACTTATTGACTTCGGTAAGTAAACAATTAACATTTGTTTTTAAAAAAATTATATGGGAAAATTTTTACATTTATTATTTTTTTTTAGTGAGGGGGGAAAGGGGCCCAATTTTTTTTCCCCATCTTTGTACGTCGTCAAAAAACCTTTTAAAAAATTTTTCCTCAAAAAAAGGGGCCCAAAAAATTAAAACCCAAAAATTTTGCCACATTCATTTTGGGTATCTAGTTTAAAAAATTTTCCCTTGAACCATGACTAAAAATAGAACATGGGGGTTTAAAAAAAATTTTTTGGCTTATTCTCTGAAACCAAATATTTTGATAAATTTACTTGGTTAAATTTGTTTTTTCAAGTTTGATCTTTGCCCTAAAAATTTTTAATGAATCGAAAACCCCGTTTTTGGGCTGCCCCCCTTTTTTTGGAAAATTTTAAAAGGGGAAATTTTGGGCCTTTTTATAAAGCCCCCAAAAAATTAAAAAAAATTTTTTGGGCTATATTGGGGAATATTTTTTCCCGGTTTGTGTCGTCGTAGTCGTCCCCAAACTTTTGTTTTTCCCCTATAACTTTATTTTAATTTTAAAAAAAAAAATTTTTAAATTTTTTCACAAAGGGTTTTGCCCCCCAAAAAGGGGGAAGGGTTTGGGGGTTTTGGGTTTTGGAGTTTTTGGTTCCAAAGTTTGGAAATTTTAAAAAAAAAAAAGGGCCCAAATAACATTTTTTTGGTTTTTGCACAAAACTTTTTTAAATAAATAGAATCAAAGAAATTTAAACACAAGGGTTTTTAAACAAAAGGAAAAAGGGTTTGGGTTGATTTTGGGAGTTGGTTTTAAAAAGTTTTTTGGAAATTTTTTGGGAAAAAAGGGGGGCCCAAAAAAATTTTTTTTTTTTTTCCCAAAAAAATTTTGTAAATAAATTTTGAAATCTTTTTGTTTAAAAACCCCAAAGGGTTTAAACCATAAAAGGAAGGGTTTTTTTGATTTTTATTTTGGGGCCCCAAATTTTTAAGGGAAAAAGTGGCCCAAAGGGGCCCAAAATTTAAAAATTTGTTTGGTTTCAAAAAATTTAAAAATTGGGGGTTTTTTAATATGTAAAACAAAAAATGTATTGTTCCTAAAAATTTTTTGGGCCCGTTTTAAAATTTGGGGTTTCTTTTAAAAGGGGCAAAGGGGCCAAAATTAAAAATAGTTTTTTTTTTAAAAAAATTGAATCCTTTGGGGGTTTTTTTGATTGCTTTTTAAAAAAAGATTTAAAAAATTTTTTTTTAGGGCCCCCGTTTTCAAGTTGGTCCAAATGGGGGTCCCCAAAAAAAATTTGTTTTTTTCAAAAAAAAATTTTCCCAAATGCCAAAAATTCGGGTTTGAAATTTAATTTTTTTTTTCCCCCTTTTCAAAATTTGGCACAAAAAGCGAAAGGCCAAAAAATTAAAATTTTTTTTTTTTTCTTTCCAGGGCTTTTTGAAAGTGAATCACTTAAATCTTTTTTTTATCAAATAAAATGTATATTCACTTTTTCTCCCAAATGAAAAATTTAAAAAATCTTTTCCCCTTCAGTGAAAAATTTTTTTTTTTTTAAATTTTTTTTTTTAAAGGGTAATTTTTTTGGAAAAAATTTTAAAAAAAATTTTTTAATTGAGATCAGTTTTGAATTTTTTAAAAGGGGGAGGGGAAAAAAAATTGGGGGGGGGGGGGGGGTTAATTTTTTTCATTTAGATTCATAATAGAAAGAAAATTCTTCAAACATTTTTTTGTGAGGTTTTTTATAAAACAGCAATGAATTGCACAAAGGAAAAAAAAAAAATTTTAAAGTTTATTAGCCCCTTCATTCTGTGTCAAACCTTGCTGTTTCAAAAATTTAATCACAAACCAAAAATTTTAACTGAATCCAGCTTGAAAGTTGTGTCCCCCTACTTCCCCCCCCCCGTTCAGGGTTCAACCTTTTCGGTCGTAAAAGTGCCCCTTTTGGGAAACACCCCGGTTTTGGGTTTTTATCTTGAACTTTTTTATAGATAGAGTAAACTGCAAAAAAAAAACAAAAAGTTAGCAAAGTAAGATCCCACAAATAAGTAAAATGCCCAAAAAAGGCAGTTGACCCCCCTTTAGGGTTTTTGCCCTTTTAGTAATTTTCCCCAAATTTTTTTTAAAATTTTTTTTAAATTTTTAAAAAAACTTTCCTCTGAAACATTTAAACAAAATGAAACCCCAAAATTGTCCACAACTCATAAGGTATCAGTTTAAAAAATGTTTCCAATGGAACCAAATGGCTAAAAATAGCATGGTAAAAAAGTTTTTGGTTTTAACTCTGAACTAAAGTTTAAGAAAATCGGGGGAAAAAAATGTTCTCAATTTCGCAAGGGGGGCCCAAATTTTCAGACAAATCCGACAACCATTTTTTTGGTTGTGCCCCTGAGTTTTTTAATTTTAGGAAATTTTGATTTTTTTTGCTTTATCTTAGATTTTTTTATTAATTATTTTTAAACTAAAATTAGTTTTAACCTTTTTTTAAAAAATTTTATTTCAAAGTTTTCAGTAAAAATAAAAAGTAACCACATGCCTAAGCCCTGTTAAAAAATTGGTGGGGTCTTGGCCCCAAATTTTTTTTTGGGGCCCGGGGTTTTTTCACGGGCTTGAGGGATTTTTCCTTCAACGGGGAAAAAAAAATTTGGGTTTACGCAACATTTTTTAAAATTTTAAATTTATTAATTATGTTCCCCCTTAAATAGATCGCCCGGGATAAAATTTTTGGGGCCTTGGTTTTGTTTAATTTTTTTTGGACTTACTTACAAATTTTAAATTTAAAAAAATTTAGGATTTTAAAAAAAACCTTTTTTTGTTAAAACTTTTTTCCCCCAAAAAATTTAAAGGAAAAACCCCAAAATTTTTTTTTAACCCCATTTTTCTAATATTAATAATTTAAGTTTTTAATTTTTAACCTTATATATAATATTATAATAAGGAAGTCTAAAAGGGTAAAAACAGCACCAAAAAAACATGAATCATATACAAATGTTAAATTTTTTTAGATAACTTTATCCTTAAATAGTAAGATGCCAATATATAAATATATGTTTTTGTTGAACTTTTTTTGTTCACAATCAGTGTAAACATGCAGTAACATGTAACTACTTCATATACACAGCCTTTTTCTTTAAATGAAAATAGTGTAAAAGGTTAAAATAAATTCAAAAAAAGTACATGTTATTTAAGGCATAAATAACTATATAACAAAACCCCAAAAATAACAATTTGCTTTTTGCATTAGACCAGGAACCAGAAATTTGGGACTATGAACCTTCAGAAGAACACTTCGACAACTCGCCCGTTTTGTATGAAACAACTCGCTGCCATTTCATTATTGAGCTTGGAATGGAATTCAAAACCTGGGGAGCAGATTTCGATTCCGACAAACGGAAAGAGATTTGGTGAAACTTAACCAAGACATTATGCAAGAGTGGAAGTCTACAATTCTGTAATCTTCATGCTATCAGACCATCTCTGAGACATATTGGTCAGGCGTTCACACAACATTGGTAAAAATATAAAAATCATCGAAAATGTTTTGGCAGCTTCTCTTGAATGATGTTGACTAGTTTGGTGTTTTTGAAGTTTGACAACCTAGGACATTTTTGAACAATGAGTGAAAATACATTTGCATTTACATTTAAAATGAATACGATCACTTGTATATTGACCCTTTTCAGGCAATTCTTATTAAAAAAAATTTGAATACTTCTATCTGCTAAGGGTAACGTAGCATTTTTAAATTACCTTTCTAATGATTTTTGGAAGAAAGGGTAATTGTAAATACGGTTACATAATTTGTAAATATTCGAAATACATTATTTAACTGTATGCATCTTCGGTAAATTTTGCTTTGTCAAAAAAACTTTTTTTATTTATAACGTCTAAGAACATAGTTAATTAAGGATGTGCTTAGGTGAAATTAAAAAAATCTAGAATTTCAAATTGATATAATAAGTCAGAAGAGCATTAGTTAAGTATCCAAATGAGCTAAAAATAGTGATAGGTTATGAAACTCCTTTTTGAGATATTAGTTTTGAAAAAATGTTGGGAAACGTCTGCCTCGGACTTATATTATATTTAGCATTGGCATTATTTGGTCTCAAATCATAAGAAAAGAAATCCAAATCTGATTAAATATTGGTAATGTGACCTTGTATGAGCTATTGAAGTCTTATAGAAAAAGAAAAATAAACTCATCATAGACACCAGGATTGAAAAAGTGGGTGTTATGAGGCAAAATATTTTACCCTTTATTGGAGGAAAAAACCAACGAGTCCGAACATTTGACCAATTTTCCTAAACCTGACATCAGCACATTCTTCACTTTAATTTTTTCAATTGTTTACAACGATGAACTGATTCAATTTTTTTCATGCAGTTTTTTACCAAAGTTTGTCTTTGTTTAACATGCTATGGTTACTCTGTTTGTATGCCACATCTGTCCAGGTTATTGTATATAAATAACTATAAAATGGTATGTCGACATGAATTGTAAATGATTTATTGCTATTAATCATATTTGTTTAGCAGTTTCATTAAACTTGTCTTCTTTTTTTCTCATAACTTTCCAGGAATGATTTTGTATTCCCTGTTTCGTAACAGTTAGTTGTGTTGCTCAAAACCCTGATACGAGACCTTGTTTCAAATTTTATTGTAACATTTAGTTGAATGATATTTAAAGATGATTTTATGTGTGATGAAATAGAGGCGGAATACAAATGAACTTCAAACTCATAAGTCGAAGAAAAAAAAAGGGCAACACCATGGCAAAAAATGAAACATAACGGAAAGAGGAACAAGTCAACAAAAAACACTACATAGAAAACTGAAACTCAGCTTATGTGAATTGTTATATACATTTTGTATTTCATACATGTTACCCCTAGTTTTGGTGGGGTTTGTGGTGCTCAAGATAAAGCTTTCTATGCTTGTATACAACATGAGTTGCATGCTTGGTGCGCTTTTTAGGTTATTTCGTTGTTTTCCTCTTACAGTTGATGTGTTTCCCTCTGTTTTAGTTTGTAACCCAGTTTTTGTTTTCTCAAATCGATTTATGACTTTTGAACAGCGGTATACTACTATTGCCTTTATTAATACACGTTATTAAATATTAGTATTTGATGGTGTAGTTTGTAAATAATGTTTAATTGCATATATTGCTTAAGTCAATTCTATAGTGTTATATCATGATGTATTCATATTATTTTTCTACTCTTTAATTTGTATGTTAAATAAGATAATGAATAAAAAGTAGAATAAAAAAAATTACCAAACCCCAGGAAAATTCAAAACGGAAAGTCCTTTTATCAAATGGCAAAATTAAAAGCTCAAACACATCAAACG
Organism: Mytilus edulis; assembly: GCA_019925275.1. Taxonomy (NCBI): domain Eukaryota; kingdom Metazoa; phylum Mollusca; class Bivalvia; order Mytilida; family Mytilidae; genus Mytilus; species Mytilus edulis. The sequence continues at coordinate 12,753,546 of CM034351.1, forward strand.
AATAGAAAACAATTGTCATTTTTTTCCTGACTTAGTACAGGCCATTTCCAAGTGTAGAGAAATGGTGGATTAAACCTGGTTTTATTCTTTTTTTAAAGATAACAGGAAGAAGAAATGTACTTTTATTTCTTTCCACAACTGTCTTCTCTGGGTTTTTTTTCTTTTTTTTTTTGTACCATTGAATTGCAATATTAAAAGAAAAACCCATCATGTCTCCTCTTTTAGGGAAGGATTCGGCAAAACATTTCTCAATTTGAGAAGTCTTTATACGTTGAACAAAAATAAAGTGTGTATACATCAGCTTCGGGATCAGCGTGTGCAGTTGTGTATGTAACTTTTACTAGTACAACCCATTGACAGACTTGTTAAGATCACAGTCAATTGAAGAAAAAATCATGCTTATTACTGTTGTTAATGTTGATGGTACTAAATTTTTTAGATATATTTTTATTCTAAATTTTGCATATTCAAAGTCTTAAAAACTTGTAATAATCAACATAATTGTTTTATAATGTATAACCATCCATATCAATTTAAGGTGATACTTTGGTTAAAATTCAAATATTTTATATTAAAAACAATATAAGATTTCTATATAAAATGTAAATTTATAAAAAAAAATGAAATAAATGTCTCATCTTTTAAAAATTTATTCGTTTAAGCAAATTTTTTATTTCCCACCTTTTATATTATTAAAAAAATTATAAACATTTATGAATTACACTGAATTCATATATATTTTTATTTTTATTCCTTGTAAATATTTTTTTATATTGGGGCCCGATCGTCTTTAATATGGGACAGATAGATTTGGGCCGGTTCGACATAGGACGTTGGGACGGATCGACTTGGGGCCGAATCATCATGAAAGCTTTTTGTCTAATAGTGATTTCCATTTAACATTGAACACTTTTTTATATAAATACTGTTTAATCTTTTTTTTTTAAATTTTATAACGTTAAGAATCAATGTGCAACAAATCCCAGTTGGCCTTTGAAGTTTTAAAAGTATTCATTCTTCTATGGCTTGTCTGCATTTCATTGGGTTTTTGTTTATCGGTCTTCTAAAATATTTCCATTGCTTTCAAATATAAAAGATCTTCAATGAAAATGCCTCATACAAAGGGAATGTGGTAAGGTGGACCTTCAATTCAAATTATTGCTTTTTTTTTTTTTTTTAGAAAATTGATGTAAGCATACATTTCTATACAAAGTCAAAACATTTAAACGTACGCAAACATGTCTTATCTTTTTAAAAAGGAATTTATATTGCCACATAATGCTTTATACTTGTTTGTCGAGCATGCAACATTTTGTAGCCAAATTGATACATAGCAATTCTCTAATCTGTCGTCCCGTCGCATCAACGTATTTGTTTAGTCTGTGGTTAAAATGTTGTCAACTTTCTAAGAATTTACTAAAACTAGTTCAGAGCTTTCTTACGATCAAATGACAGCATCCAGTGTAAGATTTCGCAGGATTTGTTTTTATTTTTCAGAATTTTACTGAGAAAGGACTGTCTTTTTTTTGCAGTTAGGATTAATATGTAATGTATGGTCTGCTACTATTTACTTTTGTGTGATGTGTACTTATTTTATACTACCTAATAAGTAAATGTTATAGTTGTATGTATATTGCACTTGATACAATTAGTATTTACTGTTGTGGTGTGTAATTATTTGATAGTAGTTTATATTGCATATGTAAATGTTATAGTGATGTGAGTATGCCCTTGATAAAAGTTAGTATTTACTGGTGCGATGTGTACTCATTTAAACTTTGTTTATATTGTATATGTAAAATTTTATAGTTGTATGCATAATGTTCTTGATAGGTGATATTTTAATGGTTTTTTTTCTACATCAAATTTAATTAATTAAAGATACGAAAGTTATGTTTTTGCATGTTTTTAAATTTAATGATTAAAGCCATAACAAATCTCTATAAAAAGCAATCTTGATATTTCCCTTAATAAAATATGAAGTAAATCAATTTTGAATCTCCTGCAGCCAATCTTTATAAAAAAAACCAGTTGACCTATACGTTTAGTCTGTATTTCTTCTTTAAATAATCTCCTTTTATTTGTTTATGCATAACTATTTTTTTGTAAATGTCTATAAACATTAAAAATCAAAGTTTGTCAATGTAATTGCCTCAAACAAAGCGAATTAGGTCTGTTTGGACTCTCAATTCAAATTTTTTTTTACTTTTTTATAAGTTCAATATGTGTGACTCTCGGCAACTTTTTTTTTTTAAATCAAACTTTCTTTAACATATCCCAAAAAAGTCTTAAACTTCTTAAAAATATTGATTATTGACAATAATGCAAAATACATTTGTTGAGCCCGCGACAATTTTTCCCGAAACAAAACATACGATACAAAATTCCCTTGCGCATCAACCTTGGTTTCAGATTTCGTTTAGACGTCAAAAAAATTTAACCCAAACCTTTTTGGAAAAAACTACACACCAAAACTGTATATGATCAGAAGGGGGCAGTATCCCTTGTATGTCACTGATAAATTGGGCGTAGTTTCATTGCAGTTAAAATTCGATACAGTTTAAAAATTAAAGTAGGATTTAACCATAACTACATCAATTTCTTGCTGTGTTGAAGACCTTGGTGGCCCTTTGGGTGTGTTTTTTTTTTTGGTCGGGTTGCTGTCTCTTTGACACTTTTCCCCCTGTCCAACTCTATTTTATCAGATATGCACATCATTTTTAAAAAGAAAAACATTTCATCGTTGAGGAACCCAAGGGGGATGAGGGAAAATAAGTTGGCATTCTTGGGTTCTTACCCAAAGACAGAAAAAAAATTGCTAAAGCGAATCGAATCTGAATTGGGGCGTTAAAATTTTATGCTGGTGAAAAAGGTGCGGGTCTCGCACGTTATGAACCCTTGCAACAACTCTTGAGGTGTCGGAGATGGCCGTTTTCAAAGTAAGTCAAGAAATGAGACAATTTAACGGTATCAGTCAACTGAAGTTTTTACCCAAATTTTGATGGATGTATGGGTTTAACATTGTCAAACATTTTTAATTATTTAGGAGAGATCTATCTATATGGGGGAGAGGAAGTTAAAATCGGGTAATAATAATAATCATAGTCGTCACATCCGGTTGCATAGGAAAAAGGTTTTAAAAAAATTATTCCCTTGAATTTGCGGTGTAGGTATTAAATTTTCCTTTTATTGCAGTAAAAAATTTTTGGGCATAAAAATATTCTTGGGTGTTTCAAGCCCATTTTTTTTATTTGGGGTTTTTATATAGATTTTTTTGGAAATGGGGGTTACTGGTTATAAAACTTTTACACAGAAAAAAAAGGGGAAAATTTGATTGGTTAACTTCCAGTGATTGTTATTTTTGAATGCAATGAAAATTTTAGGTTTTTTCTATATAATGCAAGATACAACTTTATTCATGCAAGTATTTCTTTTTTTTAAAAAAAAATGAAATTTTGACAATTTTTTGAAAGTAAAATTTTCAAAGACTAAACAAAAAACAAAGATGGTATTTCACCTGCTTATTTTTTTTTCTTTTTAATATAGTGCTTTTCGAATTAACAAAAACCCGCAATAATATCTGAATTTACAGTAGTAATGTCCTTTTTATTATCCCCGGTTTACATGTTTACTTTCATAAAAAAAAATACCCAAAAAAAGGGGGCAGTCGTTCCCTAGCTCCTATACTTTGAACTATGTTTTGGGTTTTTGTCTGGGCTATACTAATTATGTTTTCAAAATAAGTCACCTGGAAAGGGGAAAAATTTTAAAAAAAATGTAATTGCTTTCTTTCCCGTAGACTAGTAGGTTGTTTTTTTGGCATCAGTCTACACAAACATTTTCCTTCTACTAGTCCCAGACTATTTTCTGACATTTTTCTTCTCATTTGTCGAAACAAATTTCTGCAAATACTGCTTGCCCAAAGGGCAAGTGGTTTACATGCAAAAAAAAAACTCGCATTCCAATTTTTGTAATGATTTTCCTGAGCAAAATGTTTGCAATTAATTTAAATCTTCACGTTTTTCTAGTAATCAGTGATATGCAAGAATAAAAGCACAATTAAGTCTGAATTTTCGCTTGGCCCTTTAAAAGCTTTGGTAATTTTATTGTTAGGCTGATGTAAACCCACATCTCTTTTTTTAGCATGGGAAAAAAAGTTTTTTTAATCCCGCTTTTTTCTTAATTTGGCGAATTTTGCCCAACCCCCTTTTTAAACAATGTTTTCCCCCTTCTGGGGGGAAAGAAATTTTTAAAAAAGATCTTTTCAAATTTTTTGCCAAAAGTAGCACCCCCTTTAACTCCTTTTTAATTGGTAGTTTAAAATAAGGGGCGTGTTTTCTAAAAATTTTAAAAACTTGGTAAAGCAAAGAAAAATATACGGGGAAAATTCAGTTTTTCATAAATTTCAAGGAACTTCTATTTGTTAAAAAAATAAATTTTGGGGGAAATAAAGGGGGAGTCGTTTTTGTTTGGGTGAAAAGAAATTTTTCAAAAAAATAAACACTCAATTGGTTTAAAACACTTTTTTTTTTAAAAAATTTTTAAAATTAACATTTTAAAAGGAAACTTTTTTGAAAATTTATGCCAATTTTAAATTTTTAAAAAAAGGGCCAAAAAAAATTTACCTTTTTTTGGGGAAATTTTAAAAATTTAAATTTTTTCCGGGCAAAAAAATGAAAAAGCGATGTTTGCCTGGTTTTGAAATTTTTATACTCTTTTTTAAAAAGAAAAAGGTATTTTTTTGTTTTTTACAACCCGATTTTTTTTAAAAAAGTTATATTTCAGTTTGGTTTTAGTAACACAGCTGCAAAATTTAAAAACCCCATTTTTCCCCTTTGGCAGAATTTTCAGGAATTTTAGAAAGATAAACATGTTTTTCAATGATACAAGGAAGTTGACCTAAATAGTACGTTATTGCACGTCTGAAATGTTCTGCTTTATGCCCTTGATTGTATGTTAAAAGATAAAGGGTTTTCAGTGAAAACTTTTTCTACAAGTACGGTAAACATCTTTAGGTACAGCTCTTTTAAAAACCCGGGGGGTGCCCTATACATGTGATTTATGAGGGTTTTTATTTTATTATAAATTGGTCTGAAGAAGCAGTGACTGAAAACTGCTAAAAAAAAAATGTAGTGGGGGAAAACGAGTGGTTCCTGGTAACGGACAATCTATTGTTTGGTTGTAAAGCATAAAAAATCTTTTTAAAAATCAATAAAATCACTACAATTCAGAGCCTGACTATAAATGAATCAAACTTTTTCATTAATTTTCATTTAAAAAATTGATCAACTTGGTTTAAGCTTTATTTAGTTAATTTGGATGAAAACCCAAAAATTTTTAAAATTTTTGAAAAAATTTTGCCCAAAAAAAGATATTTTCAATTTTCTGAATTTGGGGATTTTTACGAAATTATCAAATTTTTTTCGGGTTTTTTTTTTAGAAAAGTGCAAATGTGTACAGCATAGTTGCACTGTAGTTATGAAGTTTGGATACTATTCAGCAAAAAAAAAGAAAAATGCTGGGGCTTTCTTCCGTTTTATCCCAAGCAACCCAATTTTTCCCTTGGATCGAATTTTTTTTTTCGAATATTGCATTTTAGGAACTTAAAAGTATTTTAATCAAAAAATGATAAGAAAAAAACAAATAAGCATAAGTAACTTAAATTCCACGTTTAAGAGTTGCTGACTTCATTAGTTACCTGGAAATACATATCCCCATAGCAAATCTATTTTTAAAAGTCAATGAAATTATGTAAAAAAAATATATAGAGGTGTTTATATTTAAATTTGGGAAAATGACGCATGTTATCCTTCGTCACACTTGTCTGTTCTTTTAGAAGGTTCAACAAATTTTAATATATAATGTAAAATTGGGGGGGGAACCGGGAAGTTTTGGGAAAAAAAAGGGTGGGGGGGTTTAAAAAAAAATCAAATATTTGATTCTTGAAAGAAACTTTGGTTTGGAGAGCCCCGATTATGAATAGAATAATTTTTTTTTCAAAAATTTCATAAATAACATCGTTTTTTTTGGTTCGCTCAAGTTATTAAATTGCAGTTTAACCCGACTTTTTTTTTTTTTGTTAAAAAGACAAAAAAACATTTAATTTTAGTCCCTGGCCCAAGGGCCTAGTAGCTTTTTTTTCATCACTTTTTTCCCGGGGTCCGGGGGTCGTCCCCCGTGTGCGTCGCGTCCGCGTTGTTTTAAAAAATCTTTTCCCTGAAAAATGGGCCCAAAATTAAAAACCCAAAATGGCCCAAAATCATATAGGGTATCTAGTTTAAAAAGTGTGCGTGACCCGGCCCAAACCAACCAAGTGGCCCCTGGCTAAAAAAAACATAGGGGGAAAAATTTAATTTTGGCTTATAAAGGAAAAATTAAAAAAGGAAATTTTATACCGTTTTTTTGGTATTATCTTGATTATTATTATAGATAAGAAAAAAACTGTAACAGCAAAAATGTTCATAAAGTAAGATCCAAAATAAGCAAATGACTAAAAAGGTCATTGACCCCTTAAGGAGTTTAAACCCTTTAAAAAATAATTTTTTTAATAAAATTTTGTAAATTTTTTAAATTTTTTACAATTAATGTCATTTACCCCACTGGTAAGAAATTAAGAAATGTTTTGGCAAAGTTCAAAAATTTCCTAGGCAATAAAACTCCCACAATTTTAATCCAAAAAGAAGAGCCAAAAATTCAAAATTTCTTATAAATATAAGTCCACAAAAACCCATTAATAGAAACATTTGGTTTAAGATTTTTTTAACTGAAATGAAGTGACAAAAAGAACGCCAGTTTTTTAAAAAAGACGATGGACAGACAGGAAACCAAAAAAAAAAATATAAAAGTCATTTTGGTGTTTTAAGAACATTCACACATAACAAAGGTAAAATCTCTTTTTTTACTGGGGCTAAAAAAATCAGGATAATGGGACAGCTAAAAGGTGTCATTAACTACCTCAAAAATTTTTACGCACAGTTCAAATGTACTCTTACCGTTTTTGGGGGTGACCTAGACTTTGAAAGGGGTGTAATTCCATAAAATAAAAAAAACAGCGCCCATGAGCAATGTACCCCGTCTTTTTTTTAAAAAATAAGTTTAATAATTCTCAATGTCAAATCCAAATTTATGAAAACTAAAGGGAGGTTATGTTAAAAGATAAAACCCCTCACCAAAGTTTCATTAATGCTCAAAACATTGTTAAAAACTGGAATACCCCCCTTTTTTATAATAAAATCACATTTTTTCCGAACCCAAAACGTAACAATTTAAAATAGCTCCCGCAAAAAATAAAACAATTCACCAAAATTTTTAAAAAACTGCTAAAAGCTTTTGGTTATTGAACGATAATGGAAAAAATGGGGGGAGTTTAAGAGGAAAGGAAACCCTTTTTTTTTTTGTTTAATTTTTTAATTTAGGTAATTTTTCCTTGGGTTTATCTTTCTCAAGCATATTATTTAGGGAAGAAAAACAATAAAAATTTTATTCAGTTAATTTTTCTACACCTATTTGAAAGTACACCAAAACGGAACTAAAACTGTGGGGTGTAGGTTTTTACGCATAACACGCAACAAAAACAGAAACAACTTATGACATTTGCAGCAACATAAAGATTTTAACAATACAAAGGTTTTAAAGGGGTATACACAATATGTCAAATTCCTAAATTTCTTAATTTGTCTATATGGGTTTACTTGAAATGAATTTATTTTTTTTTGGGATTCCTGCTAACATATTTAACCCCGAACATTCTCACATGTAGTGCCTGTCCCAAGTCGGGCTGTAATTAGTTTTGTGTTGTGTTGTGTTAGTATTTGTTTTTCATTCACTTTTTTGAATAAATTGGCGCTAGGTTTTCTTGTTTGAATTTTTTTACATTGTCATTTCGGGACCTTTTACAGCTGACTTGCGGCAAGGCTTTGTCTTGTTGAAGACCGTTGTACCCTATAGTTGTTAATTTTGGTCATTTTGGTCTTTGGACGAGTTTGTTAAATTTGGGAATATCCCAACCCTTTTTTTTTTTAAAATTAAAAGAAATGATTAAAAAAAAAAATCCCGAAATCGAAAAATTTCTATGGTATGAGACAGAAAAAAAGGGGGTTTCCTAAGACAAATGGTCACTTTTAGAAATTTATTAAGTTAACCCGGCTTTTAAAAAATTTGTTTTAAAAAATCTGTTTTTTTTAACCTTTTAAAGTAAAGAAAGGGGAAATGGAAATTAAATTTCGTAAATTAAATTATCTTGTTTTTAATAACATTTTTTAAATTTTATAAATTGGGTTTAGGGAAACTAAAATTGAAAAGGAAAAAAACTTCTGAGAAAGTACTCCGGGGGTTTTAAACGGGCCAAAAAAAAAAAAAAAAAATTTTTATGGAGGTTTTTTAAAGGGGGAAAATAAAGAAATACGAAAATAAAAGCTGAAAAAAAATACAGGGAACACTTTTTGTTACAATAGTATGATATTAAAAAAAAATTTTCCCTTTTTTTAAATAAAACAGACAAAAAAAAAAAACTTAAAAAGCAACGTGCCAATTTTTATTTATGTTATGTGATTAAACAATGGGAACCCCCAACATTATGACTTGAATATTTTTATTTTAAAAAAAAAATATACCGCAATTAAACACTGAAGCAAATATAAAAAAGAAGATGTGGTATGATTGCCAATGAGTCAAATCTCCATGAGAGACCAACTGACACAGAAATTAACAACTATAGGTCACTGTACGACCTTAAACAATGAGCAAAGCCCATACCGCATAGTCAGCTATAAAAGGCCCCGAAATGACAATGTAAAACAATTTATACGAAAAAACTAACGGTCTAATTCATGTACAAAAAATGAACGAAAAACAATTATGTAACACTTAAACAAACGACAACCACTGAATTACAGACTACTGACTTCGGACAGGCACATATATACAGAATGTGGCGGGGTTAAACATATTAGCGGGATCCCAATCCTCCCCCTAACCTGGGACAATGGTGTAACAGTACAACATAAGAACGAACTATAAAAATCAGTTGAAAAAGGCTTAACTCATTAGATGGATAAAAATAAAAATACTAAAAATACAAGTGGACGTGGCCGGGTAAGTCCACCAGCAGAAAACGACCATGACAGAGCAGAAACATTGAATGAACAATTCACTATAATTGTATTGTAACGGGTCGAGGGTTGGTAGCGTTTCTTTATTGTCTGTTGCCTGGTATATCAGATACTGTGTCTGCTATGCGGAGGTCAATATATACTATTGGACTGCTGGTAAACAGTTGTCTCACTAATCGATTAATATTCAGCTCAACTGCCGCCGTGGTCTTGTTTGTATAGGTAACGATAGCAGAAAGGGGGTGGGGTGGGTAGCCTAACTAGCTGTATTAATAGTGGTTTGGCGTTTCAATAAATACAAAGTCGTATCTCGAACTTAATATGTGTAATTTAATAAGTTAGACTGACGAGTTATTCAGCATTACATATTTATATGATTTATATAATCAATAAGTTTAACAAATATCCATATTATAACAAGACTCTGTTATAGCTACAACTTTATACAGGAACGAAATATATAGTCAATAACAACTGGTTACTTCTCTGGAACCTGTGATAGTTACAAAAGGGGGAGTGGGGTTGGGGCTGGGGTAGCTCTGGTTCAAAATGGGTAAGTGGACTGGTAATAACCAAAAGTACTTAATAAATAATCAAAGCATATAATCCTTACAGATCCTTACACATTTTAGCATAAATTGAACACTTAAGTTAATATATTTAAGGAATATTGTAGAAGATATTTAACAGTTTATAGTTAAATATGACGGTTTCCGCGGTGTTCCGCAATCGGTGGTACTGTATAAATATTCACAATGAACTTTCTTATTTAGCTAGCGTAATCCTAATAAGCCTTTATAATAAAAAGATCTAGAATAAATATTAGCAATAATCCTCAAAATCCTGAATTATTAAAACCTAACCTTAACGAAATAACTGGATATATAAATTCTCTATTTCTGCTAGTTTGTTTATAATTTAACAATACGGCTGCCCAGGAGGAACAAGACTGAATAAGAGAGAATGTCGCGCATGAATTTATAGTACACGACACACTTTGGACACGATTTGGACACACTTTTGACGTTTCTAACGTCAAATGACGTCACGACACAAACTGCACTGTAAACATACGGGGACTTTTATAAGAACTTTGTAAATAAACAATGGCGGCCCCCCAGGGTTGAAGTGACCCGTTAATAAAAAGGGATAAAAGCTACATGTCTCGGAAACTTATGATCGTTGATGCCAGTATAACTACAACAAGGAACCAGAGAATCACATTAGTTTTACTTGACTGTAAGTTAAATGTACAACTCGTAAATTAAAATAGTAAATTCTACACTTGTCACCTACATCATACAATTATAAAGGTATATAGTCTTTGGATTTGTCCCCATTTCCCTTATCATTTGCCTTTCCATCTATAATAGTATTTACATTTCATTACACAATATAAAGAACGTGACCCACAAAAGACATGATCAAACATGAATAAGTTAGAATTACAAATCCGTAACATTACCCCACCTTTAAAAAACTGAATATGTACCTCTAAACAAACAGTTATCTCCAAAATAGAAAGATATAATAACTTAAGTAGGGACGAGAAAAAAATTAGAATATGGACTCAATACATCAAAATTATGAGGGCCAGAAGAAAACAAGCCATAGATTGTCTAAAACATATAAAATGAATTAGCAGGTATCATATCATTCCTCACCAACTTTTCAACAGTCATCAATACAAGCTTTGTACCTGATGAATGAACAACAGCAGACATTTGTGCATTTGCGCTAAGTATCTCAAACATGCATTCTCTGCAAGATGATCTAACATAAAGTATGCTCCAACATTATGTGTAACCGGCTAGAATATTATAATATCATCGATGCTTTTCGTAAATATCCCAGTTGCAACTATGTGCTGTCATCAATGACTGCATCAATAACATCGGTAAGAACACGTTATAGATATATTCATGTTATATTTTGAAAAAGCCCCATATAAACTACTTAAATCGAAATTAAACAGTAACAGTATACCAGGTTAAACACAATGTTTACTCTTTCATATGCGTTGTTTTTTTCGAGCTGTGAGATTGAATGTCCCTTTGGTATCTTTCGACTGTCTTTTAATGTTTTCAACTGTAGTAAAAAGTAAAATCACAAAAATACTGAACTCCGAGGAAAATTCAAAACGGAAAGTCACTAATAAAATGGCAAAATAAAAAGCTCAAACACACCAAACGAATAGATAACAACTGTCATATTCCTGACTTGGTACAGAATTTTCTGATGTAGAAAATATTTGATTAACCATGGTTTTAAAGCTAGCTTAACCTCTCACTTGTATGACAGTCGAATCAAATACCATTATATTGACAACTATGTGTGAACAAAATGAACACAATCGGTAAAAATGTCACAAATAGGGGTACAACAGCAACACGGACCCCACCAAAATCTGAATGAGTGACACTATTTTCAATTGTAATATTATGAAATAAAATTCACGGCTACTTTAGAGGGATTGAATTTTCAAAGAAGAACCGGTTATCGGCATGATATTTAAAGCAATGTGGACAATTTTAGTTTGAAAACCCTAGAACATGACTACGACTTACTTGGTAAGGGCACTATGCAAATCGTTTATCCATATAGGCTACTAATTTTCCGCCACTTGTTTCACATCAATTCGTATTTATTGATTTGAAATTTCAGGAGATGTAATGCGTTTCCGACGTTAATACTAAACAGCGTACTTCAGTATTGTAATCAGGTGAGAAAGGCTTTGTATAGTGAGTGATTTTGTCAATTTTAAGTGTATTCCAGTTTCGATTCTACTTCCAGGGTTTCCTTATCGGTTGTTGTCCATGCAAAATTGTCCCGTTCTGTTTCTTTAACGTTTTTTTCCATTATACAAGAAAAGATACAACGAAAATAACCAATGCAGAACAACGCAACAAGATACACCACATCACTAATTTTGATGCAAGGCAAATTAAAAAAAGAAACAAAGAAAAGCCGATCAAAAGCATTTCCCCAAAATTTTATTACTTTACAACCTATCTATAGAATCGAGGCCAATGTCCATCTTTTTAGGCCGTTTGAATTTTTTTCGTGTTGTTGGGTTACTATCTTAATGAATCTAATGAAACTGAATCGCATGAACCTTATCAGATATTTCAAAAACATAGTCTCATCATCTCCTCCTAATTATTTCAATACTTTATGCTTTAAAATCTTTTATTTTAATTTGATGCATGTTTTTCTTTCTTGTAAACATGTGTTATACTATATAAAACATGTCTATGTAGATAAAATAACCAAAAAGAAAAGATTCAAGACAATAATGTCAAGGTCAGATAAATCTTTTCAGACAGACATGTCCACCTTACAATTATTCCATTCGCCAAATATAGTGACGTTTTGCGTATGGTAATTAAAAAACAGACAAGAAACACACTAACTTAACATTAACCAATGAACCATTGATATATGAACAAGGTCAGATGTTACCTGCCAGACAGACATATACAATTTATAATTATTTCATATACCAATTAAAGCTGACAAGTTGCTATTAGTAATTAAAAACTGACAAAAACACAAAAAAACTTAACAATGAACCATGAAAACAAGTTCAAGGTCAGATGATACTGGCTTGACAGACATGTATATCTCACAATCATTCTATACACCAAATAAAGTTTACATATAACTTTTGGTACTGAAAAAATAGACCAAAACACAAAACCGAACATTGACCAATAAACCATAAAAATGAGGAAAACGGTAAATGTCTGATAAAAACCTGCCAGACTGACATGTACCCCTTGCAATCATGTCATACACCATATAATTGTACTACTGCTTGTAATATCCGAGAAACGGACCTTACTGTAAACATATTTTATTAAAGAAATCATTATATATATATAGCTACAAGGGTAAAGCCATAAATACGAAATATACAAAAGATTCAAAAATTAGGATTAGGAAACAAGAGCAGTGCTCTTATATAAATCCGTCTCCCTAAATTCGAAAATACAATTACAAGCTATGAACACATGCTAAATAGCAAACGAATAAATATCTAACAGAATACAGTCAATGATACCAGTAACAAAAGGAAAATTCATAAAAAAAAAAAATTGTATAGCAAAGGAAGGGAGTGAAAGGTGTTTTTAAAGTGATATTAAAGACTGAAACAATATTTTTTATACAGGGGAGGAGTGAGTTATTCGAATTATTTGATTGTGGATGTGAATCGATTGCTACTTATAATAAAGTTTTGTACAACTTTAAATACCAGAAAATTTGTTCTACTGTGAGTCTATCCGAGCCCAAAAGTAAGACATTAGTGGAAATTTTGATTGGAATCTGTAAATTGTGAATGTGTCTTTTGCGAGGTACGTTGAATATTTTGCATTTTGATAGATAGTGATCCGTTGTTTCAGGGTCTTCACAAACACACTTCGGGGATTGTATCAAGTTTCTGTCACAGAGGTGTATGTTGAGTCCACTACAGTTCATTCTTATTCTCGCATGATATATTTGACCGGATCTGGAACCACAATAATAAAATACCGCCTTAATTTCACGGTTACTTTTTTTGAAAGCGAGAAGGGACGGACTGTTTTGTAGTTCAATTGTCTGCGAGTTCCAGGATTTTACTGTTGATGAGAGAAAATAGTTAGAGTAAAATGTTGGCTTAGTTGCAATAGGTTGAAAATCATTCGCATTACGCGTATTGTATTCATGTATATTACGGAACCGTTCAGGTAAAATATTATTAAGATAAGACGGTGTAATATTGTTAGCCATTTTGTACAAATATGTAAGGCTGTGGGCCTCTCGTCTATTCTTTATTTTTTCCCATCCCGTTTCCTTATAAAGTAAATAAATAGATGTTAACCGTGTTTCTCCAGTCACAATCATTGCAGCCTCTATTTTGACGCTTTCTATTTCATGAACTAAAATTAATGTAGATGTATCCCAACCTACATCAGCATATTAAGAACCGGCTTATATAGAAAAAATAAGTTATTCTTAAGTTTTTCTATTCAAATGAATGAAATTGTCTAAGTATATTTAAGCGGGAATAAGCTTTCTTAACCATCACATCGATATGCTTGTGCCAATGACCGTCGTTTGACAGTATCACACCAAGATGCTTGTGTTCATTTACAGAGTTTAAGGGGAAATTATTCATAAAAAGCTGTGGATGCAATGGTTTTTTTAAGTTTCATGCTCTCAGTTTATTTTGCATTAAAATTAACCAACCATTCTCAGACCAGTAGTGAATTTTCTCTAAATCTTCATTTTTTATCTTTAATGTCACTTCAGTTTTACTGATTTTTCTCGAACTAATATCAAAATTAAAAAGCAAGGATTGTGGCATTATCTCTGCAAAGTTTTATTTCTAACACTTTAGCTCCATCTCATTAGTAGTTTAACACAGAGAAGCAAGATGACCGAGATACATGCATTAATGTTACGCCACCTTGACGTTTATTGTAATAACCATGTTGCTTACTGTCTAGTAGTACTTTGACTCCTTAGCACTGACCTAATATACCAAATTCATTCAATTTAAATCAATTATGCATACTCTATCAAAGCTTACTTATATCACAAATATAACCGAATTTCCTTACCCTCATCAAACCTCCAAATTCATTTTCAAATATAAGATTGATTATAGCCTAGTCACAGGTGTAATCCTGACTGGTTGTCCGGAAAATATTATTTTCAGTAAGTATTGTAAATTTGCTTAAATACAACTTTCCATTCATTACCGAGAAACTTTTTTTTTGGAAAACAGGAATAACATTGGCAAGTTTCCAGTCACTGGGAAACCTACCAACAGAAAGAGACATGTTAAATGATTTACAAAAAAGACGTTTAACAATATTACTCGCTTCTTTCAATAACCGAGGACTTACGCAATCGGTCCACTAGCCTTTAGACGTGTCTAAAATTAACAATATGTCCTCAACATCTTTTTCAGTAATTTCTATTGTGGTTAATTCTGAAGTAAACTTTTCTAAATTGGGCAGTTGGACGTTGGAATCATCGATGTTCGACTGATCACTAAAATATGCATCAAAAATATCAGCCATTTTTCACGATCATCTTTGAATTCGTCATTTACTTTTAGTAAAGGAATGTCTTTATGTTGCTTTCTAGATAATGATTTGACCATTTTAGACCAGTTTTTACTATTACGGGTTCGTTCATAATTTTATCAGAATAATCTGTTTTGGCGTTCACAACAGCAGTATTTACATTTATTTCTAACTTTTCTAATGTTCCCCACTGATAGGGTGTGTTAGATTGTTTGCTTTCTTATGGGATCTATTTGTTTTCTTTATAATTTTTTTCATCATGGGGGGTCGCCTTTTTTTACATTGATAAATCGGTTAGGGATTACTTGCTCGGCGATTTCGAGAATAACTTTAGTTATGTTTATGGTAGTTTTTTCAACATTATCTGCGATAACAATTTATGTCCGAAAGCCGTTGTCCATATGATTCATAATCACCACGGTCGTACAGGTACATTTTTCGCCTAATGGGATGATAATTCTTTTTAATACAATTAATAATACCTATAACTGGCAATATATAACGCGTTTGTTCAAGTTTATATACTTATATGGAGTTATTTTCTTCTAGAACGACAGGTCATTTTTTTCAGAATCAACCCGGATGATACCATCTTTCAATGACAATGGCATAAAATAATGACCTGTGTGAGGTCATTATTTCCCTTGATAATCATGCAATCTATGATTTACTTCAAAACTTTATTCGTCTAACAGTTTTTTGTTGCCTATTTCATGTATTTGGAAATTTATTTTTTAAAGTTCAATCGATGATAGGTGTAAAGGAAACCGTCATTGTAGTCCCACATTTTAATTTAAGACACAAATAACGTGAAGTTTTGATAATTCATCGCTACAATA
The DNA here is from genome assembly GCA_019925275.1 of Mytilus edulis. Taxonomy (NCBI): domain Eukaryota; kingdom Metazoa; phylum Mollusca; class Bivalvia; order Mytilida; family Mytilidae; genus Mytilus; species Mytilus edulis. Next base: position 12,769,569 of record CM034351.1, read on the forward strand.
AAGAAACATTATCATATATGTCAGATGAATTTTAATGTAGACTTTCATAAAATAAATCCAGATTTAACATATTCGTGTGTAAGATTCAAACTGAATACATTATTAGGTTGATTGATTTTTGGTTGCTTGCTTAACGTCCAGTGGCAAATATTTGAAGTATGTTTAGGACGATACACACTGAATAGGAAATCATACTGTGACCTACATGTATTTATATTCGTCTTCTCGTCAGTTCTTAACTTTTTAAAATTTATGTATACCTTTTACTCTATCAAATGATCAACTAATAAGATAATCTTATATTCTATTGAATAACATTAACGTAACTCACGAAAGGGTCGGGTGCGGAGTGTATATAATTATATCCTGATTATCTTTTAATAAAATGTATTGCTATTCAAAAGACAATCTTTCTGAATTTTTCATTCGATTCAAGTAAAATTGTTAAAAAAAAAACACTTTTCCGCGATAGAAATAACATAACAAATAGAAAAAAATGCCCCCTCCCCCTTTTTCATAAGCTAAGTGGTACAATAAAGTACTAACAATGTGTCTTGTATTTGTCATACACCGTTATCGGATGGTAACAATACATTTGTGTCTTACTTCATGCAGTTAAGTAATATTTTAATTGTGTATGGATAATATTTTTAAAAGGTTTATATCTAAATCATTTAGTGAGTTTTATTTCACATTCTAAATGAGCCGCAGGGCGTATTAAAATCGAACGCATTAGAAAGGAATATCCCACTTTAGTGTTGTCGGTAACATAGGATACTAAATTTTACAAATCTTTATAAAAAAAAAATTCTTTACGGTATATAAGTCAGATAATGCATATTTTAAGGTTTTTCTTGTCGTAGAACACACCTCAGGATGTCAGGATTACTCAAAGAAAGACCTCCCTCCGGTCGGTCTTTCAATTGATCAATTCTGACATCCCTCGGTGTGTTCTACGACAAGAAAAACCTTAAAATATGCATTATCTATAACAAAGGTGGACCGACACCTGTGTAATTACATCCCAGCTCCTTTGTTCTAACAGGGGTGATCCAGCTCTGATCAATCCTGTTAGAACAAAGGAGCTGGAGCTGGATCACCCCTACCAGATCACCCCAGTTTGAGTTTCTTTGTTATGCATGCTTTTCTTTGTTCTGTAACATTTTGGCGGGAATGTCAAATCCACTATAAACTTATAATTAATTATACGAAAAAGACTATCTATCAAAATTCACGTAGAGAAAAACCAATGTTATGCTGGGATTCGAACTCAGGACCTTTAGCATATCAAGCCACGACACATACCACTACACCAGGAGATTGGGTACAAACTAAGAGTAATTTGACATACTTAAAGGAAGCAAGATCGTTTTATAAGTGGGGCCAGTTGTCAGACCTTTATTCAGTGGGGTTTAAACCTTTTTCGTTAATAAGTGACTTTTCAGACTGATAGTTTAATTTGATTTTACACTTTTTCAAAGTGGGGCGAGTCGGTAAACAAGAGTGGGGCGATTTTTTTATAAAGTCGCTATATAGTGTGGGCCAACTGCAAGTGGGGCGAGTTGACATTGTTTGATATCTACTCAACGAGTTTGGGGGTCATAAAGGGTATACATCATATAGTTATATATAAAGTATATTGTAATGGTTGTGTGGTATTCTGAATTAGATTTTATGAATTGTAAATGGTTTTTCGTCTAATCTTAAACAACTGGGATGTAAAATAGTTATCCCACTCAGACTCGGTGTGTCAGTGTTAGATCACCCTCTGGCCTCTGGCCATCGGGGTGATCTTACACTGACATACCGCGTCCTTGTGGGATAACTATTAAAGAATACTATTTGGATTACTTATGTAATGATTTTATAGGGTTATGTGTATGTGTTATATTACTTAAGTATAACAATCCTAGGCTTGAGTCATTTGTCATCTAGAAGGTCGCTCATCAATGTGGGGACGTCTGATCTGGATAACAACTAGGGTTATGACTGTCAAATATATCATGGGGAACTCCGGAACTCCTTAATATGACGTGGTAGTCTTCCGAGTGTAGATTGGTAATAGTATATGTAGTTCCTAGTATACCATATTCATAACATTCCTCCCTCTTTCGTAGAATTGGACCCGTTCTGTAGAATTACTGTTTAAAGTTTATATGCGAGAAAATATATCCTTAGTTTGAAACCACTAGTCAGTACTGTTGTAGTTGATACATGTAGATGAATTCTCAAATGTGATGCCGTATACATAACGCTTTAATAATAGAATTTCAGCCAACCTTTTTCTTCTGTACACACATATATATATATATATACAACTCGTCTAAACATCAACCCAACAATGTTAGATCTGTAAATTTGCTTTCGCAAATTTTTGGTTCTTCCCTCGCCGGGATTCGAACCCATGCTACTGTGATATCGTGACACCAAATCGCCTGCACTGCAGCCGTCCCGCTAGACCACACGACCAGCTGGGCTCTCAAAAAAAGAGCTTTCGCTGGCCGTATGTTACCTTTCCACGTCAGTTTTAATCTAGCGGCGTACTACAGTACATGATATATAAGGCATGAAGATGTTATTGTTACAGATCAGCTAAATTATCTATAGTAAAGGATCCTACAAATTAATGTTATATACAGTCACAGAAAACAATTATATTTATAAGTACGTCTGAGTCAGTGACAACTCTACAACAGATGTATCCATTGGATCGCCATCAATGATGGTGATACATGGCTGTGTACATAATGTATATACAACTCGTCTAAACATCAACCCAACAATGTTAGATCTGTAAATTTGCTTTCGCAAATTTTTGGTTCTTCCCTCGCCGGGATTCGAACCCATGCTACTGTGATATCGTGACACCAAATCGCCTGCACTGCAGCCGTCCCGCTAGACCACACGACCAGCTGGGCTCTCAAAAAAAGAGCTTTCGCTGGCCGTATGTTACCTTTCCACGTCAGTTTTAATCTAGCGGCGTACTACAGTACATGATATATAAGGCATGAAGATGTTATTGTTACAGATCAGCTAAATTATCTATAGTAAAGGATCCTACAAATTAATGTAATATACAGTCACAGAAAATAATTATATTTATAAGTACGTCTGAGTCAGTGACAACTCTACAACAGATGTATATATATATATATATACAATATATGGTAGCAATTAGTTAGTATATATATATATATAAAACAATCTCCATAAATACAAAATTGATTATGAAGATTAGCAATATAATGTATTGTCAATGCTTATTTTAAAACGTCTATACAATTATATTAAAAACACAGCTTAATTTTCATCACGGCATCTTGTGGTTGCTGAACAAGTTGAACTTCGTCTATCCGGAGGATAACATATATTTGGTGGAAGTAGAATTATCCAAAGAATACAGGATGCATGTCTTTTCAAACGTAAATGCAAAAATATGACTTTGAAATAAGTGTCCTTTCCACTTCCTCCCTCGTCAATAACAATAACGATTCTACTCCAAAAACATTAGTTGGGTACGCTTACATGAATACAATTTCAATTGCGTTGGGGTGAAATAGTTCACTTCGTCGTTGTCATGATCCTACCAGTAGAAATCTTTAAAGGTAGGATATAAGAAAGAACCACATAAATGATTAATGAATATTTATGAATAAAATGATTGCCGACATAAACCATGATTAAGCTCAATCTAGCGACGCTTTCATTGATACATCACTTTGAAATGAATATTTGGATGGATTGTCTTTGCTCATTCAAGTCTAGTGACGAATATCTTAAGAAATTAATTTCATAAACTGATATATATATATATATTGTAATTATATATCTCAAATATTAATTCAAATAAATTATACGCTAGTATTCAGAAACAACACTAGCACACGTATGCATGGCAGTAACTATAGAATTCAATATAAATTTAATTCTGATCAAACTAATACAGTAACTATATACATCTATGTTAAATCAAATTAAAACCATAAAAACGCAACTCAAGAAACTAATGCTTGGCAACAGTATCTCAATCTTCGGTTGCAGCAATACCAAATGGTGTGCCCGTCACCAAACATTCAGTCTGAACATCATTTTTGTCAAGGTTCAAGTTCCAATCCGATCTCCCCAATGTTTTACTATGGAATCTTTTAGCCTTAGGTCTCTTCCATCTAAGTTTCACGTCTTTACCCCAACTCATTGTCTTTGGTAACACTCTCATTTCTACGAGTTCGTCGTTTCTTTTAATTGTGCTCATCATATTCCTTTTACTTGTATCACTTTATTTTTTGTCGGTGATTAACTTGTGCTTTATCTCTTTAATCTGTTGTTCCTTTTTTTTATTTTCTTGTAGTTGGACGTTTTAGTCTTTACGTAAGCTTTCTTTTCTGTATGTTTCAAACTATCTCAACAAATATTGTTGTTCTCGTATGCTCTTGTACATCTCTTTGCTTCCTGAATTTTTTCTGTACGTGTTTTTCCTTTTAATTGTGTTCCTTTAAGAAAACCAGGATCAATATGTTCATCTCCTGCTTTGACTGTATTGCGATGGTTGATGGCTGTCTGAGCAAAATGCATGTTCCATTCATGTTCTTGATCAAAGTGTATTGGAGTTTGTTTATCATCTGATGTTTGTGTACTTTGATCTTTCACCTCCTTTCTTTTTGTAAGATTGGATTCTTTTTCCGATGATAGGTCATCAGTTTGTGTCCATTGTTATTTCTTTAGAATTTGTTTTTTGACGCAGTTACTCAGAGTATTTTCAAAACTGTTTCCCTCTTTATTACTATCCCTTCCCCTATCTTCTCCTTCATCATGCTTACAGGTCATCCAGTAACGATATTGTTCATACTTGAGTTCAAGAGTCAACAGGTTATTTTGACAGTATACAGAATTTGGAGTAAGGCGGTCAATGGTGTTACTAAGCGATTCTAGTTCTGATTGACTTAACTGATTTCGATATGAATTTAACTTGATAAAATGTTTCAAGTCTTTATGTCCTCCTTCCTCGTGTTTGGGTTGAGATTGTATGACCTGGTCGTATTTTAGTATACACTGTGAATCTTCATTGATATTTATGTTTTCTTCTAAAATATGTTCCTGTCTGTTTGTTGACTTCTTTTTATCTATGTCATTATTGTCTTTAACCATTGCTTGAACAAGTAGTTGGAGGTTGTGTCGAGTTATTAACCTCGATGTTTCTTTGCATGGTTTAGCTGCACTGACTTTACTTATATTTATTTTGTTATCTCAATCACGTTTTTGTTTGTTATGTTTTTTCTGTCCCTTTTCCTCGGTATCACATATTGCACCTGACTTGCAGTTGGAACTGGGAGTTTCATCTGTTTGTAATTTATCATCATCTTCACCTAAACAATCTGTGTCGTACTTGGAACTGGAACTTTCCTCTGTGTGCATTTTATCATCATCTTCACCTAACCAATACGCTTCGTAATTGGGATTGGGACTTTCGATTGTGTATACTGTATCTTCCTTCACAACGTTGGAATGGCATGGTGTTGCATGGTGTTCTATTACTGGGTCTAATACTTTCTCGATTGTCTTTCCTTGATCCGTTTTCTCTGTTCCTTGTCCTATCATAACGGGACTGTGGACTTCCGTCTTTTCTATCAAATTGGTATCAGCTCCTTTCTTTTTCATTGCTCCATTACATTCCACTTCACTCCAATGTTTAGATGGGGTATAACATTCTGGTTCATTGTCATGATTGTTGTTAATTGTTCTTGTTATCTCTTTGGAATCAACAATTTCATCTGTTTCTTGTCTTCTTACAATAGGATCATGGTCTTCGGTCTTTTCAATCTTGAAATTAATATCATCTATTATTTGTCATTTTAGGTTCCCATAAACTTTTCAGTCTTAAATATCTCTTAGATGGTACGTTACTTAATGTACAGAGGTAACATTTTGCCTCGTAAACTGAACCTTCGGCGACAGCTTGTACTAGTTATTTTCCTTCTTTCTCACAAAAAGCATTAGTAAGATATTCTATAATCAGATGTTCTTTTACATTTTCTGATTCATTTTGGAATGCCCCTTCTACCAACGCTTCAATCCGGTCTGTAAATTCGTCCAACAACTCATCTGGATATGGAAAGATATTCTCTAGATTTTCCCTAATGAGTAATGGGTTGCCAACTGAGTCAAATCGGTCGTTAAAGAGTTTGCAAAATGTGTCGTAGTCTGCTTCTACTGTATATTACCTGTTATTAAGAACTTCAGTGCTTTTTCAGAAATTCTCGAAACCAATGTTTGCAATTTTATTTTACTATTCCATCCTTTCACGAAAGCTGTAGATTCAATATCGGCTTTCAGCAGATGACCATCCGAGTGGCACTTTTCCGTCAAAATTACTTGAGCTATTCATATTTTGAATTGAGTTGTGATTTACTAAACTAAGATTACATAAAAGCTTTAAAAACAAAAAATTCAAGTAATTACACACAAAATATATACAATACAAATTGTGTAACACTACAATATACAATAACACTACACCCACAAACAAGATTTAAAAACAAAATCACAAACACCTGTACATACAATCACAATTTTAGAAAAATTGGTATTTTGATTTTATTCTGATTTGCAAATTAAAACACAAGTGTATCATGTGTTATAAAAAAATAATCTGAAAACACCTATGACATCAGAGGATCTGACGTGCAAAGCTGATTCATAAATTTACTAATTTTAATAACCCTGGTTATATCATCATATCAGTCAAGGGACCTAAATATTAAAAACTTCCACATATGCATAAATGTAAATAAACATATAATATGCACATGCAAATATGTTAATATTTGTCTTTCTTATTAATATCAAATATACAAATTCATAAACTCAGATAAAAAACGATTTAAACACAGGCATGAAATTGGTAACAATGACAATTAACAACAAGCAGTAGTACAGTACAAGTTTTATTATCGACACATTCTTTAATGAGTGAACACTTTTCAGACGTAAAACCGAAAGGCAATTAAACAAAATGAAAAAAAAAATTGATAACAACTATGACATTAGAAGATCTGACGCACACAGTTGTATCAATAATTTATGAAAAACAAAAGAAAAACATATAATTATACTGAATAGAAGATCTGAGCTCAACGGAATATCAATGAATGAAAAAAAAAATGTGTTGATTTGTATTATCCTAAATAAACAAAACCTGAAATAAACCAAATAGATATCAACATACACTAGTTTTTTTATAGGGTTTTTTTTCTTTTTCTCAAGGTGTATGCAAATATGTGTATTTGGTAAATATGTTACAAAAAGGGGGACGGGATTTATTATCACACGGAAAGTCTGATAATCACAATGAAATATGAAACGAATATATCACTCGCGCAAATATCAATAGTACTGATAAATCAGCGCGCCATGAAATAATACAATCGCGGTAGAGAAGAAACAAAGATTTCTCCTCTCGCGAAAACAAAGAAAAAATATGAAAATGTGGCGCGAATGGATGTCACCGATTATTAGTGTAAATCAGTGTATTCGTGCCCACTTCTGACACCACTGTAATGATTTTATAGGATTATGTGTATGTGTTTTATTACCTAAGTATAACAATCCTAGGCTTGAGTCATTTGTCATCTAGAAGGTCGCTCTCAATGTGGGACGTCCGATCTGGATAACAACTGGGGTAATGACTGTCAAATATATCATGGGGAATCCCGGAATTCCTTAATATGACGTGGTAGTCTTCCGAGTGTACATTGGGAATAGTATATGTGTTCCGAGTTAATATAACACTTACAAAGACTAAATCTAAAATTGACGAGCTGTATTCAGTAAAATAAGTGTTTTCTTCAATTAATTGATTAAGATTATATTGAGCAATTAAGTTTGTGATTTTGTCATCATGGGCATGGGTTGTTGTTATTTTGGTTTATATTCAAATCGCCTGTGAGGATTATGTCTTTATTAGCAGAAATAGCTAACTGAATGATCAAAAATTTCCCATGTTTGTTGTGATTTATTTGGGGGTATGTAAAATGTTCCATATTAAATAGGATTTGCTTTTTGGTTTTAATTCTGACAAGACGCATTCTAAACTACCTATCTGCAAGTCGGGTCTATGGACGCAGTTAATATTTTCTTTTATATACACTACCACCCTACACCGACGCGATTAGTTCTATCATTACGAAACAATTTATATGATGGAATTGAAATGTCGGTATCATGTACAGATGGATTAAGCCAGCTCTTAGTAAATGACATCAAATCATATTCAGTATATTCTATTGATAATTGTTTTGCTTAGGGACTAAGCTTTGGACGTTTAAATGAATAAAGGATATGTTATTTTCAAAAAGTGAGGTGAGATTAAACATGTTTCCACTAACGGTACTATCAGAATTTTCGTCTAAGTGGTTAGGTCCGGGATTTAGTTCAACACCTCCGATAATCAATAATAAGTTAATAAATAGACACCTTTAAACTAATATACATACTGACCTAGTCGTTGATTTTTCGGATCCTAAGAAAATTTGAATTTACCGTGAACCGTTTTGCCATTTTGGTCGTTTATCTCCGCCAAAGAAAAACATATAAACACAATGACAGGGAATATCTTCAATCCAGGCGTTTTAGTAGACAAACACACATTAAATCAGTTTTTGACATCCAATACTTTCTATTGGAAAAGCGTGCCGCGAAGAGGATAAAAAAAAACTGTTTTCTCTCTGAACTGTGTACAATCAGTACCCACTATGTCATGCAAGTCTTTTGAATGAATAGGTCAAAAGAGAGTACAGGCTTTCATGTATCATGTGAAGAAAAATCAGCAATCGAAGCCACATCTATAGAAATGATGTGATGTGTTTTCTGGACAAAGGTGCAGTAAGGAAGCAAAATAAGTTCTAATTGTGATAAAGATGGGGGATGAGTGATGAACAAAAAAAGACCAGTCAAGTAGACTGCAGTAAAGAAAAACGCATTCGAGTGCATTAATGACAATTCGAAGGAGGATTGGAGTTTTGAAGATTAATAAATTGTCCATGTTAATTTATAAAGAAAATATCATACAAATCATTCAAAATAAAAAAGATATATGTTGATGTATATTTTTTTGTTTCCATTTGACTTTCATGTATTAATTATTTATACTACATACAAATATGTAACAGTGAATATCGTATGTTCTATCAACCCTAGAGAAGTGCTGTAGGCCTCAGTGAATATCGCATATTCTATCAACCCAAGAGAAGTGATGTAGGCCTCAGTGAATATCGTATATTATATCAACCCTAGATAAGTGATGTAGGCCACAGTGAATATCGTATATTCTTTCAACCCTAGAGAAGTGATGTAGGCCTCAGTGAATATCGTATATTCTATCAACCCTAGAGAAGTGATGTAGGCCACAGTGAATATCGTATATTCTTTCAACCCTAGAGAAGTGATGTAGGCCTCAGTGAATATCGCATATTCTATCAACCCTTGAAAGTGATGTAGGCCTCAGTGAATATCGTGTATTCTATCAACCCTAGAGAAGTGATGTAGGCCACAGTGAATATCGTATATTCTTTCAACCCTAGAAAAGTGATGTAGGCCTCAGTGACTATCGTATATTCTATCAACCCTAGAGAAGTGCTGTAGGCCTCAGTGAATATCGTATATTCTATCAACCTTAGAAAAGTGTTGTAGGCCTCAGTGAATATCGTATATTCTATCAACCCTAGAGAAGTGCTGTAGGCCACAGTGAATATCGTATTTTCTATCAGCCCTAGAGAAGTGATGTAGGCCTCAGTGAATATCGTATATTATATCAACCCTAGAGAAGTGATGTAGGCCTCAGTGAATATCGTATATTCTATCAACCCTAGAGAAGTACTGTAGGCCTCAGTGAATATCGTATATTCTATCAACCATAGAGAAGTGCTGTAGGACTCAGTGAATATCGTTTATGTGGGGTTGATAAATCACTTTCGCTATTTTCTCAAAGTCTGCTTTGATCTTTTTGTAGGATAATTTTTCATATCAGGCTTCTCGTTTGAAAAACAATCTATAATCTATAAGTATCAACCTCATCAAAATAGATATAGGAAGATGTGATATGAGTGCCAATGAGACAACTCTCCATCTAAATAACATTTTATAAAAGTAAACCATTATAGGTCAAGGTACGGCCTTCAACTCGGAGCCACGGATCACACTGAACAGCAAGCTATAAAGGGCCCCAACAATTAGTAATGTAAAACCATTCAAACGGGAAAACCAACGTTCTAATCTATATAAAAACGAGAAACGAAAAACACGTATGAACTACATAAACAATCGACAACACTGTACATCAGATTCCCGACTTAGGACAGGTGCAAACAGTTGCAGCTTGATTAAACGTTTTAATGGTACCAAACCTTCTCCCTTTTCTGGGCAAATTTAGAGCTTGACATATTGTATAGACACTTGCCTTTTGTACACTTTTGTTTTTTGGTTGCTGTCTCAATGATGGTTTCGATATCTCCTTCAGTTCATACACATAAGTAAGATCAGATATTCATTTCTTTTATATTGAAAGTCTGCTTTCAAATACATTTTACTATTTTTACTATAAATTATGTATCACAATATCAAATGTCAGGAAGATGGCCATTGTTATATTATTGTTCGTTTCTGTGTGTGTTGCATTTTAACGTTGAGTCGTTTGTGTTTTATCTTATTTTTGAGATATTGAGATCAGACGTGGCACGGTACTTGTCTATCCCAAATTCATGTATTTGGTTTTCATGTTATATTTGTTATTCTCGTGGTGTTTTTTCTGATGATTGGTCCGTTTCTGTGTGTGTTACGTTTCGGTGTTATGTCGTTGTTTTCCTCTTATATTTAATGCGTTTCCCTCGGTTTTAGTTTGTTACCCCGATTTTGTTTTTTGCCCCTGGATTTATGAGTTTTGAACAGCGGTATACTACTGTTGCCTTTATTCATCGATGTTTTATTGATAAACACATTAAGTATCTTTTTCAACTGATTTTTATAGTTTTGGTAATTCAATAAATCATCGATGAAAATGACATTTGATATTGTGATACATAATTTATTGTTAAGGTGGTATGGGAGTCTGAAATAAAATGATAGAATTTGTTCATACTTTGCAAAAACGTAGTATCTATTGAATATGTTCAAATATATAATAAAATGATAGGTCACCGTGCATTTTCTCTAGCTACAGGTGGTGACAAAATGACAGATTTTGTATGGATATATAGGAAAAATCACATTTTGTGATTAGAAACTAAACAAAATGATAGAATTGTAAAATAAATTACGAAAGATTGCTTTCAGACAGTGCTATTGAGAATATCAAAAGAAAGATGAGGTCACCGTACGTTTTTTCGGATAAAATACAAATATGAAAATTCCATGTAGATTCTTCAGAAAATGCACTGTTTTAGAGGTACCTTCCTTAAAATGCCATTAGAAAAAAAATGAAAACAACCAAAATAATCAACACTTGAAAAATATTAAAATTTATCAGTTATATTCTTATGAATTGGTTCTTTTAAATGAAAATTCACTTAAAATAGTTAAATGTATTTGAGAGCAAACTTTCAATATAAAACAAATGAATATCTGATCTTGGGTGCGTACTACATGTACATCATAAGTACTGAGGTATGGTTTTAATACATTTCTGCTGATGTACAGCTGCTGACAGTAAGATGCGGATCATCATCATCATAAAGTACTGAGGTATGGAATTATAACATTTCTGCTGGTGTACAGCTACTGGACAGTAAGATGCTGGATCATCCTAAGTAACTGAGGTATGGATATTAAAACATTTTGCTGTGTACAGCTGCTGGACGAAAGATGCTGGATCAACATAAGTACTGAGGTATGGAATTAAACATTTCTGCTGGTGTACAGCTGCTGGACAGTAAGATGCTGGATCATCAAAAGTACTGAGGTATGGAATTTAAACATTTCTGCTGGTGTAAGCTGCTGGACAGTAGATGCTGATCATCATAAGTACTAAGGTATGGAATTATAACATTTCTGCTGGTGTACAGCTACTGGACAGTAAGATGCTGGATCATCATAAGTACTGAGGTATGGAATTAAAATATGTCTACTGGTGCACAGTTACTGGACAGTAAGAAGCTGGATCATCATCATAAGTACTGAGGTATGGAATTATAACATTTCTGCTGGTGTACAGCTACTGGACAGTAAGATGCTGGACCATCCTAAGTACTGAGGTATGGAATTAAAACATTTCTGCTGGTGTACAGCTGCTGAACAGAAAGATGCTGGATCAACATAAGTACTGAGGTATGAAATTAAAACATTTCTGCTGGTGTACAGCTGCTGGACAGTAAGATGCTGGATCATCATAAGTACTGAGGTATGGAATTTAAACATTTCTGCTGGTGTACAGCTGCTGGACAGTAAGATGCTGGATCATCATAAGTACTGAGGTATGGAATTTAAACATTTCTGCTGGTGTACAGCTACTGGACAGTAAGATGCTGGATCATCATAAGTACTGAGGTATGGAATTATAACATTTCTGCTGGTGTACAGCTACTGGACAGTAAGATGCTGGATCATCATAAGTACTGAGGTATGGAATTAAACATTTCTGCTGGTGTACAGCTGCTGGACAGTAAAGACTGGATCATCATAAGTACTGAGGTATGAATTATAACATTTCTGCTGGTGTACAGCTGGACTGACAGTAAGATGCTAACATCTAAGTACTGAGGTATGGAATTTAAACATTTTGCTGATTACATGTTCCAGTAGATAACAACGATAAGTACTGTGAAAAAAACGTGGTTACAGCTCTGCTGACGTATCATAAGTACTGAGGTATGACTCGATACGTCTGATCAAAGATCATTTACTGCTGGTGATTAAAATTTCACAGCTACTGGACAGTAAGATGCTGAATCATCATAAGTACTGAGGTATGGAATTTAAACATTTCTGCTGGTGTACAGCTGCTGGACAGTAAGATGCTGGATCATCATAAGTACTGAGGTATGGAATTTAAACATTTCTGCTAGTGTACAGCTGCTGGATAGTAAGAGAGCTGGATCATCATAAGTTTTCTGAGGAATATTTAATTTTTTTTCTGTTGGTGTACAGCTGCTGGTCATTCTGAGTCATAAAAAAAAATCAAGGTATATTATATATATATTTATTACATTGGTTGCAATGAATTACATTGATTTCCCAGTTAGATAAAAACCGATAATTTCACATGTGAAAAAAAACGTGGTTATTTCACTCTCTGACGTCATACAACAATAGGCGTTGTCAAGACGTCGATAACGTCAGATCAAAGCAAATTGTCAATGCGTAGGGAAAAGATATAGTTCCTTACATTTTCTACATTAATTTCATAAAAAAAAGCCATTTGCCAATGTAATAAAAAGAATAACTAACGAGTTTAATCCATGCGTCGTTCGGTCACGCGTTGTCTTATTTTTGATATTCAAATACGGCGATTAGTTATACTATAAATATCAATTAAAGAATTGAATGATTCTTTTGGTTTGTTTGCAGGGTTATATAAGTGTTGACCGTGCACACATGTTTACTCCGCGCTTCATATACAATGTGCTTCGGTCAACGCTTTTCCACACCAATAACATTTCAAAAAAATGCCTTCGAATCGTAAATAAAGTTTTTGAAATGATGCCATACTGGTGTTATAGCTAGTTTGGTCGAAGCGTTTGGTTAATGTTTTGTCAGAAGGAAACAGTGCCTTACAAATGCCTAAAAATGAGGAATCTATCGACAAACGTGTAAAATATCTTACTTTCAAAAGCCTTTAAATAATTAAACAAACAGAAGAGAGATTAGACGGCGTATTTTACTTTAATTTGTATATTAAAGATTGTTGATATTATATAACAAAGTTTGCGGGAAAACAAAATTAATCCCCACATATTGTGTTTACATTTGCGTTTTAACGCAAACATTTGCAATGTAACGCAAACATTTGTTTTATTTTATTTCTTATTTAAGATTCAAAGGAAGCAGCAGTTATTAATGGAGGAGGCTGCATATATTAAAATTCATCTTATTTGTACTCATTGCAAAGTAAAATTCTTTACTTTTTAACTAATAATGAGCAGGATAATAGATATAAGATTATATGGTATGAGTGCCGATGAGAAAACTCTCCATCTATGTCATAATTTGTAAAAGTAAACCATTATAGCTCAAAGTACGGTCATCAACACGGAGCATTGACTCACAACGAACATCAAGCTATAAAGTGCCCCCAAAATGATATTACAATGAAAATTGAGTTAAAAGAAAAAAAAAACAACCCTGCTAATATAGCTATAGCCGAATATAAATATACTTCCAAAGTAAGCTCTCGTTTGAGGATTGTGTAAGGTTGGTTAACTACCCTTTTGCAATAAATGAATATTATGAAGATGTTTTATTAATAAAATTATGTTCTCTCCATATAAATTGCTACCAAGTGACAACTCTACATTGACAATTTCATGACTTTTTATCAAAGAATCTTTATCATATTCTGAGATTTAAAAAAACGATTTCTTACATCAAAATTGAAAATAAAAAAATCTTTCTCAATTACTCATTTTACAGCAAAACGATCATTTTGTCTATTTGACAGTTTTACAATTGTATGACATTATTTTTGCTCTTATCTACTTTTCTTGTTAAAATATATACTTTTCTGATTCCTATACATATTTATTTTAACGACTTTTCCTTGTATTTATGGTTTTTTTCCTAACTAAATCACAACAGAAATTTAATGACAGACGGGCATATACAAAATTTAATGAATAATTGAATGCAAGATGTTTGCGTTATAACGCAAAGGTTTGCGTTATTTCGCAAAGGTTTGCGTTATATCGCAAATGTTTGCGTCATAACGCAAAGAAAGGAAGAAAATTATAAATAAAAACATGTGTGGCGCTAATACGCTTCCGTAGTAAGAATCAAATACAACTGATATTGCCAGAAAAGTCAGAGACCAGACGCATAGAATTGAAGATTACATTTTGACGGATGGAAGAGGTGTGTGTACATATGGAATATTTAAAAAAAAAAACGCCAAGTTATAATGTGTTGTCTGTTTTATAAATATTTGTGTCGCTTGACAATTTATATTATAGTTCAGGCGACACATACATTTTATAATTAACACTTCTGTCGTATTGCGCTTATTTGTATCCCTTTCTTAACCAACAGCTCACTGAAATCGACTTTTCAAATTCAGTAGACTAGTGATTTTCTACACAACATTTTGACAATTGCATTTGATGAATGCAGCATTTATACAAGCAGTTGGTGATTCGAAAAAAATAAATGCATCATCTTATTTCTGAATTTACAATTCTACAAAAGAGGCGAAAGATACCAGAGGGACATTCAAACTCATAAGTCAAAAATAAATTGAAAACGCCATGGCTAAAAACAAAAAGACCAACAGACACACTATAATACACAAACCACAACATAGAAAACTAAAGCCTGAGCAACACAAACCCCAACAAAATCTCAGAATGATGTCAGGTGCACTGGAAGGGTAAGCAGATCCTGCTTCACATGTAGCACCCGTCGTGTTGCTCATGTTAGTATAAATCCGGTAATAAGTATAATTCGATATGTCACATACGGCAAAAGTGAACGCGATTGTAGTAACGACATTAGGAACATATCCGCTATCATCTGTGAAACGGGTATTCCCTAACGGTCAAACAACTCATGATGGCGTCCGAAACACTTAAGTTGTGATGATTTTATCTTCACCACTTGGAACTCTTGGTTTAATAGCTTCCGTGTGAGCAGCAACCGGGGCCTTTATCAAGGAAATGCAAGCCCTGGAGTATCGTATCAACTGGGAGATGCATACTCCGTATACGGGCACCGCTGGAATGATGCTACATAGAAATATTCACAATTGAGAAGCTGAAATTTGCCCCTTTTGCGTAAAGTTTTGTTTTCAACCGACTCTTATTGTGTAATTTAGATGTAAGTCAAGATATAAGGCACACGTAACTGTTTTTGTTGTATCCTTTATCTTAAATTCGATGTGATTTATGCGTTCAACATAGTCACCTAATTTTGAAAGAACACATCATCTGTATAACGGAAAGTTAAGTTAAAGGATACTGCTGACTTGTTTTCCTTCTTCCTAAGAAGTTCCTGTATGAAGTCAGCTTCATATGAACAAAGGAACAAGTCGGCAAGAAGAGGGGCACAGTTTGTTTCCATGTTGTCAATCAAGAAATCAAGCATCTTGATAATGTCAGTTACAGAGAATATTTTGTTTGAATCAGAGTGATCTTTAACAAAGTAGGATTTGTCCCTCACTACTTGTATCTACGTTGGTGTTTCTTTTTTTATGAAACAGAGCAGGACCAACTCTTTCAATTTGTCTTTAGTTTGGAATGTGGAATACTGGTCCAAAGTGCAGAAAAAACAAATCAAATGTGTTAATACTTTTGCAAGATGAAAGTGTCTTGAATTGCATATACTCTAAGAGATTTTTAGATTTTTTTAAAGTATCCACATCTGACTCAGCCACCTCTAGATAGTAGGTAGTTTCCCAATAACTTTGAAGACCGGTTTTGTTTGCTGATAAAATTGATTATATAAATTAGAAAGAGGTTCGTGGAGCATTTGGACTACCCAGCAATATACCGTTTTTTGTGAGGACACTTATGTAGTTTATGTATCCAATACAGTGATGAAAGATCCAGTTCATGTTGAGTTTCTGTCTCATTGGTGTATGTATGCCTCTCGTTTTATTTTATTAAAGATATATTCATTAAAATGGGCAATTAAAGAAATCTATAAATACATTTTTATTTCATTTAAATGCGTAAAAAGGAGTTAACCGCAAACGTTTTATATTCTTTGCGATCGATACTATCAGAATATTACATGGCATTTTTTATATCCGATGTATCATCAGCCCAAGGTTCAATATCAGTCAAAGAGTCAAATGCTCGAGGGTTGATATTGATCCAAGGACTGATAATACATCTGATATGAAAAATTACATGTTATGATCTTTTTATCAGATGTTTCAACAATGGAGGAAAATAACAGTCAACAGACTGTCGGCACTCCAATGGGAACAAACTGTGCCCCTCTACTTGCCGACTTGTTTCTTTATTATTATGACTTCATGCAGGAACTTCTTAAGAAGAAAGATAAGAAGTTAGCAATATCCTTTAACTCTACTTTTCGCTATATAGATGATGTTCTTTCACTAAATAATTCAAAAGTTGGTGACTATGTGGAACGCATCTATCCAATTGAGCTAGAGATAAAGGATACTACAGATACAATTAAGTCGGCCTCATATTTTGACTTACATCTAGAAATTGACAATGAGGGTCGGTTGAAAACAAAACTTTACGACAAAAGAGATGATTTCAGCTTTCCAATTGTGAACTTTCCATTTCTAAGTAGCAATATTCCAGGAGCACCTGCATACGGGGTATATATCTCCCAATTGATACGATATTCCCGTGCTTGCATTTCCTGTCATGATTTTCTTGATAGAGGGTTGCTGCTCACAAGGAAGCTATTGAACCAAGAGTTTCAAATGGTGAAGTTGAAATCATCCCTTCGTAAATTTTACGGACAACATCACGAGTTGGTTTACCGTTATGGAATAACCGTTTCACAAATGATATCGGATATGTTCCTTATGTCGTAACTACAATCCCCTTCCCTTTCATGAATGTGACCTACCGAATTAGACTATTTACCGGATTTGTTATCACATAAGCAACACGACGGGTGCCGCGTGTGGAGCAGGATCTGCTTACCCTTCCGGAGCACCTGAGATCACCCTTAGTTTTTTGGAGGGGTTCGTGTTGTTTATTCTTTAGTTTTCTATGTTGTGTCGTGTGTACTGTTGTTTGTTTGTCTTTTTTTCATTTTTAGCCATGTCGTTGTCAGTTTGTTTTAGATTTATGAGTTTGACTGTCCCTTTGGTATCTTTCGTCCCTCTTTTAATATATCGATCCTTTTAAGTTGTTCTCAAGTATAAGTTCACAAAGTGAAAAGTTTACGAACGACGGACGCCAAATGTAAATGTAATACATCTAATATGAATGATATGAAAAATGACATATGATGATTATTTTATCATATACTTCAGGATAAGAAATACAGACAAGAACTATATTTAAATATATGCATTTATTGTATCATTTGTTTTGCATTTTACCTAAAATATCTTGCTGTTTTCTTATATTTGTTTTGTATCATACTAAGTTTTTTTTTCACTGAAAACGTACCGTTGAGGTGAATTTTCCGGAATTTGCCGAGTGACGTCCCTTGCGATAACGTTACATATCAGCCCGCGAGCCAGAATATGAAGCTAAATGTCGAATGAGCGTAGCAATAATAACAAGAACTTTTCTTTTTTTATATCAGCCCACTAAGCACCAATT
This sequence comes from Mytilus edulis, assembly GCA_019925275.1. NCBI lineage: Eukaryota > Metazoa > Mollusca > Bivalvia > Mytilida > Mytilidae > Mytilus > Mytilus edulis. The sequence continues at coordinate 12,788,018 of CM034351.1, forward strand.
CGAGAAATATGGAATTCACGTAAAGTTAATGCTGAGATCATATTGTAAAAAATATAAGTTATTCACTCTAAGTATATGATACAAAAAATATATCGTTCCACAGTGGTTTTGCTCCTCGTAAAGTCGAGTACCATGACAGAGACTATCGAACAAGCTTCTTAATTACAGTACATAATGTAACGTGATATGTATACATATTTTATAGGGAATTGGGAATGGAGTGTTCAGTCCCCTCCTCATAACGATCAGCAATTTTGAAGTTATCACTTTCAATGCAAAGCAATTAACAATATAGCAGTTTTTCTATGATCACTATATATACATTTACAGAAACAAAATACATGTAGATATTCGAAGTAATACTAAGAACTTAAAATTGATTCACAACAATACAAAAAGCAAAACCATTAAATTCATCTCTCTCTCTCTCTCTCTCTCTCTCTCTCTCTCTCTCTCTCTACTATATGGTCATCACGTGTAATTATATTGGAATTGACGAAACCATGGAAACGAAATTTATGAATCGGGTTGTAATTTACCGGGACGGAGTAGAATTTCATTTGCGAGCTCATTTCGATTTACGACCGTAAATGCATTTACAAAAACCTAACGATCATTTACAGCGCGGGAGTCACATTGATTAGTCCATCGATAATGGATGACCGTAAAAACTATCTGATATTGTTTACTAATGTGGTTTTTCCGTTCCATAATGATCTTATAACTCATTACAACAATTTAAATCAGCGACAGAACTTGAAGTTAGAGCATATACACGCCTGGTAAACCATCTAATCTCAACCGAATGGTTGAGACGGAAAAAAGTATTCTGGCACTTCCTGTTGAGCTTTTCTGGCTCAAATTATCCAAAATAAACATAGGGTAGGTCGACTTTTCGTCAATTTTCTGAAAATCAATGCGTGTTTTGTAAATTGGGGAATGTCATGCCATAGATAATTGAATTAGGGTTTCTCTCGTGTAGAACATGGACCAATATGATTTAAAATGACATCGGAATGACTTTTCTCCTGCAGGTAAATGTGTCCAGTGCAGTCAGCTACTGACAAAATGACAGTGATATCATTGATAAACTAACGTATATATCAGTGAATTAGTATTTTTCTAAAACCTATAAACATAAAGTTACTGTTTGTTCTTTTTCTTTACTTCTATAATTGCATTAAGCGAAATATGCTATTAAGTATGTCATGATGAGATTTTCTGGTATCGGTTGAGATATTCTGCAACAATGTAGAGATCTTCTGGTGGATGAAACTTTTAACTATAGCTTAGTATCAATTACATATACAACCGTCAAAACGTTCCAACTGTCATTTAAATCTTGTTTGCAGTTATGAAAGCAGCTTCTAAAGAGACCTTTGGTTGTAATAGAGTCTAAATAGTAAACAACATTGTGTTTTTTTAAAGTATTGAAGTTCTAGCGCCGGAGATTAATAGTCTAGCGTTTGAAATGCAGTTTTCCACAGAAACTATAAAGTCAATAATGGTGTAATTGAATTTCCAAAAGCTAGAATTTATTCCTACATCGCTTATCTTGACATCTCAATAGCTAGCTGTTAGATATCTACATCGCTATACTTTATATTTGCAGTGCTGGTGTTAACATCAACATAACACAGAACTTGGTTTTAAAAATTGTTAGCACGGGACAATTTGCATCCCCTGCGCTATATTTACATAATCAGTGCTTAACTGTGAATCTTCAACACTAGACCTTTATTCTGACAGCCTCGTATCGCACGTGGTATTGAGTTCCTTCTTTATAAAGAATACATAGACGTGCCACAGGAATGGGTCTCTTTTTCATTGTCAAATTATATATCAACGGGTAGCAATTTCACCAGAGTAAATGTCAGTGGGTCAGTTATTTTCTATAACGTTTTTTCTATGTTTATAATCAACATGAACAGGAGTAAAACTGCAAAGATTGTAGTATTGATGTTTGAATGAGTCATTAACGCCCATTGTCTAACTACATGCATATTCAAGACGAGTAAATGAAAATGTTGCACGAATATAAATCCTCCTATGTACTAGATTGACACGCCGGGTGTGCTTTTGAAATGAAATTAATATACATGTCCACTTGTATTTGTGCACTTCTGATCAGTTGCCTTTTTCAACTGATTTTTTTTATTCGTTCTTATGTTGTACTGTTATTCCAATGTCCCAGGATAGGGGAGGGTTGGGATCCCGCTATAACATGTTTAACCCCGCCACATCATGTATTCATGTGCCTGTCCTAAGTTAGGACCATGTATGTCAGTGGTTGTCGTTTGTTTATGTGTTACATATTTGTTTTCTTTCATTTTTTTAAAAATAAAAAAGGCCGTAAGTTTTCTCGCTACAATTGTTTTACATTGTCATTTTAGGGCCTTTTATAGCTGACAATGCAGTATACGGTTTATACCACATCTTCTTTTTTATATATTTGTTCATGACTGAAGGCCGTACGGTGACCTATAGTTGTTAATTTCTGTGTCATTTTGTTCGCTTGTGGAGAGTTGTCTCATTGGCAATCATACCACATCTTCTTTTATATCTATACACAAGGTATTGTCCTGCAGTTAATATTTGTCCTTTTTTTTTTTTTTTTTAAGAACACATTATTCTAAATCTAACCTAGAAGTGTTTACTTCTCACTTCAGCTGTGATCACACCGTACCGGATAGCACGAACGGACGACTAACGGATAAAAGAAAAGGGTTTCCGTTGACAAAATTGATATCCGTTGGGAGTCCGTTGATGAAGATACCGATTAAAAAAGAAAACGGAACGGACACATACTGTAAAAGATGGACGCCTACCGGATGTACAACGGACACTTCATCCGTTGAACGTCCCTTAATTCAAAGTTTTGAACATGCTCAAAATTTTCCTTTGGACAGAAAGGACATTTCTGGATAAAACGGATGCTGAACGGACATAAAACTAAAACAAGGGGATGTCTAACTGACCTGAACGGATTGAAAAAAAGTTATCTGGTGCTTAAAACTCCGATCACACCTCACCAGATAGCGCGAACGGACGCCGAACTATTAACTTTTTTTAAATTCGTTCATGTCCATTAGCCGCATGTTATCCTTTAGACGTCGGTCGATATCTGTTTCATTTCGCTCTGTGTCGGACTGTCCGCTTTATCAGTCGTCGTCCGTTTTGTCCGATGGAAAAATTTGAGCATGTTCAAAACTTTGAACGGACGTTCAACGGATGAAGTGTCCGGTAAGCGTCCGTTTTTTACAATACTCGTTCGTTATGTGTCCGTTTTGTATCCATTATTTGTCTTATACTAAGGTATATATGAATTTTTTTTGAGACAAGTGCCTGCTGTATTTCACTAGACATCAAAAGTTCAATGTAGGATAAAAAAAAACTTAATTCATATAGTTTTTTCACTAACCCCTCCCCCCTAACCCCCCTCTTAACTTAATTTTGGAAAAATTGATTGACCAATAAGGATATATATAAAATCGATGTCAGTTAAAAAACATAACTTGCAAAAAAAATTTGCCTCCCCCCACCCACACCCGAACTATTTTAATTAAGTTTTTTATCCTTCATTGATCTTTTTATGTTGTCCCTAATTGAAGGACAGACACGACAATTACTGAACTATTAGATTAATGTTCTCCGTCCGTGGTAATTTTTCCAAAAAATCGGAGGTTATGCTTTTTCTACATCCATCTTGATAGATACCCATGTCGTGGACTTGATACATAATTGGTCTGCTTAACTATGTTATAGGTAATTTGAAAACTTATGCAAATGGTGTTTTTCAAATAAAACACTTCGTAATAGAGAAGACAATTGTCATTTTATTTTGTTTCTATTAACAAATTTTTTGTTACTATAGTAAACAATTCAGTAAGCATTTATCGCCTTCTCTAACAAAGAGCTTCACTGCTTTTGTTCTATTTCAACCGGGTTTCCGCCTGATACTGCGATCTACACGATTGCACTACGATCGTCAAAAGCATTATTTTTTTAGAGATCGTGGTGCGATCTTGGCCTTGTGTGACAGGGTCCGCATGTGCGTAGCTACGTTTACGTCAAAACGCCCGGACGTACACTTGAATTTGGTAAAAAAAAATATTTTCATCTAAATAATAGTAAAAGAATTGGTTAACAGTACATCAACCTTCTAGGTCTTTCTTCAATGGCTTGTAATTTCGAATAAAAATGACAAAATTGGTGTCATATTTATATATTTGTTTATTTTCTGTCAAAGTCTAAATCTACCGTGAATACTATACTCGCTTTCTTTTTTTAAAGCAATTCCTTATGTACTTAAATTCGAAATGTGGTTTGCATTTGTTTTTGATTATAAATGTGTAGATGTAGGTTCAGTATGTGGGTAAAGTTTTAAGGTATCAATACATGTAACTTTGTCAAACCTTCGTATGATTTTATGATAGCTGGACACAAACTGTTTATGGTCAAAAGAGTTACAAGCGCACCATGACGAAATTATGGGAGAGATCCGTTTGCGCCAAAAATGCGTCCTTTTGCATCACAACTAATTTCTCCAATGCTACGTTTGCGCCACCTGTTTTAAAATTACATGGTATCATTTGCGCCAAAAATAAAACATAGTACTGCGCCAACTAGAAGAAAATTTACTTCCCCCTTCTTTATTCTAACTTGGAACCGACAGTTTACACGACAAATGTTTCCTTTTCTGAGAAATACTTTCTTTTTACTGCTGCTGAATGGCTACCTCCCAATTTAATGTATGTAGTAGCTTGTAACTTCACTTTATCGTCCAAAAAGACAAACATTGAAGGATGAAATGCATAAAACAGTTCATTCGAAACTATATAGGATGAATTTTCCCGTAATTAATGGATTTTCTTGAAGTATTTACATTCTGAGGTTAAAATTTGGTACATATAAATTACTTTGAAAAAACCGTGGTCGAAGTTAATGAAACTTTATTGGAGAAAAACGCGTATGGCGCAAGAATAAATTTCCCTCCTGGTATCTATAACGTCAAGTTAATTAACAGGATTTTATAAGCCTCCATATTTTGTCATGAAACTTGTGCAGACATTAAATGAAAATATTTGATTTGTTTAAATCCTGTAATGGACTGATAAATGAATAAACTTTTCGCGGGGAGAAATTTCAGTCGAGAACCAAGGTTCCATAGAGAGCCCTTTACTCATTTTAATATAATTGCACCTGAACAACTCAGAAAATTAATCATTTCATGTTCATTTACGATTCTAAATAAACAATGAATAGATTAAACATAAAAAATAACCATTTTGAATCTGAAGAATGTTGTTAGAGTTTTCAATGACAGGAATGGTATGTCATTCTCGATAACTTTTAAACTTCCGGAGGCTTCGGACCCGCTCATCTACTACCAACTGGTTTATTGGCCTGGACCCAAAAGGGCCTTTCGGTCCCTCACCGATGTTCGGGCGTAAACGTAAAAATGACCTTGCTACGCCACTGGTCCGGGGTATAATATTAATGTTGCTGAATATTACCAAATATTAAGGATGTACCCTGAATGCAGTTTTGAACAATCAATCTAAGTTATAATTGTTTAAATACAACACGCGTGATTACACAAAGTTGGACGTCACTTATAGTACTCGCAAAGCAGTTTTAAAATCGAATCATATCTTGTTTTTGTGATCAGTATCATAATGACAAAAATAACATCGTTTGCTCATAAATAAATGATCACCACCTTTTATAGTGAGAACTCATCCTGAAATAATGTGCACGAAAAAACAAACCTAGAGAAGGGGATCCTGTTCGATTGTTTTGTTTTTATCAATTTTATTTCTTTATAAAGGTACACATTTTCGGTATTGAACAATGTCTGGTAGGAATCGAATTATTCCAAATCATATTAATATTATATATTATAAACTAATCTTATTTATACTTGAAAGGCATGCATTTTTCTATCGGCAATTCTTAAAATTGTATCTGTATTCAGATTTTAACTTACCACAGACAGAAAACAAAAATCAAGTTAACCGTTAAAAAGGTTAACTCGAATAGAACCGCGCACTGACAAAGTTTCTTTGTTCATTTTGGGAAAAACTATATTTTTACAAATTTTTATTAGTTGAAATAAACTGTAGCATAGCTATTTTAATAGTTTTTATCTTTATATAATAATAATGCACGCGTGTTGGGTTGCCAGTCATAGTTAATTTAAACTTTGAAACCTAAGTGCCAATGTTTTAACAGATATATATTTCATGACACAAAGTAACCAGAAAGTCTCAACATTGTGACAGAAAAGACTCAACGAATACCTTTATATCTCAACCATTTAGAATTTTTCATTTCTGTGCTAAGACTAGGCTTGACAATCAAATAGTCTTGCAATTTACAGAAGCATTTATCGTAAAGCATTAAAAAAACACAAATAATTGACATATTTTCTTGCTAAATCATTAAAATCATAGCAGTTCTATCGGATTCAAAGAAAGTAAACATGATAGTCCGTAGGAGAAAAGTGATTGTCACTTCAATTTCAGATATTTTGAACCAAGAAGATACATATTAGTTACAATTATCATTTATCTATGGCATGACATTCTCCTATCTTACAAAACAATCATTGATTTTCAGTAAATTGACGAAAAGTCGACCTACCCTATGTTTATTTTGGATATTTTGAACCAGAAAAGCTCAACAGGAAGTGCCAGAATACTTTTTACCGTCTCAACATTTGGTTGAGATTAGATGGTTTACCAGGCGTGATGTAGAGAGAATGTTGAATTATTAACTAATGGATTTTTTTTATATTAAACGTTAATACTTCCGAAGACCCATTGGTGGCCTAGCGGTGTTTTCTACTGTTTGGTCGGGTTGTTGTCTCTTTGACGCATTCCCCGTTTCCATTCTCAATTCAATTCATTCATCAAGCATCATTTAACGTTTCCGTTCACACTATGTTCACTTCTTCTTGTAAATCCACGCACGTTTTTCGCGATTCTCCAGTTCCAGATGCATACATGCAGCGATTTAAATCTTACCTAACTGCATCTATTGTAATTTATTTTTGTCAATTCGGAGACATATAAAACCAATACTATCTTCTCGACCTGCGACCCCTAATTATAAATAATGGGGTAGCGACCAACAACTCATTTTAATATTAGTAGGCAGTGTAAAATGTTGACAAATATAATGACTACGCATGTTAAAATGAGAGCAGAGATATAAAAATAAGAAGATATTGTATTATTGCAAATGAGACAACTCTCCACCAAAGACAAAATGACATAAAAATTAACAACTACATGTTACCGTACGGCCTTCAACAATGAGCAAAACACATACCGCATAGTAAGCTATAAAAGGCCCCGAAATTACGAATGTAAAATAATTCAAATGAGAAAACTAACTGCCTGATTTATGTAAAAAAAATATTAATGAAATACAAAATGATATACGCAACATACCACACCACTGAATTATAGGCTGCTGACATGGAACAGGAACATACAGAATATATAAACAAACTATAAAAATCAGTTGAACAGGCTTAACTGATCAGATCACAAAAACACCCAGGACGTGGCAGTGTTTTTGTACATTCCTTCAACAAAACAGACATTAAGTACAGAGCAATTAATACTGAAAACTAAAAATAAATGAGAAACAATGATCTCGAAAAAAAAAAAACAACGTCAGCTGGTAAACAGAACTTTCTTCTTGCAAGACAATCGCCGTGAAAGCAATTTGATATCCAGACATTACTTGGTTTTAGCATTTTTTTTAAATACCAGTCCACAAATAAAATATTATTTGTTTCCCCTCCCCCGACCCGGTAAAATCACCGCGACTCAAAAATTTCATTGGCCATTGTTGTCCAAAATTTTTTTTTTGCTATGTTGGTTTTTGGTGATATCTTTCCGATGCTGTAGTAAACGTGTGTTGGTTTTTTGTCATACCTTTCCGATGCTGTAGTCAACAAGCGTTTTAAATCAAGGCATTTTTGCATTGAAGCGTCTATATGATTCGGAATCAAGGAAAACAAATTAAACATAATAGGCCCAAGACCACAATTAATGACCCCACTTTTCATATAGTTCCTTTTAATTAGTGTGTATTTTTCCTTAATTTTTTTTCTTTCCCTTCCTCACTCATGTCTTAATTTTTTTGGGGTGGAAATGAAAGAAGAGAGGTGAAATAAATTGTTGGATGTTATATTTTAACTGATTTTGATATGGAATGAGTGATTAAGCCAAGTGCAAAAAGGTAATATTTACAGTTTTCGAAACATCTCTTGACTTGTCAATAGGGGTATGGATTTGTATTGGCTAAATTTGTAAAAGTGATTGGTTCAATTTTTCTGAATTTTGGATATATATTTTGGATCTTCCATCACTGTATTGGATACCTAAACTACATAAGTGTCCTTACAAACAGCGGTATATTGCTGGGTCTTCCAAGTGCTCCACAAAACCTCTTTCTAAATTATTAACATCCATTTTATCAGCAATCAAAGACGGGCTTCAAAGTTATTGTGAAACTGCCTATTCTAGAGGTGGCGTGAATCAGATGTGGATACTTAAAAATTCCAAAGATCTTTTAGAGTACATACAATCTAACTCTCTTTCATCTTGTAACAGTATTAAAACATTTGACTTCTCTACTCTTTACACAAGTATTCCACATTCCAAACTTAAAGACAAATTAAAAGAGTTGGTATTACTTTGCTTCATAAAAAAGAATGGCCAACGTAGATACAAGTATCTTGTCTTAGGGAGGGATAAATCCTACTTTGTAAAGAATCACTCTGATTCAAACAAAAAATTCTCTGAAACCGATATTATCAAGATGCTTGATTTCTTGATTGACAACATATTTGTTACGTTCGGAGGACGTGTTTTTCAACAGACTGTCGGCATACCAATGGGAACAAACTGTGCCCCTCTACTTGCTGACTTGTTTCTTTATTATTATGAGGCTGACTTCATGCAGGAACTTCTTAGGAAGAAAGATAAGAAGTTAGCAATATCCTTTAACTCTACTTTCCGCTATATAGATGACGTTCTTTCATTAAACAATTCAAAATTTGGTGACTATGTGGAACGCATCTATCCCATCGAATTGGAGATAAAGGATACTACAGATACAGTTAAGTCAGCTTCATATCTTGACTTACATCTAGAAATTGACAATGAGGGTCGGTTGAAGACAAAACTTTACGACAAAAGAGATGATTTCAGCTTTCCAATTGTGAACTTTCCATTTCTAAGTAGCAACATTCCAGCAGCACCTGCATACGGGGTATATATCTCTCAATTGATACGATATTCCCGTGCTTGCATTTCCTATCATGATTTTCTTGATAGAGGGTTACTGCTCACAAGGAAGCTATTAAATCAAGAGTTCCAAATGGTTAAGTTGAAATCATCCCTTCGTAAATTTTACGGACGCCATCACGAGTTGGTTGACCGTTATGGAATAACCATTTCACAAATGATATCGGATATGTTCCTAAAGTCGTAACTACAATCCCCTTCCCTTTCATGAATTTGACCTACCGAATTAGACTATTTACCGGATTTGTAATCACATAAGCAACACGACGGGTGCCGCATGTGGAGCAGGATCTGCTTACCCTTCCGGAGCACCTGAGATCACCCCTAGTTTTTGGTGGGGTTCGTGTTGTTTATTCTTTAGTTTTCTATGTTGTGTCATGTGTACTATTGTTTTTCTGTTTGTCTTTTTCATTTTTAGCCATGGCGTTGTCAGTTTGTTTTAGATTTATGAGTTTGACTGTCCCTTTGGTATCTTTCATCCCTCTTTGACTAGAACTATACATTACACACACAAACAATTTGACAAAAGTGCATGGTGCATTTTTTTTAATGATGCAAAAGGTTATAAAGATTTGATAGAGGAATTAATTGTGGTCTGTGGCCATAATGCCTTGCCACACACGATTTGTGTTGTGTGCAGCAAGGTTGTTATTTGAAAATAAAAAATCTGAAGCATCTTTCAACCCACTGAGTGCACCTTGATTTGCTTTGTCTTTAACCTCTGTTCCTATTTAAAGGATAAAATCTTTGAGTAAAAATGGTCTGAATCGTGCTTTGAAATCAATCTACTTTGCCAGTCTTCGAACAGGTTAGGCACAAGTCAGAAAATGTTGGAAACGTGTATTCCCTGCTTTCAGGGAACCTCCCTGATTTCTGGTGTAAAAAAGAGCAGTTTAAATGTGTTTTTATTTTTCAATTAATGGCATAAAATTTACAAAATGACACGTTTTACGTTATAACTGCATCAGTTGAATTTTTTATTCTCAAAGTATTCTAGGAACAACAAAACATGAATAAATGAAGCCTTGATTTTTTCTAGAACTCGAAAAAACATATAAGTCTTTTGTTTAGGAATTAATTGACCAAGCTGCATGATCCAGGTGAAACTGAACATAACTGAATTATGTTCACTGTTATTGAAAATTTGTATTCATAGAGTTTTAATTCCCAAGTGATTAACATATCTTTTTGTCATCTCATAATTGATGATCAAGGTATGTATTGGTGAACACATTACTTGATTTTTAACTAATAAAACACTTGCTATCATTAAATATTGTTATCACATGTAGAATGTGTGCTTTCGTAGATTTCATACCATAAGGCCACACCAATGTAATTTCTTGTTCTACGGATTTTTTGACTCACAAATATGGGGCGAGCGAGCAATTTGAAAATTTTAATATAAAAATATTTAATTTGCAAAATTGTAAACATAAAATAGTAGGTTTTGACAATATCAAAACTCGATTTATCACTTCTACTTTGACATTTCTTTAATTTCTAAAGTTTGTTTTCCCTGTTCACCAAGAAATAATTAAATCTTGTCTATGTAAGTGTGACTGACAATGAGACAATTCTCCATCCAAATCATAATCAGTTTGGGGGCAACCCCTTAATGTGATAAATATCCCTTTTACATGTTTTATGAGGGATCAATATAAGTTATATTATATTTGTTTGTACAAAAGGGCTCATATATTTCTCAAATTACTATATATCTATCTGGTATTAAATGGTCAAAACATGTCCAAGAATTTTGTAATATTCTTGGACTTTAACCATGTTAAATTAACACATTTACTTTATAAGTTTAATACTATTCAAAATAAGTGGACCCCTCTTTTAAAAAAAAGAGTTGTTTAAAATATGATATAACTCTCCTCTTTTTGAGTACAAAATTCTAAGTTTTCAAAGGTTTTGTATAGAAGAACTGTACAAATCCTTGGTATTTCTATTTTCTTTTCTGCATCAGTAAAATGATCTCTTGTCTGAGGGCGGGTTATTCTCAACCTGATAATAACAAACACAGGTCAAAGTACGGCCGTTTACAGAGGGCTTTGATACAGACCAAACAGCAAGCTATAAAGGACCCCACAATTATTAGCGTACACATTTCGAACAGGAAAACCAACGATCTAATTCATATATCCAAACGGGAAAATACCAATGAACAACATCAACAAACGATAACTGCTGACGACAGGCCCCTGAATCAATCAGGACAGGTGCTATGGATAGTTTTGTTTCGCCAGTATACAATATAATTGCAAATGAAGGCAAATCCTTCAGAAGTTCTTTGTACTTTATTCTAACAACGAACATCTTTTGATAGGGAATATAAGTTTTTTTTTGTTCTTTACAGGTAATTCCGCTGTTATAAATTTATATCGTAGCACTCCCACTTTGGATAGATAGGTTTCATGCTGAAACAAATATTCTCACAGGGTGCTTTCATGTTTAAAATCGTTATATACAGGTTAGACTGTGATTTTTAAACAAATGTTGATATCTTTTTATAATATTTAAAAAAAAAAAAACGGTGCGGGAAATGGACATGATTACATATCCGGATGCGGGAAGCGGGAATATAAAAAAAATAAAAAAAATCTGTTTTGAAAAAAATAAGTTCGGGCGGGTCCATCGAACAAGGAATCAAATTGGTGTGTCCAAAAATGAATAGGAAAAAAGGAGGTCCCTGTATACTGTTTTTAACACCAGAAAACTGGGGTGTACACTGAATACAGGGAATACCCCACTTTTCTTGACTTGAAAAAATATATCAAGAAATAAAATAAAACAATTTGCCTACCTACCTACCCATACCCTGATTACCTCAGTCGGGGAGGTGAAACAAAGATATTTTTAATGTTGACCCCATTATGAGGTATTTGCCTCAATTGCCTTAATGTTGTTACGACCCTGGCCTCAATTCATGGGTAGATTCAGACTGGGGCGTGCGCCCCCTCCTAAAATTTGCAAAGCATGGATTGTCCTCAGCTGAATAAAAAATATTTAAATAATTAAATTACCATGATTACCTCAAACTAAATATTGGCCTAGCTTCGCTCGGCGAAAATTTAATTTTGTCCCCCCCCCCACCCCCCTTAACCTAAAATCCTGGATCCGCAACGGTAATTACTTTAATTTTTGTATCTGATTTATACGCTTTTGATGGGATCGATCTGTTTTTTTTGTTTTTTTTTAAATATTCTGTTCTATTATATAAGCCAGAGGAATTGCGGATTTCTACCTGAATTCATTTCAGCCTATTCATAATGTTCTTTAATGCGCACAAACATTAGCAAAGCTTCGAATACATACCGTTCATAGCTGACTGTACTGTATAGGTTCTACTCATTGTTGAAAAACTTTACGGTGACCTAATATCTCCAAAATCGAGGTAATTGAACTCTAATGAAAACCCTAGAAACAAAATTATGTAGTAGTAGACATTAATTTTGTATTTTTTGAAGGGGTTATCTGCCCCTTTCCCTTTAACTCTCTATATTGTTGAAGTCCATACATTTTGTAGGCAAATACATCCTGCCAAAAGCAAAGAAAAACATGTACATTGTATCTTTCAAATTTAAACAGATCACACATTGTTTTATGCTTATCCTTGACTATCTCAACGCAAGGAAGATGTAAAACTTATTAAATAGAATCAGGACATTAGATTAAACAAGAGTGTGACTTTCATAATGTTTCCGCTGTAGTCTGTTAGGTGTACCGATTTTGACGCTTATGGACACATTTTGGAGTGTAAAAGGAGTACAGCAAGACATTTGATTGGACTGAAGTCTGTTGATTCTGTTCAGAAGTGGTATTTTCACAATTGACAAATCAGTGATCCCTAAACTTGTGAATCTCATCGGGCAGAACTTGGTTAAGAAATAACAAAAACATCTCTATTTTTGATTTACATGTATCAGATAAAACATGAAAATGAGAAAGTGATCAATGGTTGGCACACAAACATTTAAAAATCCTTGTCGATCCAATCCAGAATAGTACAAATGATCATGATGATTCCAAACATCAGACGGCGGTGTCAACTTATTTCTTGAAAGCTTAATATTTCAGATTGTAGAAGACCAGAATGCTGCATACTTTGCATATAAACATGATAAATAAGTTATGTTATAAAGTATATTTTCGTCATATGTACATTGTCTTTGACATCATTTTCATTGATCAGTGAATATTTGAAAAACAATTCAGCTTTCTTGTAATTTTAATTTTTTTCTTTATATAAGTATATTGCAATTAGATAACTTCGTTTTGTGTGTACGAACTTTGTAAAGTCATTATGGCTGTCATACAGTTTTCACCTGATCTACTACGTTGCTAGCATGGTTAGAACCAAGGATACAACTGGGTATCTTAGTTCGACTAAATTCGTTCAGAGAAATATCGCAATAGCATTCAGCGCATCTTCGTCTTTGATTCCCCAGCTTTGTCCTTTAGATTTATCAGTTACTGCTTGAGCATATTTGCAGTGAAAACCTAAGAACAGCAAATCTCTAGATATATATGTTAACTGTGATGATGAGATGATTGTTGTTCGTCTTGTTCACCTAACGAATAGTAAAATTATAATTCAATTCAATTCAACTAAAGTTTTATTGCCCTATATAAAGGCAACAGTAGTATACCGCTGTTCAAAAAGCATTTGTGGACTTTACAGTTTGTGACATATAAAAAAAATAAAGACAATAACTAAGTACCTCAATATATTTATATGTCGTGTACATTTTATTATTTTGTACAGGTTATTACTTGTACAAAAACTTTGTATGAGTAATTACTTGTATGATGCCATCATACAAGTAATTACCTGTACAAATATAATTGTACCAGTAATTACTTGTACAATTGTTGATGAGAAAAAGATAATAACTTGTACACACAATATCTTTGAGTTGTACTATGTGCTTCTACTTTGATCTATTAGGTTAAATTTATAATTCCAATATATGACATTACATTTGCAACTTTTTTTCATGATTTATTTTCGAAATGAATTGTGGAAGGGTTTTATTTTATTTTTGCTTTTAACAACTTTGTCACTTTGCACTAGTAGTCAGTATTTAAGTGGCAACAAGCTGTTAAGCTTAATTTGCTCAATGTCTCATGCTAGGTTATGTTGTTACTCTGCGTTCCGTCGTATGTCTGAATAATAATACTAAGATAAAAAAGAAGATGTGATCTAATTGCCAATGAGACAACTCTCCTCAAGAACCCAAATGACCGTGATAGAAATTAAGAACTATTGGTCACCACACGGTCTTTAACAATGAACAAAGCCCATTCCGCAAAGTCAGATTAAAAAGGCCCTGGAATGGCAAATGTAATACAATTCAAACGAGGAAACTAACGGCCTTATTCATGTACCAAAATGAATGAAAAAATATGTTACACATCGACAAGCGACAACCATTGAATGACAAGCTTGGTACAGGCACATACATAATTTGGCCTGGGTTAAACATGTTAGCAGGATCCCAACCCTCCCCTAACCTGGGACAGTGGTGTAACATTACAACACAGGGAACGAACTATGAAAATCAGTTGAAAGAGGCTTAACTCATTCGATGGATAAAATCATAATAAATACACAGAGTGGACATGGCTGGGTACCTGTATATCCCATACAACAACAAAAATAAATACCCACTAAGTACAGAATACACGTTTGAAAAAAAAAGAAAAGAAATTAATAAAAGTTTCTCAAAACTATAGGTTCTATTAAGTTGGATAGTCATGTGTTGGTGGCTGATGTACATGTAGTATGTGTTTCAGTTAACATACAATTTTGTGCCTTCATTTTTATTGATAGAAATTGTACATGTTGTATCTTCATCTATTTTGTTCACACTCAAAACATGTTTGTGACATTAAACAGTAATTATACAACAAGTTTTCCACATATGCATCTCCCAATTTCAAACAAACACAATCTGATTACTTAATCTTATGTAAAAAAAATTAGTCCTTCTGCTAAGCACATTCCAAGTTATTTCAGGGGCATATTCCAGGCATCTAGGGATCTTGCACTGTTGTTCCATATTGTGGTCTCCATTGTACATTCGAAACTTGTAACTACAGCATCTACAACAGATAAAAACATATTGTATTAACATAACTTGGTTAATTTTGTAAAGAACACTAGTGTCATATGTGAACAAATAATCACTGTGCAATGCTATTATATTTTTTTCTTTAAATATCTATTTAGAGGTACCATGTATTTTTTAACATGAGTTCAGATAGAAAATTTATTATAATTTTAATATAAAAAAAACCTGAAGATTATAGTAGACAAAGATGCTAGAGCACATTTAAAAGAAATTGTGACAAAATCTCGCACACTTTTAATGTGGAAAAACAATGATATATATTTTAATACTCACCTCTTATTATTTCAATCTAGTTGGAATCACTCACCAAAGGCATGTTATTCTTTATACCCGTTTTGTATTTGTAATTTACGACACAGGTTTATTGGTTAGACATCTACAAAAAGAAATATTTTAATTGCAGCATTTCGAAACTGTCAAATTTGAAAACTTGAAAATTAAAAAGTTTCATATGTGCGAAACGCTTACAAAATTTGTGTAACATTCCAAATGAATATTATTCACATAAAATTAATTATATATTGATATATGATGTCAAGCGTTACATCTAAATTCTGTATCAAAAGATATTTAGGTATGGTTGATAAACGCAAGAAGCTAGTGTTCAACTTTGAACCTGTGTTTACATTTTTCTTCATATTGCAATAAATTTCTATCTTTCGTGATACGTCATATTTAATCTTACATTTACGTGTATACGGATTAAGCTTAGACATTAAAAGTTTGATATTGCATTTGTTAAAACATGTTGTTTAGTTAAATGGAAACAGGCCATTACATTTACTTCCTTACTTTACACATATGATCATACAAGCCAGCCGACTTAAAAGGATACATAGTCTATGTATAGCAAATAAAAAAAAAAACGGAATTCAGTGGTTGTCGTTTTTTTATTTGTTACATATTTGTTTTTCGTTCATGTTTTAAAATATATAAGGCCGTTAGTTTTCTCGTTTAAATTGTTTTACATTGTTCGCGTAACATTAATTTCACAGCGTGTATAACTAATCAAAATTCAAATACAAATTATCAAAGTCACGGAGTGTTAAGATAAGATTTATTTTATTAAAGTGTCACTATCCATTACAATATCAATATATATATACACATAAAGTCATAAGAACCTAACATTTAAGTAAAAGGATGCCAGCCGAAAACGACTTATGAGACACTAATGAGTGATATAAGCCCAGACTTTAAAAATGTTATTTTAAAGAAGTAAACAATATCACATAACTGAAACATGAATCATGAGTTTTTATTTAAAAATGATTTCGTACAACCATACGATGCTTTAAATTAGAAAAAAATGCATATGTTTCGTATACCTGTATGGCTATGTGTTATTATATAAAACTTTTAAAAGCAAAATGACAAAAATAACGAACTCCTAGAAGATCCAAAACAGAACGTCTTTGATAAAATGGCAAAATCAAAAGTTCTAATACACGACACAAATTGACAACAACATTCAAATTACTGACTAGGTAATGTAAAGGCATAAATGTAAACGGACTTTATTTTAACTGAAAATCATATATTGTAAAAATATTTCATTCGCTCTAAATGAAACAGTCGACCATGAATAAAACCAACATTAGCAAGTAAAACAATTCGAACGATTAGACTTACGAGACTTTATACAAAACTTCAAATATAGGGAATGTAACAATCAGAAGAAAACCACTGATCTTAAAATTTCATTTTGTTGTTTACCTTCATCCTTGAGGCCCGCGTAGAAATATTAAAATCATACATTCAGCTGAAGACGGGTTCGAAAAAAAAGAATCTCGAATGGTCAACAATAATACATCACTCAAGGTGAATAATTATCCATTTTAACATATCAAAAAATGTTAACAGTAAAAACAAATAAAAAAACATTGTACAATTTGAAACAGGAGTGTACGCATTTTCCTACGCTTCAGAATTTTGTACTACACTTGACATTCACTTAACATGCATGATGAAATTGACATGGTTGATTTTGTTACACATGTACACATTCAAGTTTTGAAATAGATGATTGTTGTTGTAGAAAATACTGTTGTTCTTGTTTGTGTGTTATCAGAACATTGGTTTAATTCTTATTGCTCTAAAGAAATGTTTGAAAACAAACAGATCTTATAAAAGTAATCGATAATTCGCTTAAGGTCAAACAATACGTCATTTGAATGCGACTGCAATACACATTCTGAGATCACGCAGGTTACAGAAATAGACAAATGTAGTTCGGCAGTGGGCGAAGCTTTAAAGCGATTTCTGTTTAGTATACAGATACAGCACATTGATGTCTGAAGGGCTGTATCTGTATAGTAAGATAGCCAATTGCAGGATAAAAAGAGTTATCATTACTATACATGTCAATACATATTAAGTTATATTTTAATCATTGAAAAACACAATCAATATCAATACCAATACATACAATGTTAAAATATTTCATTATGTTAAACTGCTAACCTTTAAGAACCAGTTTATCAAAATTATCAATTAGTTTGATAATAACTCTGCAGGAACAGATTCCTAAACACATATATAGATATGTAGATATAAATGATAATGCATTGCAATACATCAATGCTGATTAAAACCCAACACAGCAGTGGTTGTTACAACTAAGTCCATATTTTGCTTGCCAAATGCGCGTAGCCTCTACAACAAACTACTTTATCACAACATGTAAAGGCCTACAAAAGTACGAGGACAATTAGGATTAAAATTCTGAAACCATCAACATCAATGTAACACACTTACGCTGACAGATATATTATGTTAAAGGATTCTGTAACCATCAACATCAATGTAACACACTTACACTGACAGATATATTATGTTAAAGGATTCTAAACCATCAACATCAATGTAACACACTTACCTGACAGATAATTTATGTTAAAGGATTCTAAACCATCAACATCAATGTAATACACTTACGCTGACAGATAATATTATGTTAAAGGATTCGGAGAGAAAATCCTAATAATTCATCAAAATTAACGAACTGGTTGTCAAGTTACTTAAACAATGAACTGTTTGGGAAAAAAATAACTCGCTTTCAAATCGTTTTTTTTTCTACGTGCTCAATGACTTTTGTTGATGTTTATCAAGTTACGTTGTGACTTCGTCAAATACTGACAAACATCGAATGTAATGTGTTGTGGTAAGTTTGATAAACAATCAGTCTATAGATTATAGTTGAAAAAAATTGCAGAATAAAGTTTCCTCAAATTTTATATAGAACTTTTAAAGAAACTATAATTTTAATAGTTATTCTCAGTATAGATTTGAAACTCTTTATATTATTGAACACTAATTAACTATTTTTAAAATGATTTATTTCAATTAAGTTTAACAATTGTGTACTGATTGAAACGTACAAGTGATTTGTTTACATTAAATTTGAGGAATATCTTTGTATTTAGTTTCTTGGAAGTTATTAAAGTTATTTTTTCAGATTTGCTGACAATTACATTAATAATTTTTTAGTTTACCATATACTAAATTATAATGATAAAACAACATGGTAAACATGATTTCAAATATTATATTTTGAGCTAAAAAATTCGACGAAAGAAACAATTACGCAAAGAAAAATAGTCGACAATGTATTGTACTCGAGACTTCTCCAATTGCACAACGGACATTAGTAAACCGCGACAATATATCTCTGCGAGGTCGACTGAAAATTTTTAAACGCGAAATAAAGTATCCGCAAAAAGTAGAATGGTTTTCATTATTCGACTTAACATTCTTATCATAATTTTGGTAACGAACAACAACATCACGTTTTTGTGAAAAAGTCACAATTACAATGGCGTCTAACCCGGAGTGTAGGAATGTTCTAATTTTAAAGTATGAACACTGAAAGAAGTGGGCCATACGTAATATACATAAATGCCTTAAAATTTAACACAATATATATACATGTATAGGTCAAACACAATGACAAAGATCTGAATAGTTTTTCAACGCCTTTAATCGTTCCTAATTTGAATTTAACATTTATATCATCTATGGAATACTTTCAAGTCAGGATAGTTAATATTATGTAGGTTAAAACTGGACTAAAAGTTGTTACATGTATGATTGGAATAGCACTCCTCCTCAAAATTAAAACTGTACTTGATGCATCTGTGTGTAAAAATTGATAGGGATTGTAAAAGAAAAATAGATTGACAACATTTTAATCAAGTTTCAAACTCGTTTGAAATATTTGAGTACAGAGAATGATGCACTATTAGGCGAGTGACTTATTTAAAACAAACGCTTAGTTAACGACTTTAATGCATCACCTTACACACGGCTGTATTATATATCTGAAGCTAATAATATGTACTTTCTATTTTGCCCGGTTGTAAAAAAATCGTACAGTGCATTTTTTTTTAAATCAAGGTCAAAGGTCTTGAAAAAACTTTTCATTTTTTGCGATTACTAACTAAAAAGCCATTTTCTAGTTCTTGTACCATAAAATTTTCCAAAAGATCATATGAAATTTATATAACATGATACATTATTACTAAATCAACCAAAAATGAAAGGTTGGATGCGCAATATTTGCCGAAAAATTGAAATTTACCACAAATCCTTAAAAAAATGAAAAATTGTTCCAAAAGCAAAATATATCTCGGGGGATCGATATTTGTATGCTAAAAAATAGATAAATGTATATCTTTTAGGTCACAGAATATTTGTTTTGTAATTTGAAGATGCATTTTTTAATTATTGTTCATAAAACAGCCTTCTATTAAAGCGTTTGCAGTTGCCCAAAAAATCTGCCATCTGCAAATAGCGATCATTTTGTTTATTTATGCTAAGATAGCACATCGCTAATTGTTTATATAAGGGAGGAGAATGATTGTTTTCATAATGAAAGAATGGGTATTTAAAGTTCGAAAAAATATAAACGACCTAAATGAGGTAAACATATGTTTTTTTACGAAGTCAAGCTGATTTACTTTTTGCATTGTTTTGTAATCATGTTTAAATGCAAACATGACTTTGCTACTAATTTTTAGGCAACATTAAATTAAGTAACCTTGTTTAGAAACACCTGGTTGTCTAAAGTTGGATGTAAACGAACTAAAGATAATGCTGCTGCTTCTTATTAAGTTTAGAATCGTGTTAGACATATTAAATATATTTAGAAGTTTAATCACTCTGATTATTTCAATAAAAGATGCTTTGAGTATATTTAACATAAGCTTTTAAAATACAAATGCAGGTCATTGTGTATGCAAAACACTATAAGCAGTTGTCAAATAACAAAAAAGACAAAGTTGAATACCTTTCTTGACCTCATAAGATCATTCGGTGTTTAAGGCAGTGATCGTTTTTTTATGCTGTGCTGTGTTTTGTGGACTGTTTTTCGTCTCTTGGATTTTAATTCTATTTTGTTCATGGTTTTAATTAAGTTTATTCGATTCATAGTTTGAGATTTTGATTCTCCCTTTGATATCATTTTACTTTAAGGACATAAACTTGCAGTAATGAAAATCGGCAAAAAATCGCCTCAAAGTAAAGTGAAGAAGATTAACGTGATAAGACAAATATCCGTGAAAATAACTTAATTTGCTCATGGTGATATATATATAGTCAACGGCGATGGATCATATAAACAGATTTAGTACACTCAAAATATAATATATAACAAGTCTAAAAGGGTACAACATCACCAAAAACACAATAAAACGAACAATATGTTAGATATTTCGGATAACAGATATCCTTCCTCGGTAATTGCACGATAACAAATGAATCATGTCAATTCAAATTAAGACTCTATCAAAATCTTGAAATTTATACAATTTGAGCGAACGCTGGAACAATTTAAAAATTTCCAAACACGGCGCAAAGACTACAAAGATATGCCAAAATAAAAATAGTTATTTACGATGTGAGCTGGCACAACTTTAAATTCACAAAGGTGGTGACATTGGAGATGTTAAACAACTGCGTGGAAATACAGTCCCAATACACAGTCCTGACCAATCTAAGCTGGTATAATATTTAAAATATGACAACGGTAGAGCAATTGCAACAGAGACTGCATATTTAAACATCCCAAAAATATAGTAATTAGATGATAAGAAAAATGAGTAATAATTTTTTAATAAGGTTAAGTAATAGAACGTGGCCGCGTATTTACACATCCCCGCCAACTGTAATTAAAACTAGTATAATTCAAAAATTCCTGAAAAGTGTAAGAGTCCAGTACGGAAGCCGGAGTTACTGGACACAAGTGATGGCAGGAAATTAGATATGGTAGGGAAAATGAGTGACTCTTCTATGTTTTTTTCATTAATGCCCTCTGGGCAAACTG
This sequence comes from Mytilus edulis, assembly GCA_019925275.1. Lineage (NCBI taxonomy): Eukaryota > Metazoa > Mollusca > Bivalvia > Mytilida > Mytilidae > Mytilus > Mytilus edulis. The sequence continues at coordinate 12,809,809 of CM034351.1, forward strand.
TCCTGAGCTTTCTTATCCAAAAACTTTCCCGAGCAAGTCTGTCGGCCTTTGACCAGTCCTCGTTGTGATCTATGATGGTAATGGTAAGCTTTTTTAGATCAGCTTGGGCGTGCCCATGTTAAATGACGAATTACGGGGAGGTCGGGCTTGCAGGTGTAGTCACTACGATGACCATTCATGCGTTTGATGAAGGCAGTTCTGTCTCGCCAACATACTGCATGCCACATCGACATACAACATTCTGGGTTTTGCAAGTTACATTACAAAATATTGTGTACACAGACCCAATGAAGTGGCAAGTAAATGTTTGAGTATTCAGTATTTGTTGGCAAGTCAGACATCGTTTGTTACCACATGACTTGCACCATCCTGTAGGTGAACAGCTTTTATTAGAGGAGACGGCAGCTTTCACAAATAAGTCTTTTAGACTTGGTGGTCTCCGAAAAGCTAAGACAGGAGGATCGGGAAAGACTTTGGATGATTTTGGGTGATTGGCAAAACGGATCAAACGTGAAAGGTTAGTAAAGGCGGGATTGTATGTTAAAACAAATGGAACTATTTTGCTGCGCCTCTTCTTTTTGTACTGTAACAGGTTATTGCGGCTGTTATTGTTAGCACGCGCAAATCCCTTATCTATGTCCCATTTCTTATAACCTCGTTTGATTAAAAATCCGCGAAGTTCCTGTAACCGCTGAGTGACAGCCTCTTCAGAGGAGCAAATTCGCTTTACTCTGAGAGCTTGACTGTACGAGATGCTTTTTGTACAGTGTTTGGGGTGACAGCTTTGGGGAGAAAGGTACTGATGTTTATCTGTAGGTTTACAGTAGAGGTCTGTTGATATGACACCGTCCTTTATAGATGTAGTTGTGTCTAAGACAGATATCTTAATTGACTGGTGGGCTTTGTTTGCATGTCTGATAAAAGCTTCCAATTTTTTTTTGGATTCAATCGATTTCATGTCAACATCATGGATGAAACGGAGACAGAGGTTTGGATAAAGATGTTGAAATAATTTGTTTCTCTAATTTGCCCATGAAAATATTGACGTAAGACGGTGCCATTTTCGTCCCCATCGCTGTCCCGTTTATTTGAAGGTAATCCTCACCATTAAAGTTAAATTGTTGCATTTCAGGACCAGAAAAAGCAGCTGGACTAAACATTCGGTAGGTGGTTCTAAAGTGTTGCGCGAGTCCCATGTTTCCCCTACACGATTGTATTTCGTCATCAAGAGGTATGTTGGTATACAATGAGGTGACATCTAAAGTGACAAGGAGGGTTCCGGAGGAAGAGGGTTCATAGATTATATGTTGCAAAGATAATCTGTAGTGTCTTGAATGTGAGAAGGACGATTTTCTACATGAAATCTTAAGTGAAAGTCTACAAATTCCGATATTTTCTCAGTCGGGTGGCCGTTGGCGGATACAATGGGTCTACCAGGGTTGTTAACCTTGTGTATTTTAGGAAGAAGATACAATCGACCAGGCTTGGCGTTCTCTGGTTTTAAATATCCAATTGTATCCTCATCTAAATGACAGTCATTGTGCATGGTTTGTAACGCAGTAATAATGTTTGAACTAAACTCGGAAGTAGGGTCATAGTCAAGTTTTTTTTATAAAATCTCTCATCAGAGAGCTGACGCTCTGCTTCCGCGATGTAGTTGGCTTTGTCCATTATCACAACGGCACTTCCCTTCACTGCTGGTTTTATAACAATATCATCTCGGTTTCTCAGCGATAGTATGGTTTTTTTCTCGTCAGAAGAGGTGTTATAAAACGACGAGTACTTGTTTCTGGCTAGATGAACAACTTCCGACTTGATTTTGTCAATAACATCTTTCAGTGTAGCAGATTTGCTAGGCTTTGGAATCCATGAACGCTTCTTTTTAAAATAAGGAATTATGATTTCGTCCTCCGAGTTTGACGTGTCTGTGTCTTTCTCATTATCCTCCTTTTTATCCTTGTTACCAAAGTATTCTTTAATTCTGAGGGTTCTTGCACAGTTATTGAGGTCATCTTCCAGTTTCATATTATCTATGTTACTTGGAGTAGGGCAAAAATTCAAACCCTTAGATGAGACGTTAGTTTCATCCTCAGTTAAAGAGACTGTTGACAAATTGACAACTGTGCTGTTGGGATTGGCCGTAATATGATTTTTTCTTCGAAATCTACGGTTGCGAGGCTTTTTACTAGAATTTTTTGAAGGTCTGTTTAAAGGGTGGGTAACTTTCACACCATCATGTTTAAATTTGTTTATCTGCTTGACGTAAAGCTTATGTGATTCAATACGTTTGATATCACTAAGCTGTACTTGAATTTCGTATATATATATATATGTGGTCTAGCGGGACGGCTGCAGTGCAGGCGATTTGGTGTCACGATATCACAGTAGCATGGGTTCGAATCCCGGCGAGGGAAGAACCAAAAATTTGCGAAAGCAAATTTACAGATCTAACATTGTTGGGTTGATGTTTAGACGAGTTGTATATACATTATGTACACAGCCATGTATCACCATCATTGATGGCGATCCGATGGATACATCTGTTGTAGGGTTGTCACTGACTCAGACGTACTTATGAATATAATTATTTTCTGTGACTGTATCTTACATTAATTTGTAGGATCCTTTACTATAGATAATTTAGCTGATCTGTAACAATAACATCTTCATGCCTTATATATCATGTACTGTAGTACGCCGCTAGATTAAAACTGACGTGGAAAGGTAACATATGGCCACCGAAAGCTCTTTTATTGAGAGCCCAGGTGGTCGTGTGGTCTAGCGGGACGGCTGCAGTGCAGGCGATTTGGTGTCACGATATCACAGTAGCATGGGTTCGAATCCCGGCGAGGGAAGAACCAAAAATTTGCGAAAGCAAATTTACAGATCTAACATTGTTGGGTTGATGTTTAGACGAGTTGTATATACATTATGTACACAGCCATGTATCACCATCATTGATGGCGATCCGATGGATACATCTGTTGTAGGGTTGTCACTGACTCAGACGTACTTATGAATATAATTATTTTCTGTGACTGTATCTTACATTAATTTGTAGGATCCTTTACTATAGATAATTTAGCTGATCTGTAACAATAACATCTTCATGCCTTATATATCATGTACTGTAGTACGCCGCTAGATTAAAACTGACGTGGAAAGGTAACATATGGCCACCGAAAGCTCTTTTATTGAGAGCCCAGGTGGTCGTGTGGTCTAGCGGGACGGCTGCAGTGCAGGCGATTTGGTGTCACGATATCACAGTAGCATGGGTTCGAATCCCGGCGAGGGAAGAACCAAAAATTTGCGAAAGCAAATTTACAGATCTAACATTGTTGGGTTGATGTTTAGACGAGTTGTATATACATTATGTACACAGCCATGTATCACCATCATTGATGGCGATCCGATGGATACATCTGTTGTAGGGTTGTCACTGACTCAGACGTACTTATGAATATAATTATTTTCTGTGACTGTATCTTACATTAATTTGTAGGATCCTTTACTATAGATAATTTAGCTGATCTGTAACAATAACATCTTCATGCCTTATATATCATGTACTGTAGTACGCCGCTAGATTAAAACTGACGTGGAAAGGTAACATATGGCCACCGAAAGCTCTTTTATTGAGAGCCCAGGTGGTCGTGTGGTCTAGCGGGACGGCTGCAGTGCAGGCGATTTGGTGTCACGATATCACAGTAGCATGGGTTCGAATCCCGGCGAGGGAAGAACCAAAAATTTGCGAAAGCAAATTTACAGATCTAACATTGTTGGGTTGATGTTTAGACGAGTTGTATATACATTATGTACACAGCCATGTATCACCATCATTGATGGCGATCCGATGGATACATCTGTTGTAGGGTTGTCACTGACTCAGACGTACTTATGAATATAATTATTTTCTGTGACTGTATCTTACATTAATTTGTAGGATCCTTTACTATAGATAATTTAGCTGATCTGTAACAATAACATCTTCATGCCTTATATATCATGTACTGTAGTACGCCGCTAGATTAAAACTGACGTGGAAAGGTAACATATGGCCACCGAAAGCTCTTTTATTGAGAGCCCAGGTGGTCGTGTGGTCTAGCGGGACGGCTGCAGTGCAGGCGATTTGGTGTCACGATATCACAGTAGCATGGGTTCGAATCCCGGCGAGGGAAGAACCAAAAATTTGCGAAAGCAAATTTACAGATCTAACATTGTTGGGTTGATGTTTAGACGAGTTGTATATACATTATGTACACAGCCATGTATCACCATCATTGATGGCGATCCGATGGATACATCTGTTGTAGGGTTGTCACTGACTCAGACGTACTTATGAATATAATTATTTTCTGTGACTGTATCTTACATTAATTTGTAGGATCCTTTACTATAGATAATTTAGCTGATCTGTAACAATAACATCTTCATGCCTTATATATCATGTACTGTAGTACGCCGCTAGATTAAAACTGACGTGGAAAGGTAACATATGGCCACCGAAAGCTCTTTTATTGAGAGCCCAGGTGGTCGTGTGGTCTAGCGGGACGGCTGCAGTGCAGGCGATTTGGTGTCACGATATCACAGTAGCATGGGTTCGAATCCCGGCGAGGGAAGAACCAAAAATTTGCGAAAGCAAATTTACAGATCTAACATTGTTGGGTTGATGTTTAGACGAGTTGTATATACATTATGTACACAGCCATGTATCACCATCATTGATGGCGATCCGATGGATACATCTGTTGTAGGGTTGTCACTGACTCAGACGTACTTATGAATATAATTATTTTCTGTGACTGTATCTTACATTAATTTGTAGGATCCTTTACTATAGATAATTTAGCTGATCTGTAACAATAACATCTTCATGCCTTATATATCATGTACTGTAGTACGCCGCTAGATTAAAACTGACGTGGAAAGGTAACATATGGCCACCGAAAGCTCTTTTATTGAGAGCCCAGGTGGTCGTGTGGTCTAGCGGGACGGCTGCAGTGCAGGCGATTTGGTGTCACGATATCACAGTAGCATGGGTTCGAATCCCGGCGAGGGAAGAACCAAAAATTTGCGAAAGCAAATTTACAGATCTAACATTGTTGGGTTGATGTTTAGACGAGTTGTATATATATATACATATATAAGTCAAAAAATTACTCCAAACAGTGTTAGAGATAGATATATATATATAGAACCAAATAGTTATCATGATACATTTAACTAAACGAGGGACGAAAGATACCAAATGGACAGTAAAACTCATAAATCGAAAATAAACTGACAACGCCATGGCTAAAAATAAAAAAGACAAACAGACAAACAATAGTACACATGACACAACATAGAAAACTAAAGAATAAACAACACAAACCCCATCAAAAACGTAGGGTGACACCTGGTGCTCCGGTAGGGTAAGCAGATCCTGCTCCACATGTGGCACCCGTCGTGTTGCTTATGTGAGAACAAATCTGGTAAATAGTCTTAATTCAGTAGGTCATATTCATGAAAGGGAAGGGGATTATAGTTACGACGCACTGCATGAAATGACACGTTTACAAAATTTATTCATAAATTAAATTTCTAGTTTTGAATTTCAGGTCTGATTTATGAAGAATTATTTTAGTAGTTTATGAAAGTTTAATAATTTTTTTAAATTTCTTATTTTCTTAAGTTTAATTCCGATTTATGGGTTATTAAACTTGTTATTTATTTGAAAAATAATAGCAGTTTAAATTTGTTATTTAAAAGGTTTAAATCTAGTTTATCACCGTTAAATTTTTCGTTTAAATATACGTTTATTTTTTATCAAAACTACTAATATCAGACGATTTAACTGAAATTTAATTTAGATTAAATAACAAGTTTATACTGATCAATTTTTGTTCGGTAAATTTGAAATTTAATGCCAGTTTTGGTATACGTTTATTTTTTATCGAAACTACTAATATCAGACGATTTAACTGAAATTTAATTTAGATTAAATAACAAGTTTATACGGATCAATTTTTTTTCGGTAAATTTGAAATTTAATGCCAGTTTTGGCAACGTGTTTTACATTGTTTTATCGGGGCCATTTATAGCTGACTATGCGGTATGGGCTTTGCTCATTGCTGAAGGCCGAAGCGTGACCTATAGTTGTTAATGTCTGTGTCATTTTGGTCTTTTATGGATAGTTGTCTCATTGGCAATCATACCACATCTTGTTTTTTATATTATGTTTCTTGTTTAATTTCAATGATGAAGTAACTCTTCTTCTTAAGGGCCAACAAGGCTTCACTACTGTCATATGAATACATGTTGTACAAAATAAAATGGAGCGAAAACGTTATTAAGAAAACAGGACGACTTTACGATCGGGCTTATTATAATTGTTCAAAAGGAAGAAGAAGAAAAAAGAAACTTTCGTTGAAAAAATATTTACAACTTACGTAAATCAATATTTAAATCTTGAAAATCCCCCAAACCTTTAGAGATTTTCAAGTAAGTAAAGGTCTTCGTCAGATTTCCATGGACGTTCTGTTTATCTTTTATCCCAGTAACAGAAAATACAAAACACAACAAATAACAAGAGCTTGGATAATGGCTAAATTTCATTGATTGATTTTTATCGTCTTTTATAAGGAATAATTCAGTTATGAATAGTTTAAACAACATGTATTTATCGAAGTACATATGTACATATCAACAACACAAATAGAATATATTTTTAGAAACAAGCAGTTTTGATTATCCCCCTTATTATAAACTAAATATATTTTGAGCATTTTGACATTTTTCTTTCATTTGATATTTATAATAATCATATATATACGAAATTTACTTCTATATAGTGCACTTTGTCAGATATTTTTTAATTATCGTATTACTTTTTTGATAATATTTATGATGGGATGTAACTCTTTTTGTCAACAATCATATCTGTTTCAGAGGAAAATATTTATTTTAAAAATAAGTTATCTCCCATTACATTGGAAAGCGTAAAGATTTAAGATTATACATTTTAAAATTTGTCTTTCTTTTTAATATATTCAACACAGTTTTACAGATGGGCGGATAATTCTTTAAAAAAAAATAACCAAATGTGCCGCATACTAGTATAAAAGGGCACACTAAAAAAAAGTAAAAGCTGTTTTAGCGCAAATTTCACAATATTCACGAAGTAAACGGGATTTTTTTCCCCAGTCGTCGTATTTTGCTAACGACTCTTTCGCAAATAATGATACCCGTTTGTACAACATAAATCGCTTTTCCGTAAGTGAAAGTTAGCGGACGCATTTCATTTGCGCGCATGTTGTGATTATTAAGTCTCCCAAACAAAGTTTGGAGACTTATTGTTTTTGCTCAGTTCTTATTATTTTTATTATTCTTCTTCTTCCTCTTCTTCTTCTCCTTCTTCTTCTTCCTCTTCTTCCGCCACTTTGAAAATGAACTTGTCCGCAGCGTTTCTACAAATCGCTTGTCAGATTAACTTAGGGTTTCATAGAATGTTAGACTTATATGTCTAGATGAGCAATTTATTGTTCGTTTGTGCATTGGGGTCTATTTAGGGGGTTTTTTTTTGGGGGGGGGGGGCAGAAAGAAGGGAGGGGTTTACAATAGAATCCTATGGGATTTTATTTTCTAAAATTTTCAAAAGAATATTACTTGAAAACTATAAGTGATAGACACATGCAGTCGTCAGAAATGCTCAAAGGACAATAAAACAAATTGCATAAAACATAGGGCAAGTCCCATGGGGGTCATCCCCACCCCCTTCAATTCGAGAATATGCTATTATCTTGTAAACGACCCAGATACCCACCCCTAAACCATATATATTCTTGAATGGGACAATAAAACAAATCAAATGAAACTAATAGGAAGTCCCGGGGGTCACTCCCACCTCATTCAATTTGAGAATGTGCTATTATCTTTTAAACGGTCCAGATCCCCACCCCTAAACCATATATATTCTTGTAGAGGACAATAAAACAAATCAAATGTAAGAAAAGGGAAGTCCATGGGGTCACCCCCACCCCTTACAATTTGAGAATATGCTATTATTTTGTAAACCATTCAGATCCCCATCCCTAAACCATATATATTCTTGAATGGGACAATAAAAAAAATGAAATAAAACTAATGGGAATGTCATGGGGGGTCACCCCCAACCCATTCAATTTGAGAACGTGCTATTAACTAGTAAACGGCCCAGATCCCCATCCCTTAACCATCTATATTAATGTAGGGGACAATAAAACAAATGCAATGAAATAAAAGAGAAGTCCCTAGGGAGTCACCCCACCCCCTCTTGTTTGAGAACTTGTAAACGGTCCAGATCCCCACCCCTAAACCATATACATTCTTGAATTTGAGGATAAAACAAATCAAATGAAATTAAAGGGAAGTACCTGGGGTCATCCCCGCCCTGTTCAATTTGAGAATGTGCTATTATCTTGTAAACAGTCCAGATCCCCATCCCTTAACCATCTATAGTATTGTAGGGGTCAATAAAACAAATGAAATGAAATAAAAGGGAAGTCCCTAGAGAGTCACCCCACCCCCATCTTGATAGAAAACTTGTAAACGGTCAAGATCCCCACCCCTAAACCATATATATTCTTGAATGGAAGAATAAAGCACATCAAATGAAATATAGGGAGAGTCCATGGGGTCACCCCACCCCACAACTTTTAAATGATTGAGATCCCCACCCCTAAACCATATATATTCTTGTATGGGACGATAAAACAAATCTAATGAAATGTAGGTAAAGTCCCTGCTGTTCACCACCACCTCCTCCTGTTTGAATACTTGTAAATGGATGGTACCATAGGAATGGCGAGTTATGGGAGCTTTGTTTGGGAGACTTCGTAACAGCATCCTGTTACAATTACTCCTTGTTTTTTTTACGTTTGCGTAATTACATTGGCGCGCATTAGTTTTTCAGAAACACTATGACAAGTAAATTAAGATAATTCATTTTTAAAATGACTGTACATATGTAGTTATATTGAACTGAACATGTTCAAAAGTTGAATTTTATATTTTTCACAATTCTGTATTTTATTTGTTTCTGAAAAAAATCGAAATGATTTAAAAGCAGACCGCAATGAGGACCCCAAATTGGATGTATTTCAAATAGATATAGGAAGATGTTTTTCTACAACGGAGATCTATCAACATGCACTGATACGCCTAGACTGGGAAAGGGATATCAAGGTTGGCGTAACCCACCCTTTTTATTCTGTTTTATTAAGTAAACAGCTTTTTTTTCTTTTTGTTTCTATCGTAAACACAATCTAACGTTTGGGGCAGGTTACACGTGCTTACCTTTTTCTCTTATGTCCTCTGAGTCATTCAAAAAAAAAGTGCAAAATGACGACCTGATTTAAAAAAAAAAGAAGGGGAACAATAAATGCAGGACCTTCTTTTGGAATCATACAGTGGATATAACTTCTGATCTCTCGTTAGAATTGTCAGAATAATCTGTCATAGAGCTGTTGTAAACTCTCCTAGAACAGTTCTACCTAGAACAGTTCTACCCCAAAAACTGTTCTTAGTAGAACTGTCAGAACCAGTTTTAGATAGAACTGTATTAAACTGTTATAGGTAGAACTGTTAGATCTGTAAATTTACTCTCGCATTTTTTGTTTGTTCTGCCCTATTATATATATATATATATATATATAACAAGAACAAAACAATTGCGAAAGCAAATTTACAGATCTTACATTATTGGGTTGATGTTTAGACGAGTTGTATATACAGAATGTACACAGTCATGTATCACCATCACTGCTGGTGATCCGATAGATACATCTGTTGTAAAATTGTCACTGGTTTCAGACGTACTTGTAAATATAATTATTTCTGTGACTGTATCTTACATTAATTTGTAGGATCCTTCACTATATATATAGATAATTTAGCTGATCTGTAAAAATAACATCTTCATGCCTTTTATAGCATGTACTGTAGTACGATGCTAGATTAAAACTGGCGAAGAAAGGTAACACCCGGCCAGCGAAAGCTTCATTTTTATGAAGCCCATGTGTTCGTGTGATCTAGCGCGCCGGTTACAGTGCAGGCGATTTGGTGCCACGATATCTCAGTAGCATGGGTTCGCCGGGATTCGAACCCATGCTACTGACATATCGTGGCACCAAATCGCCTGCACTGTAGCCGTCCCGCTAGACCACAAGACCACCTGGGCTCCACAATAATAAAGCTTTCAGCGGCCGTGTGTTACCTTTCCTCGTCAGTTTTTAATCGAATCCCGGCGAGGGAAGAACAAAAAATTTGCGAACGCAAAGTTACAGATCTAATATTGTTAGGTTGATGTTTAGACGAGTTGTATATATTTATATATTTATATATACCACTCGACCACCTTGGCTTCACAATATGTATATATTATTATTAATAAGACTTATTTACATTTAAGATAAAGAGTTCTTAATACTGTTCTATGTATAGAACTGACTAAATCAAATCTAGCCAATTTAGAATCGATTCTATGTGAAAGTTTGATATCAGAAGTTGATATTACACACTTTTAAAAAGAGAATGACATAGGTTCAGATATTGTCAAGCATTAATGGGCAAGGCTGGAAAAGAAGAAATTGATAAATACATTGTACTGTTATGGGGGAGAAAGGGGGATAGTCATTTGGGTGTAATTAATATTTTTCGTTTATCTTTTGATAAAATTGATTTTGACAAGGGCGTGTGCGACGTTGAAATGACACCAAAAGCTACACCATGTTATATATCAAATGACATATTTACCTCAGTTTTTGTAGAAATGGAATTTGGCAATATGCCTTTATTGACTTACATAGGAAGACATATGTAAGATATCTTTAGAAATGCCAAAAAAAAAGGTGCAAGTAGTTATTACAACAAAAAGGAATGCTTATCAAAACAATCATACTAATTAACCAGATAGGTAAATACAGGTAGCTGAAACAAGTTCATGTTTTTCAAGTTTTTGAAAATCATGTGTTGCTGTTACTGCATTTGTACTTAAATAAATATGGATTTGTTATCTTAAAATGAAACAAAGTCATGTGCATATTGTCATAAAATCCAGTTTGCTCAAATTCTCTTTGGACTTCAAAGTTTATTTTTCAACATTTATATCTCGATTTATATAGTTGTGTGTGCTGTAATATTCTCCCATATTACTTGATGGAATTTCTTGAAATTTTGTATCGCATGTTAGTTAATTTACTATGTTTTATTTTCTTCAGTTTTTTCAGATATTTTTCTTGTTTTTAATATTTCTCCCTTTTTGTCGAGCCTGCAACTTTAGTCGCAAAAGCGATACATAGCCATCCTACATTCCGTCGTAGTTGGTTGCGGCCTCCACAAATATTCATTCTGTGGTAAAAGGTTTAAAAATGATAATAACCTTCTCAAACTGTCATTGATTTCTGCCAAACTTGGATAGAACCTTGTTTATGATCAAAAGCTAGTATCTAGTTCCGTATAGAACCTTTTAGAATTTTCTATAGTAGGGTTTCATAGAATAACATTGTGAAGGTGATTCGTTATGGTCACAAATCATCAGAATTCTTGTTACCCTATTTTATGGATTTTCTTTAAACCTTGTAACGTTTCCAGCTTGGAAATTATCAAATTTACTTATAGATTAATTAATTCTGATGATTTTTAAAGTTAAACAAATTGTTCAATTGAAATCTTCGTATAGTTTATACTAACTTATAAAATATTCAAAATGAAATGAAATTGAATAAACCGTTCAGACACTTGCAAAAAATGTTACAGTAGATTGTCTTTCAAATACAGGTTTCTTGTCAGCAAGTCTTCATTTTGCACCTATTCCAGATTTTCTTGTTTAGGGTCAAGGGTGTCTATCAAAATTATAATCAGGAGAAATTGAATGCAACTTTGGACCTAAAACCTTTGCTAAAGACATCAAGGGAGAACTTTTTTCCCAAGAAAACAAAATATTCAAGAAGATGAATTACCGTAAGCCAAAAAGAAATTGTCACGCAGAAAAGTCCCAAGGACTCCGCAGTTTAAGTAAAATAAATGGTAGCTAAAATCTCAAAACTACTTTACTCCAAAGTATGTTTAAGTTCAATCAATATCTAAAATTTAAAATAAATAAAAAATGAATCCATAGATCAAGGACAATATTTTTGTTAAGCCCTCCCCCTTTTTCCAAGATCTGTTAGTTTTTGTTTTCTATTAATTACAGCTACGTATTACACTTGGAATTGAAAGTTTGTTTGATCATTTAAACAAACTAGACAGGCAGGGCAATGCATACCTCGTGCCTACTTAAGAGTTAATTTTTACGCACGAAAATATATATATATATCAGATCCTTTGTCGATGCTGGAATAATTGTTTATGGTACATCTTTGTTTTTTCCTGAATTCACTTCAACAATAGTTTTAAAAAATAGGAAGTCATTAAGTTAATGAGAAATTTATCTAGATTTTTTTTTCCATACATTTTATTAAATTAAATTAGATTAAGAAATACAAGGAATAGAAAATAAATATTCTTTTTTTCATTATCAATCTTGTATTTTTTTCTTATTATAAATGTTATCTGGACTATTATACTAATAGTATAAGACCCTGTTTACACTGGCAACGAAACTGAATCGATCTTTATTTGAATCGATCTTAAAAAGACAAGGGCCGCGTTCGAGAAGATCGATCTTATTTGTCAGTGTAAACGGGGTCTAATAGTCCCAGATTTTTTTTCAAAATCATCATATTTTTGACCAGAGAGAGCAGAAAATACAATGAAACCTGTGGAAGGACAGGGACATACCAATTATACAAAACAATTTCTGATAAAAACAGTTTAACATTGAGGTTTACTTAGTCAACATACATCTGGTTACAATTAGTGAACCATAGAGAAAGTGTGACCACAAAGTTTATATATGTATCAGATTACTGATAACATGCTGAGATAAAACTGTAAATTATGTGTAAAATCAGGGCTTATGACTTAGAGTGAAATATAAAGTTCAATGAAAATCTTTATTCTCCCTGCAACATTGAATTTGTTTTCTCTCACCAATTTCAAACAAACCTACTAGTAAATAGTTTTCAAATAAGATATTATCTTAAATATTCTTTTTAAAATATAGACAGTGTTAGTAGAAAACAAAGATTTTTAAACTGGTCTTTTATTCCTGACTTTTATTTTCTGATTTGCCATGCATGCAGTGGCGGATTTAGAAATGTTCATAAGGGGGAGGATCACTGACTGCCGAAGAGGGGTACGCTGCAATCATGCCTTGGCAATTCCCTGTTTGACCAACCATTTTTGTTTTACCAAAAATTGGGAGGGGGGGGGGGGGGGGGGGGGGGGCTGCCAACTTAAAAAAAAACCTTTAAATCCGCCTCTGGGCCATGCATGTGTCTATTTTCTTAAGCACGAAGTATAAAACAACGTGATTCTGTCACATGTAAAATTAAAGTCTGTGTTCAGGGTAAAATCAAATTTTCAGGGACCTGATTTTTTGCTTTCTGTCTTATCATGTTTTATCATAACATACCGAAGGCTGTTGGTGATCTTCGTTTGAATTGTCTAACAATTTATTACATTTTATGGCTTTTGCTCATTGTTGAAGGCCGTCTATCAACTTGTTTGTTTAATTTACCGTCGTTTGGTCTTTGGCAGATATTTGTGGTATTTGAAAATAAACAATATATTTCTTATTTCTATATTTTAGCCATCCTTCAATTATGAAATATTATGGGTGCTCGATGAAATACGAAAAGTATCAAAAACACGACATGAACATTATAAAGATTGCAAAAAAGTTAGTATTCAATTTGGGCCTACCCATATATCATATATGAACCGCGCTGAAGTACGTCCATTATTTAGTCCTATAATATAAGACTCTGGAGGTTCATATCATTTACATTCAACGTTTTTTATCGGATATTTTTTTTTTACTATCATGTTGAACCCCATGGGGGTTCATATCATTTACATTCAACGTTTTTTATCGGATATTTTTTTTTTACTATCAATGTTGAACCCGAACCGATATTTTTTTTTTACTATCAATGTTGAACCATGTTTTTTTTTTACTATCAATGTTGAACCCCATGGGTTCAACATTGATAGTAAAAAAAAAATATCCGGTTCGGGTTCAACATTGATAGTAAAAAAAAATATCCGATAAAAAACGTTGAATGTAAATGATATGAACCTCCAGAGTCTTATATTATAGGACTAGTCCATTATTCATAGTTCACTATTCACTATTCAATATTAAAAAATGAATGATGAATAATAAAATGGTTTATGTTTCATTATTCAAATCGAAGCGGTGAATAGTGAAATAAATATAAAAAAAAATTGACTGTGACACTATAGCTATATTTTGATTCACAATGACTATAAGAGGGTTTACGGAGGACCTAAATGCAACAACATGCGTAAAAATGAGGAAATATAAAAAAAGAAGATGTGGTATGATTGCCAATGAGAAAAATATCCACAAAAGATCAAAATGACACAGACATTAACAACTGTAGGTCACCGTACGGCCTTCAACAATGAGCAAAGCCCATACCGCATAGTCAGCTATTTAAGGCCCCGATAAGACATTGTAAAACAATTCAAACGAGAAAACTAACGAATTACGCGTGAACATTGAAAAATAGCCAATTTTAAATAATGAAATGAATATTTTGAATAATGGAATGGACTGGCAGGACCCTTCAGCCCCTAATAACAGATATATATTAAACCTCGATCGAAAGAGTGTTTCTCGTTTATCGTTTTTTTTTATATATATAGATCAGACCTGGACCGTTGGTTTTTCCCGTTTGAATGGTTTTACACCAGTAATTTTTTATCGACCTTTATATCTTGTTGTTGGGTGTGAGCATAGGCCCCGTGTTGAAGACCGTACCTTGACCTATAATGGTTTACTTTTATAAATTGTGACTTGGATGCAGAGTTGTCTCATTGGCACTCATACCACATCTTCCTATCTATGTGGATATCTTTCATAGAGTCTTGTAGCGATCATTTGTACTCGTGCATGTGCATGGTTAAGTATAGGAATCAAAAGGCGATCGAGTTTGGTAGAGTCGAATATAGTCAGGTTTGGATTTATTAATGGTGGCAGTAGTCAGCCAGTGATAAAGAAGTATTGTTCGAATAAATCTAGAAAACAGATAAAACGCAGATTAATGGCATTGAGCTCCAAGCGTCGTATATATTTATTTATCAAGTAAAAGTCAAGCTTATCAAGTACTGACCATTAAAATATGTAGGACAGAAAGTCACTAGACAAAAAGTCACGGACAAAAAGTCACTTGGCAAAATAGTCACAATTTAGTTCTGAGATTAGTTTTCTTTGAAAAAGAAAACACTTAAATAAAAAAACTAAATAGGGAATGTGTGCATGGGCCATATGCAGATAATCCCCCCGCTTGCATAAGACGTTATAAAGGCTCATAAATCAAGAACATTAAAAGTGTGTTCCTGATGTGAGTTTTGTGGCAGTAAGCATTTTTAAACTTCATAACATTTGGTTGAGGCAAATTTGAGTTAGAGACAGGAAACGAAATATTCAGCAATTTTGCATATTTGTAAAAGGCATAACTCTGGAACGGTGAAAATTATTGAGACCAAAATTCAAACTTGATATGTGTTATGTGGTGATAAGCATTGTGTGTGAGATTCTTACATTTGGTTAAGGCAAACTAAAGTTAAAGAACGGATACATTTTTTGAACGTACGGACGTATTTATAAAAAAGAGGATGTGGTATGATTGCCAATGAGACAACTGTCCACAAGAGACTAAAATGACACAGACATTAACAACTTTAGGTCATCATGCGACCTTCAACAATGAGCAAAGCCCATACCGCCTAGTCAGCTATAAAAGGCCCCGATAAGATTAGTACATTTTTACGTATACGTACGAACAGACAAGGTTAAAAATTAATGCCTCCTCGGCAACGGCGTGACTGATTGTAAGTGTGACTTAGTTTGTCCTATCAAATTTTCACTTTCTGTCTTGTGACTTTTGTCCTGTGACTTTCTGTCCGTTTACCTCAAATATTTGTATGATGACCTTTCTTGATCTCTCTATATATATACTAACATTTCCCGACGAATATCTAGTGCATGGATTCTACTTCTTGATCCCTATTCGAATTTTATTGACTTTCAAAGGTTATCGCATAGAAATTGGAATCAGTGTCAAGCAAGATAGACACCCGAACATTTTCGTTGAACGAGTCAAATCAATCTTCTGGTGGCTTCATCGATCAGTGTTGATTGAGTCCGATCGACAATGTGAACCTACTTTGTTAACTCGATACTTAAACATTTATCTTCTCTTTTCTTACTCGATGTTTGACTTTAATATTGATAAGAACTTGATTATGGGAATTCTTTAATATGAAACATGCCTGGACTATAATATATACATTTTTAGATTTTTTTTGGCAGTCAAGTTGGTAATTTTTAAATAAAATTTAAGCCCAAATTAGCGGCCCAAAAAACCCAAATAAGTAGTTTAATTAGCTGATAATCTTTTTGCAAACCATAATACCCAAACGGGTTAAAATGCAAACATAATTTACACAATTATGCATATACATGTAACCAAGACGATGTGGTATGCTACGGATCGATAACGAAGCCGTACAGTAACATACATGTATATAGATACATGTTCTGCGTGCTGTCATTTGAAAGACAATTTCTCTTTATTTTCAAGGAATCCCCATTGCGAGTAAGATTTTATTGAAATATTATTGTATGATGTTTATAAATATCAAAATAAATAGGCATTTCAAAAAAGTTATTCCCAAAAGGCCGTTTAATCTTGAATTTAATTTGTTCATTTATTTGGAGGTAGATGTCAGCCATTAAGACTCCATATACCTGCAGTGGCGATCCAGAACTTTTCATTAGGGGTTTGGGGCAATGACTGACCTTAAGGGGAGGGCGCTCTAGTCATGCTTCAGTGATTTCCTATATAATCAACCCTTTTCTTCAGGAAATGGGGGGGGGGGCGACCCCGTCGACCCCCCCCCCCCCTAACCCCACCCACCCGGATCTGCTTATAACCTGTCCCTTTTCTAATGTATATTTTTGTTTAAACATGATATACATGTCTATGTATATTTCCAGATATTTATATACCAAAATGGAGACCTACACCTATATAATGATCTGATTTGCGCTACATTGCCATTCCCTCTTAAAACATTTTTAAAACAAAGCTTATCGACACTTGCAAATTCCTACAGTCTATTTTTGATGTCAAATGGGTGCAAATTTACAAATAATGCCGGAAACATCTGACACATTTACAAAATTTTAATGTGGTTTTAACCGCAACACGATAAATACTACTAGCATCAGACACTTAATTAGAAATAACCCTGACCGTTTTAAATTTCCCACCCTTTTCATATATTAATGAAGCTTGAAAGACCTATTCAAGCTATCCCTATAGCCTTCCCCTGGGAATTAATGCATTAAGTTCCATGATAAGAAAAATATATAGTATGAGAATAGGAATTTAACTAACGGATCCAGAAATGTTATACGTGGGGGCACACTGACTGCCTAAGATTAGGGGGGGGGGGTGGTCCGCTCTGGTCATGCTTCAGTGATTCCCTATATAATCAACCAAACTTCCCCCAGAAACCCGGGGGCTCCCTGGTCCCCTCTAAATCCGCCTCTGAATTTGACACATCCTCTTTTATAATTTTGACGACTCCTCTCCCAAAAACAACAGTTAAAGATGCTTTTCGAGCATCTGTACAATATTGTAGCAGGCTATTCTTCCGACTAAACTTTTGTCTTCCAAAGGTAATCATTCAGTTTTGGAATGTTGACCTTGCTATTGAAATTTTATAATTTAAAAACACAAGTTGTGCACATTGACAACGCTCCAGTCTGAATTGGCCTTAACACTCTTAAATTATCCAGTAAAACTGACAAGGAAACTTATCAGTAACTGCATAACTTCCAATTAACATGTCATTTATATCAACCCCATGCAACTAGGTACACAGCTGCGTTCAATGAAACATGATCACAGATAAAAATAGATGTAAATTCTGATTCAGATCCTTTCTTTTCGATACAACATATAAAAAAAAAGAAGAAAAAAGGGGGGGGGGTGTTCAGAAGAAGAATTATCTTTAATTTTAAATAAAACTGATGTATTGAAATTATTTAAAAGGTGAATGTGTTATATAAGCTTATAATATATTTTAGACGGTTCAATAGAAAAGTATATTGATGCATTTTAAAAAGAGATCATATTGCTCTATGTACCTTTAACTTAAGGGAAAAAAATACATCACCAAAGATTAACCAAAATATTTTAACTGACAATACTACTGTGATAAAAAGTTACTAAACATCTTTACACATTAAAGACATGAATTTAGGAACACGAACATATATATTATATTTATATAACTTCAGTGAAAATTGAAAAACAGTTAGTGAAATATGAATTGTACAACTCAACAAGTATTGATTAGTAAATGCAAAATTATGTCCGTAACGCGTTCATCTCTATGTATAACAACTAAACTGACATTTTCAGTTGGAATGATTTCGAGAAGTAAAGGTTTTTGTTTCTTTGATTAATAACTATCTAGGTTTTACAAAGTATTCAAAAAGTCTTGTTTTGGCCTCTATTATTATAACAATTTTAAGCAATATATCCTTAACCCCTAAATCGACCCAACCTTTCTTTTGTGGAATGAAACCTCAGTGGCGGATCCATGCATAATTTTTCATAAGGAGGGGCCCGTCGACTGACCTAAAAGGGGGCGCTCCATTCATGATTCAGTGATTCCCTATACAATCAACCATTTTGTTCCCACAAAAATGGGAGGGGGCCTCTGGGTCTTATGAATCTTGTGCTTTAAATTATAGATATTATTACTAGTATACTGATATTCCGAAAATCATTAAAAATACCCATTTGTATTCTTCACCAACGCTAGCAGAGGGGCATTATGTTTTCTGCTTTGTGCGTCCATTCGTCTGTTCGTCGTCCGTCTGTCCCGCTTTAGGTTAAAGTTTTTGGTCAAGGTAGTTTTTATAAAGTTGAAGTCCAATCAACTCGAAACTAAGTACACATTTTCCCTATACTATGATATTTCTAATTTTAATGCCAAATTAGAGTTTTGGCCCCAATTTCACTATCTACTGAAAATAGATAATGATAGTGCGAGTTGGGCATCCGTGTATTGTGTTTACATTCTTGTTTGCACTTTACTCCTGAACGGTTTGAGCTATAACCAACAAAATAAAACCCAACCCTCCCTCCCTTGTGCAAATATTTGTAGTATAATTTTATAGATATCAATACACTTTTACACAAGTTATTGTCCGGAAACCAGAAAAACGTTGTTTTGCTTATTATGGCCAGTTTTTGGTCCCTAATTCTTTTAAACCATGATATGGGACCATAACATTCAAATTCTAATTTAACGCTATCATTGATTACTCATCATTTGCACAGGTCTGATCTGCATTTCTTTTTCGCTGATTTTTTTTTATTTCTTTTTTGCCGAATTTGTGTTTCATTTGCGTTGTTTGTGTACATGTTACTTACAGGGTCGTTTTGATCATTATAAATCTCTTCCGTTAGCCAGTACATAAGTTATAAATTGTCAATCATAACATGTATATAACTGTTGTAACATACTCAAGAGGAGGTGAAAGTAGGCTTCCGAGCAGGATTATAAAAAAGAATTTAGATGTGGTATGGTTGCCAATGAAACAACTCCCCACAAAAGACAAAAATGACACAGAAATTAACAACTATGGGTCACCATTTGGCCTTCGACAATGAGCAAAGTCGATACCTCATAATCAGCTTAAAAAAGGTCCCTATCTGACGATGTAAAAAAAATCAAACGAGAAAACGAACGGCTTAATTTTTGTACAATAAATGAACGAAAAACAAATATGAAACACATATACAAACGACAACCATTGAATAACAAGCTCCTGACTTGGGACAGGCACATTACCGACATAATGTTTCGGGTTAAACATGTTAGCGGGATCCCAACCATCGCCCTAACGTGGGACAATGCCAATGGTATAACTGTTTAAAAACATACCAGTAAAATTAAGATAAAAGCACTCTGTTTACATCCATGAAAAACTGCACCGTTATTCTTACAGTTTTCAACGCGTGCAGCCGACCAGCAATGAGATGGCTAACTTGAAGTTCAGCATATACAAGTACAACATCTTAGAATGCATGGATGACGGCTTCGAGCGTCAGATATAATGTCAAACGTGAAGCAATCCTCGATTTCATGGGGAAGGAATGGTCACCGCAAAACTGCGATAGCCATTTACCAATTTCACTTGAGTTTTCTCTCTACTAGCCCAACAGACTGGACCCCCCCCCCCCCCCACACACACACACACACAAACCAGTTATTTCTGCGCCAGATGAAAACGACAGCAGCCTATTTGCAAGGAACAACAATTATTATGACAATTTATAACATGTGTATATAAATAGCGAACAGTAGAGGTTTGTAATAATAATGAGGGGGGGCAAGGGGGTCCCCATAACAGCAAAACAGTGAATTGATTTGGTGAAAAACAGATAACAAGGAATTGAAAAGGGATAATAACAGATAACAGTAAATGAAATATGAAAATAGATCTGTCCAGGACCAATCCAGTAGATGACTCGTAGATCTTAGTATATAACTTGTGGTATGGACCTAGAAAATTGTAATTTGTGTAAACAAGACGTTCCGGCCGTTGAGGCAGTTCTGCCTTGGTTGATTTTTTCCGTAACTTGTACAATAAGTTATAGTATGGATGTTGAATTTTTCTGAACGAAATTACTGGTTTCTGTTTTTGATATAGGGATATTTTTAATCCACGGCATTTGAGGGATCAATTTTTAATGATTTAGGTTTTTTTATTTAATTTTTAAAAATAGTGCAGCCAGTGACACTTTATTATCAATTTGATTTTTTGATTTTTTTTCTTCTGAAAAGCAATATATGTCATATATATACTTTACAAGTAATAAAAAAAAACATTGATGCACAATATATTTTTTTTATTTAATGACCTTATGATAAAACTTACTTATAAAATACAAAAATACCCAGATCAGTGGAGACAGGACATGTAACTGAAACACGCATACCAGTTATGATTATTCTGATAATAGAAATTGACTGAAGTGAAAATTCTGATAGTATAATAGAAATTGGACATAGTGAAAATTTGGATGACACCAAGTGAAACACCAATCATGTATCTTATGTGAAATTATAGAATATGAAAAATTTGGGTACAGCATTGGAGAAGCTGTGGGATTTTAAAAAGGGTATTTACCGAAAAATTAAACTGAAGACACATCTGTGTTTGCATCAATGGTTTCTGAGCTTCAATTTTCGCCATGTGAAGCAGTTAAAAAGCTTTTAAATATATGGTGGTCAGGGTTCTCTTTCATGTTAATGAAAAGAGAGGGAGTAGCACTTATAATTTAAATACTAAAAGAAAAAGATGTTGTATAATTCCCAAAGCCATAATTCAAACCCACACCACTTAGTAATGTAAAACAATTCAAAGGAGAAAACTAACTGCCTAATTTATCCACAAAATAGTGAACGAGAAACTTAGTAACACAGTTACAAACTACATGTACAACCACTGAATCCAGGCTCCTGACGTGGAAATAGGCAAATACAGAATGTGACTGCATCAACTTTAGCATGCTAGTTGGTGTCTAATCCTCCCCTAATCAGGGACAGTGGTGTAATAGTACAACATAAAGATTATTATGTGGTCATTGAATAAAAAAATCTATAGGGTGTACCAATGCTTTTTTTATAACAAAATCCATACTATGAGTTATTGTACAAGTAATAAGTGAATTATAATTTGTACAAAATGCTACATGTTCACAGACAATGGAATTTATTACAAAGGATAATAATAATATATACTGGAATGGTCCTGGGTCCAATTGATTTTATATGTTTATGTGATGTATGTTACTGAAATTCTTCTGCAAATACAGGGCCACCCTATAATACCAGTAGAAAGACCCCAATAGATATACATTGTAAGAAGATGTGGTAAGCGTGTCAATGAGACTATTATCCATTCAAATCACAATTTTCAATAATCTTCAATTTCTACGGAAGATTGGCTGTCAAAATGCTAACATTCCAATTTTCAATAACAGTTAACAGCAAATAGATTCTCACAATAACAGATAACAAAATAGATAATAGTCATATAACAGCTAACAAAGAATAAGACAATAACAGCTAACAGTAAATATATTTTCAGAATAACAGATAACAAAGAATTAAAATGCCCCATAACAGCATAACAGTTAAACCCCTTGCCCCCCCTCAATAATGATGATAATAGTAATAATAATCGGTGCAAAAGAGAGATCGAATATTTTAAAAAATGTTGAAATTCAATACTGGTCCGAGCCATTTGTGACGATTCATCTCTGATATAAGTTTGATTCACAATTGACAAAGAATTTTACATGAGAGGTGGCTGGACAGAAACACGGACACGTTCGGACGCCCATTAGAAAAAGTTTGAATTATTACTACCAGTTGTCAAAAACACAATTGCAGAATTCGAAGGGTAAACGATACTTGACCTAAAGTATCTACGAATGGCGTAGTAACTAAGAATAAAGAAATGCTGACTGCCAGGTTGTCAAAATATATATTAGAGCGATATTTTTGACACGATTATTAATAAGAACTTTTTTTTTACATGTACATGTATGTACTAATTTCCGAAGTTAACAAAAATGAATTCCGATCGTCATCCCGTTCACAAAAAATTATAAGTTATATCATACCGCCTATATATGATTATCACACATTCATGTCCCATGGCGAACAAGGCGGGTGCAAATAGCAGAAAGAAGTGTGTTTTTTTTATTAATTAACTAGTGTGTGTTTACGCCATGTATCTAAAATTTGGGCGAATGAAAAAAAATAATGTATTGGCGAAAATGAAAAGATGTTCATCGAATGTTTTAGAAAGACTACATAAAAAAGGTGATGTGGTATAATTACCAATGAGACAACTATCCACAAAAGACCAAAATGACACAAATATTAACAACTATAGGTCACCGTACGGCCTTCAACAATGAGCAAAGCCCATACCGCATAGTCGGCTATAAAAGGCCCCGATAAGACAATGTAAAACAATTCAAACGAGAAAACTATGCCGGGTAATTCAGATTTAAATGAATATAGTATAAAATTTTAGGAACTACATATGCATGCAGAAGATCCCTCCCCATCCCCCTTGTGACACCACTGCATAAAACAACATAGGTTTGCATACATTTCATTTAGCAAAAAGCAATACAGAAGTAAAACGTAAATTATGTGTGTCTATAAGACACGTTTAAATACCCCAGCCATAGTTGATTTAGTCCAATTATTAGTTATAATGTATATGAATGTATATTTGAAAAAAATATCCTATATATATATAAAAGAAGATGTGGTATGAATGCCAACGAGACAACTCTCCACTAGAGACCAAAATGACACAGAAATTAATAATTATAGGTTACCCTACGGGCTTCAACAATAAGATAGGCCAATACCGCATAGTCAGCTATACAAGGCCACGAAATGACAATGTAAAACCATTCAAAAGAGAAAACTAACGGCCCTATTTATATATAAAACATTGAACGAAAAAAAAATACTAGTATGTAACACATAAACAAACGACAACCACTGAATTACAGGCTCCTGACTTGGGACAGGCACATTCTTATATTATGTGGCGGGGTTAAACCTGTTAGCGGGATCCCAACCCCATGCACTTAACATGGGACAATAGTATAACAGTACAACATAAGAACGAACTATTAAAATCGTTTGAAAATGGCTTAACTCATCAGATGACAAAACTACAAGTGGACGTGGCCGGGTACTTGTTCATCCCCAACAAAAAGACACTATAGGAACATATCTCAAAGTACTCGCAGTTAACTGACAGCTAGTTCAAAGCCACCAACAACTAATAAAACAAATCATGTATCTAAGACTAAATATGGACTTGCACATCACTATTATGCGTATAAACATCCCAGTTGCGGAACTAGAAATTTTCAAAAGTGGGTCTCAGTACTGCCGAAAAGGGGGCCTGTGCCAGTCATGTTTCAGTGCTTCTCTTTATAATCAATAACACAAAAAAAGGGGGAGGCCCACCTGCTACCGCATTCCTTTGATACGCCTCTGCATCCTACAAGATATCAAGGTCTTTGCTTAAAAAAATGTAGGAGTAGCTCTATAGATGCTGGTTATATACATAATTGTTAAGGTTCAACTTCCTGGCATTTAAGAATATTTGACAAAAATCAAGATGCATATATAGGAATACATGCATGAACATCTCAATTGTATGTTCAGACAACCTCTGAAATATTAATTAAAACTATAAATTTATAGTTAAAAAAATGTCGGAAGAGGAAGCAGGACAAACGATGATCTCTCTCTGCATTTTATAATAAAATGTATCCAACTACCTTGAATTTTGAGGATATTTGACTTAAATGTTTCAGTTGCAACTCAAAAACTGTACGAGGTGATAGCCAGACAAACCAATCTATAGCTTGACGAACAGACGAACGGGTAGACGAACGAACCTGTAGGCGATAAATTAATATACCCTTCGATGAAAGTGAGGTCATAAAATAAGCTTGAAATTGCAGTTGATACTTATAAAAAATCAAAACCTCATAGTGCTCAGTTTGCTTAAACATTTCTCTTCAGCTTTATAGCCATGAATTCTAAGATTTCTAAGATCGTAATACATTTGAGTTTCTGAATTGAAAGTTATTTTTCAGGGATGCAATGGTTGCTTTCTATCAAATTTTGTTTTTTGTTTTGTTCTTGTTTTTACATACTCTAGGCTATTGTTTCACATTTTGTCACATCGGGACATTTTATAAATTGTTACGTATATACATTTCGCATGTGTTGGTTTATTGTCGAAGGTCGTACGTCGAGTTTTTCGATTGAATCGATGGGTGCATGGATAGTTACAATACATGTGTCGGATCGGCAATTATAGAACATTTTCTGTTATATCCGTATTTTGCGTGGAATTCTCGCCGCGTTGAAGACCCAATTGCCTTCGTCTATCGTCTGCTTGTTT
The DNA here is from genome assembly GCA_019925275.1 of Mytilus edulis. NCBI lineage: Eukaryota > Metazoa > Mollusca > Bivalvia > Mytilida > Mytilidae > Mytilus > Mytilus edulis. The sequence goes on from CM034351.1 coordinate 12,835,004, forward strand.
TCGAGTCGTTGTCTCTTTTACTTATTCTCAATAGCTGCAAATGTTAAATAACACCAAGATTAAAAGCACCAACAGCTAGTGTATAGTTCGGTTGGTATAGGCGGATCCAGTGGGAAGGGGGGCGTGTCCCCCTCTCGTGGGATTTTTTTTAGTGATTATATACTATATAGGGAATCACTGACTTGAAAGACCCCCACCCACCTTAGGTCAGTCAGCACCCTGTCATGTATTTGTTAAAAGAAAAAAAATATATTGCCATTCACTCTAAAAACGAAGCTAAATACTTAAACCCTCTTTTAAGAAAAGTTATATTGTTTCATTTTTACAATTTATTTTCAATAGCTTAAGATTAAAAGCGCCGACAGCAAGTGTTTAGCTCGGTTGGTATAGGCGGATCCAGTTGGGGGGGGGGGGGTCCCCCTTTCGTGGGATTTTTTTATTGATTATATACTATATAAGGATTCACTGACTTGAGAGACCTCCCACTTTAGGTCAGGCAGCACCATGTCCTGTATTTGTTAAAAAATATATAAAAATATATATATATATATATATTGCCATTCACTCTAAAAACGAAGCTGAATACGTAAATCCTCTTTTAAGAAAAGTAATATTGTTTCATTTTTACAATTTATTCTCAATAGCTGCAAATGTTAAATAACACCAAGATTAAAATCGCCAACAGCTAGTGTATAGCTCGGTTGGTATAGGCGGATCCATTTTTTTTTGGGGGGGGGGGCGGGCCCGGGTCCGGGTCCCCCGTTTGTGGGATTTTTTTTATTGATTATATACCATAAAGGGAATAACTGACTGGAGATACCCCTCACTTTAGTTCAGGCAGCACCCTGTCATGTATTTGTTTAAAAAAAAATATATAATTGCCATTCACTCTAAAAAAAGAAGCTGAATACGTAAATCCTCTTTTAAGAAAAGTAACATTGTTTCATTTTTACAATTTATTTTCAATACTGCAACCAAGATTAAAAGCGCCAACAGCTAGTGTATAGCTCGGTTGGTATATTTAATAGAAAGATATTTGTAAATATGGTAAATAAACTCATCATAAATACCAGGATTGAAATTTTACATTCACGACAGACGGGTATTTCGTCTACAAAAGACTCATCATTGACGCTCGACTAAAAAATGTTAATAAGGCCAAATGAAACTGACCATTTAACTTAAAAAATGGCGAAGTGCAAGCATTTTTTTTAGTTTTTAAACGCTATCCTCTTGACCACATAATGTGTTTTCATCAAAATTGGAAATGATAATATTTTATAAAGAAAAATCTTTACCTACGTCGCATTATATATACTAGTATACTAACATATTGTGTTGTAAAATGATGCCCTTTATGGGTTCTTGATTAGATTAATAAAAAATTCTATACTATTAACAAATTCAAAATATACTGCTTTACAAAAAAGGTAAAACAACAGATACATTCAAGTCAAATCTATCTTAATTTCTGTCAAGTTTTTCCATTTTCAAGTAAAGAAAATCACGCATTATGGTTCCATTTATTTCCTGTAATAATTAGATCACTTGCATACTTGTAACACACACACAGACAATATGTATTGTTTATTTGTTGAAATATATTAAAATATGCGCTGCTGAACTTATATTAGTCAGTATAGTATATAGACGTGTATACCAAAGACAAATTTATACATTGTTTAATTTCCTGTAGTGTTTGATAATGACCCAGTGACCTACAACTTTTATAATAAATAAACCACATAGACAACGCTTCTGAATCAGTATAAAAAGTATGAATTATTTGTTAAACTAGTGTAAAATGTGGTGTGAAATAATTGGTAAAGGCAACGATATCCGGCTAATTAAATTGACCCGATGAGCTGACATGATGTTGAATTTATTTTGGAAATAAATATTACAGTTAATTTAACCTTACAATTTTTCATTATGTTTGTTTAGTCTATGTATTTGCCATAATCAAAATTGTTTTTTGTTTGTTTTGCAAATAAAGAATCATTATGTTGAATATTTTAATGAGAGAACCTTAAATAATCCATTATTTTCATTTTTGTTCTTAACTGAAAAAAATGGTAATACTAAATCCATTATAGCACAACCAAGTAAAAAAGTGTCCTTTAGTTTATACTTAAATCATAGATGAGATCATAGAACATTTCTAATCCGACAAAATGAAGATTAATAAAAAAATTCGTTTATTTGAAAAAAGGGGGGGGGGGCTTTGATAACTGTTACCCTAGCTTGCCCTACAACATAATACCCCCCCCCCCCCCCAAAGAATATAGATTTCGTATTCATATACATGTAAGTCTGAAAATCAAACCCAATAGAGTTAGAATTAGATTTTTAGGCTGACAAATATTTTCTGTCAATTTACATTTGCACAAGTCTGTCTACATGTTCACCAGTTTTTCAATCATCCACTAGTCTGTTTTTACTTTCACAAGTCTTTCTTATAGACCCCTAGTCTGTCCATATGATTTTCAACAGTCTGGCTATGTCCACAAGTCACTACGTTTTAACCGCGGTCTCTATGTGTCCGTCAGTCTGTCTCCGTGTTTACAAGTCGATATACATGTTTACCCGCCAGATTACGTTTCTAACAGTTTGCCTTCATGTCCTACACGTCCACCAGTCTGCTTATATATATATATACCAGTCTGGCTACAAGTCTACAAGAATATTATTTGCATCATTGACTAAGTCTGTCTGGATATGTCGTCTGGCGGATTTGCTTGTCTCTCACATTCTGAAGATGATGATATTCCTCGTAGTGAAATCGTTTAATACAATGTACCAGTACTTAAGTCTATCAGTGTCCATCTCCATGCAAGACTCGGTCTGATGAAGGTTCTAAAACAATTAAAGATTCGTCTATACAGTCCTTCTGAAAGTCTTCTCGGTCAGATGCAAAAGAATGCCCGGTTAGCGCCTCTGGATTTGCCCGGGGCATGTGGAGGATCAGAAGATATCGACACACCAAATTCAGTTATTCGACGAAAAATTTCAACACCTATCTCATTTAACACCAACATTACACAATAATGTCAACATGGAGTCAGTAACTGAGGTAACATTAAGTTAATTTAGAAGTCAATATCTTGTATATTTCTGTATACAGTTTATAATGCATATATCACTGTCATGAATCAAGGATGTGTATAGTAATAAGGGTCTTACTATCATCGGAACTTTGTTTTTTTTGGTAACACGCCATTATTCCGACAGCCCATTAATCCGACAGCCTATTGGTCCGACAACCAATTAGTCTGACAACCCAATAGTCCGACAACACATTGCTCCGACAGCCCAATACTCCGACAACCTATAATTCCGACACTTATCAAGTCAAGTATCAGGATATCAGGGTAAAATAAAATGTGTCTGTCTGTATTATTACGTTTATATTTGTAATAACATATTTTAAGAAATAACTCCGTATATATAATACAAGGCTAAGGTAGTTCGTATACTTTCAATGTTAATTCTCAATTCGAAATCTGTATATAGAATAAAACAGAAAATAATATTTTATTTTCCAAATTAAAGGATCTATGTAAATCAACAACAAGCATTGATGGCGCGAGCTACTGATGATACCCTGCCCAAATATTTCGGTAGATAGAAAGTTTTTGAGTTGTGAATCTGAAAAAGCATTACACAGTATAACTGACTTATATAAACCTTGAAGTTAAATATCAGAAATCATGGTATTGTAGTACCTGAGAAAAATGTGACAAAAGTTTTCAACTTGGCTGTCATGTAATGAGTAATGAGTTTGAAAAAGCATCACACGATATAACTGACTTCAATAAACCTTTCAGAAATCCTTGTAATGTAGTTCATGAAAAAGATGCAACGAAAATAGTTATGGGACGGGCGGCGAACTGACGGATGGACGGTTGGACGGACGGACAGACAGAGATAAAACAGTATACCCCCACTTTTTCGAAGCGGCGGCCAGTCTAATGATTGTGTCAACATTAAGACATTACAATACTAATATGATATAATTATATTTATAGCACTATAAGCCTCAGTCACAATCGGAGCTAAGACAAAATATATAAAAAAAATACGTATTAATATCAATTAACAGTCAGTATCCAGACATGTACTACATTATTCAAAAGAACTAACGATATGATCCTCATTTTTTTCTCCATAATAGTAAAGTTTTCTTGTGTTCACTTCGAAATTAATCATAATTGTCTAACGTTTTAAAGTTCTGATATGTGCTAGAAATATGGCGAAAGAATTCCTCCCTCAAATTATAATGAAGTGAGCATTCGATTGAAAAATGACGCTCATCCTAAACTTTATCAGCTGTACAATACGATTTTTTGAGTATTTAGCATTTTCAATTCTTCATGTAATGGAAGAGCACCGATTCTGAATTAACATATAAATTACCTTTCTTAAAATCAATGATATCTAAATATGTTTCTTCTTGAAACCAATTTTTAAATGAAAAATAAGTTTCCCACAAAACACATATTACTAAGTTTTTACAATTAAACAATTTGACAAAGACACAAGGACAAGAATGTCACACATTGTCTTATTCTACTAGTTTGTTATTGTCTTTTATGCTGCACTCGTTCTACTTGAGCAGTCAAAATGCGTTGACTGTATATTTCTATGACATATACAGTCACTGACCCGATATCACTTTTCCTTATGCATATTTAGATAGAAATTGCCGAAATATTCATGTCCGTCATATTTGTTTTTCGTAATAAGTTTTGTTGTAAATCATCATGCAGTCCTGCATCTCCACCAATCATTAAAAAAGAGGCATATCTTTCTAGAATTTAAAATAATCTTAGGATACAAAATCGGTCTCCCAACAAAATATTGAGTGTCATCTCTCGGATTATGTCTGAACGATCGCTATTAGAAGTGCTACATGTACTGTCTCCGTATTTCGTGGATTCTCATTCCCGAACATGATACCGTATTCATGATTGATCATGATTGGAATTGCTCATCTTTTCTGAGCACATATTTCGTCCTATTTGTCTTCTTATTTTTTAGGTTCTGGGTACGTATTTGTCTCCGTTTGTTTTTCTAATTTTGACTGACGCTATTTTATCCCATTATTTCTGCAACAAAATAAATTTAAATAAAACTCAGATGAGTGATACAAGGAGAGAAAGTGTTGCGACCAAAGAGGGCGGGTAGTGTTTTCCAACTCCGATGTATTATTTATTTATGTAGTTCATAGTGGGGGAACCTCACTCCCCTGATACGCGAAAAGGGGGATTCGAAGATCTAGTGAAAAGAAGGTAGATCAAGACACACATGCAAGAAATAGCGAGCTAGAACAGCACAGACTGATAGTAGACACACAAACAACGAAATATAAAGATAAATAAAGTAACTAGACACGCAAAACGAAAGAGGGGCGAGGTTAAGGACTGAGCAGTTGCTATAATCATGTGTATCAACTCCAATATACTGAGACAAAATTAATGTCCGCATGCAAAAAATAATTGGAATCAAAACGGACAACCACAAATATCAGAGAGCGGAGTTGGTTTTTTTTTTTTTAGAGAAATTTATCCATACATAAGAAAAACGCATATGTCTCGTCGGAGTAATGGGTTGTCGTAATAATGGGCTGTCAGAATAGTACATGTTGTCGGAGTATTGGGCTGTCCGAATAATGGTTGTCAGACTAATGGGATGTCACCATTTTTTTTACCCTCCCCCTTTTTTCCAATATCCGTTATTTTTTCGTTTTCTATTTTAAAATTCACTCTCTTTAGTAATATATCCGTGACCGCTGTGGATAGTAAACTTGGAATTGATAGTAAATAGCAAACCAGTAATTTGTAGTGTATTTATGTTCTAATGACACGTACAGACAGACGCGAAAAAATAATAATACGAAAGTGAGAAAACGAAAATATAACAGATTTTGAAAAAAAGGTAGGTAAAAAAAATGTCCTGTACCCAAGTACCTATGCTTACTATTAAAGCAATAATTTGAGAAATATATATTAAGGGTAACTAATATGTGAATATTATGAGTCCAGGTAACTCGATCAACTTGATTTGTACGTATGAAAAATTATATTTATTATCTGGTCATGTCCCCGTATTTTTTTTTGTAAATGTTGTTTATAAATAAACAGTGTAAGTTAAGACCAAAAAGTAACCAGGAAAATACTTTATTATCTTTACTAGTTAATTTCTGGAGATCATGTGTCTGTCATTTATTCTGTTATTCACATCTTTTAAACAATTAATATTATATACGCATCATATCAATCTATCAATTAGGATACATTATTTTATTTGGCTTAATAACATATTATTGGTATTTAGTGCGACCGTGCACCTTTCGGTTGTCTCGAGTGTTTTCTATTATAGCAATGTTTAAGTCGTCATGTTGCGGGATTTTCAAATCCCAAAAAGAAGAACACACTTCAAATTCAACATGATTTTCGATTTGGTAACCGCATTACTTTAATATAGATCATTATATATTACATAACCTTACACAATCAATTTACTTTTTATGATTAATCTGATATGCATGCCCAATATATTTTATTCCCAAAACCTTATTTAAAAAGGAGGGGACATGGTCAAAGTGTCGTGCAAACCAAATTATTGTTTATTGTCACGGAATAATAACAAACTGTGCTATAGTTTTTAAGATTATTGGATAATTGACTTGTTCTATAGGTACATGTACCTTACTTACCCAGGTGACATATCAGTTGTACCCTTGATATTGGTATAAATTCAAATCACAGGCACTTGTTTCTATCCATTTGAAGACCCACTATTAACGTATATATTTACCAGAAATAATGGTTTTAAGCGGAGAGGTGAAAAAATTACTTGGGTACCTTCTCGAAAATATACGTTGATAGTGGGTCTTCCAATGGATAGAAACAAGTGCCTGTGATTCAAATGCTTAATGATATATTAAAAGAAGATGTGGTATGATTGCCAATGAGACAGCTGTCCACAAGAGACCAAAATGACACAGACATTAACAACTATAGGTCACTGTACAGCCTTCAACAATGAGCATAGCCCATACCACAAAGGCCCCGATATGACAATGTAAAACAATTCAAACGAGAAAACTAAGATACATGTATATGTACATTGTACATGTTGTATATGAAGATTAATTAGATTAAAGTAAACAATGTGGTATGTTTCCAAAATAAATGCTATCCGCTAAAGACCAACTGATGTTGATCCAATTACTATAGCCAAACAAATGATACATACATGTAGGTTACCATACTTCCTTCATTTATATTATGATTATTGAGTATTTTTTTGGAAACATTTCAAACCTTTACATGCTGTTTATATATGTTACAGTAAATAGGTGAAATTAGGAATTACATGTAATTACTAAAATTTAGGAATTACAGGTAATTCCGATGCACTTCATGCACTTAGTTAATACAAGTAATTCCTTAAACGGCCCAGTTATTACCAGTAATTACTAAATTTAAAATGAATATTTACACCTATTTACTGACTGCTAACACAACCATAACTTTTGATCACCTGACCATAATACAACATTGTTTTAGCTGTGTAATACTAACTAGAAGATCAGTTAGTACACTTAAAATTTTGAATGGTTGATATGTATAAAAAATATCTTGAATAAATATGGACTTTCAAATATTTGGTTAAATCAGAGTAACTTTAGTTTTAATCCAAAATGGTTTAAGTTGAGCATTATAATACAGATAATTTTTGACCAACTTCAGCAGACATGGAAATCAGAAATGGAAAATTCTCCCAAAGCATTATGTCTTAACTTTTTAAAGAACTCTTTGAATATGAAGAATATTTAGACTTATTACCTTATAAAGATAAGATAACGTTATGTAGGTTAAGAACTGGAATGAACTGTTATGTGCATTAGCTTCGAGATATATATAAAAAAAATATCTTTTTTTTGTTGTTAAATCATTTATAAAATGATATTGTAAAATTATAATTCACTGTTAGCAGCCATTCTGGTTTTATTTTGTTAAATTAGCTGAGAAACAAGGTTGATGAGTTGTGCACTTGCAAGTGAATATTTGGACCTCATTGAATACGTATTCATGTGACCTTCAAATCAACCCCTAGCTGGAGATGGGTTATCGATGTATTAAGCTATTAAAATTGTAAGGGTTTTTGCAGAACAAATACATGTAGTCTCGGTTACTTTTGCTGTTAATCGCAGGCTCAACAAAAATGAGGAAAAAATATTAAAATTTTCCTCTAGATACTATCTGTTGACTAGTACTGTAAGAAGCTTCAGTCAAAATTGGGTAAAAATCCAGGATGGTTTATAAAATCTAATGTTTTAAAAACTTTAACTACAGAGTGTATGTAATGTTAACTGGGACAAAACTAGTCCATTTATAAGTAATATACGAAAAAAAGGATTTTTTTTTCAAACTTTACTTTTGGATATTATTTTATGATCATAAACATTTAGCTTCTGTCCAAGTTCATGAAGTTTGGTAGAAATCCAGGATATTTGGAGAAAGTTTTTTTTAAAGTTTTGAGCCACAGTGCATGATGGAGATTTTAGTTTGATTTTGGATAGATATCATTGTCTTGCATACATATATTTACGGAGTTTCAAAACCTATAAAACAACCATTTTCCAGTTTCAATTCACAAACACTAAAGAGTATGCACTTTGGATGTGCATTATATTCCTACATCCTTAAGTTAGCGCCGTTAAAATCCCTACCCCTTTACTTTCTTATTTGATATCTTGAATTATGTTTTTAATTTTAAAACAAAAACATCAAGTTAGTAAATAGCTGTAAAAATGACAAAAAAAATCAGTGATTACCAGTAATCACTGAAACAACTAGTAAATACATGTAATTACTAAATTGGCTAGTAATTACAGGTATTTACTGAAGTGTTTAGTAATTACATGTAATTCCTAATTTCACCTATTTACTGTAACATATACATGTTACTACAGTTCAGCGACTCAAGTTTAAAAGGCATTTATATAAAAGAATTTAAACTTAATATCATTTTGTATGAACATCATGTTGAATATTTACATTTTCTCAAAAAGTTTTTATTTTACTTAGCTAATAAAGAAGATGATGGATTCCCAAACAGAAATCTTGATGACAGTGAAAAAATTGAAGAATTGCACCAATTGTTACAGAGAATCGATTTCAAGCAGAAACAGATGCTCAAAGATAAGGGAATACAACAGCCATCCATGTTCCTTCACATATAAAGGTATATATCATTGTATATTGTATATATATATTTTGTCTACATTTTCTGAATTTATGATTTTAAAAATCTTTCAAAAGATATAAATGTACATTGTAAGTCATGTAATTCAAATAGAGACGTGCCATTGTCTTTGATAAAAGATAGAGTTACATGTACATATATGCCTTTTTAGTATTATCAGCTTATATACTTACTTAGCCTTGTTAAAATCTATAAATATACCTTATGTATATTACATGTATGTTGAAATGTCTGTCAGAATATATACATATATGCATGTGATCATAATGTTTCAAATAGCCAAACATTGTAAAATATATATATATATATATATACAACTAGTCTAAACATCAACCCAACAATGTTAGATCTGTAAATTTGCTTTCGCAAATTTTTGGTTCTTCCCTCGCCGGATTCGAACCCATGCTACTGTGATATCGTGACACCCAATCGCCTGCACTGCAGCCGTCCCGCTAGACCACACGACCACCTGGCTATATACATGTATATATATATATACAACTCGTCTAAATATCAACCTAACAATGTTAGATCTGTACATGTAAATTTGCTTTCACAAATTTTGGTTCTTCCTCGCGGGTATTCGAACCCATGCTACTGTGATATCGTGACACCAAATCGCCTGCACTGCAGCCGTCCCGCTAGACATATATATATATATTGAGTATTGGAAATCCTGTACACCCTTTCCTTAGACCAAGTTTAACAAATATAATATGAATGTTTAAATTCAACTAATTATCTCCTGGCAATACACATTTATTTTAGGAACTTTTTATGTTTTATTTTGCAGTAAGCAGCTGTTTGTGATGCTTATAGGCATAAACAATCTAGTCTGGACATGTAAAACAGCAGCTGGTTCTATTTTGAAGTAAGCTATTTGATGATTACATTAATTTGACATGACCAGACCAAGTCTTGGGATAAATTAATAGTACTCATTGTCATGATTGTACTAGCTTTTTATTGTTTTATATATTTTATGGAAAATACTGTTAGTTGAGGCCTGCAAAAATTAATTTATAAGGAGATGAAGTGTTGTTGCCAATGAGAGTAGAGACATCTAACAAATAGCATGAATAGAATCATGGAGGATTGAATTCATACTCATTTTTATTAGAGTGTTACAAAATAATTGCAGGAAAAAAAAAACAACAACAAAAATCAAAATAATTGTGTATTTAGTAGAATTAGCCAAATCAAACAATAACTGACTTAAATCTTGTTTGAAATTTTCACATTTCTATTGATTAAATATTATTTTATAGATCAAATAATAAATAGATAAAAGGGCAGTAATCCAGTCTCAGATTTTTGTTTTGGTTATATTGTATACAGCTGATTGTATTTTAATACTATTTACAAATACTTCTTATATGTCAAAAGAAAAAAAAATTGCTGTACCTGATATTGTGATTTATATTGAAATTGATAAAGACAACAAACTCAATAATGAGCTATTCCAATATCAATCTCCCTAGGGAAAAAATGGGGTGCTACCTAATTTTAGACCTCCATAGTGCCCATAGACACATCAAACACTTGCCAAAATATAAGCCTGAACCCCTGAGGGGATCACACATCAAATTATAAAAGTTGTATATATTCTACACCGTGAATAAGACCAAACAATGATAGAAGGAGTTAGTTTTAAAATATAATTGAAAAACTAAACTGATACAAATCAATAATTTTTTTGATGTTGATAAATAAATCACAATGTGTAATAGTTGTAATAAATTGTTATGCCAGCCTACAATAGTAGAAGGGGTTTATGTTTAATGATCCATGCTTTTGTTTGTTTATTCTTTCATCTGTTCTGCTTTAGGTTCAAGTTTTGGTAAAAGTTTTTGGTCAGGATAGTTGTTAATGATGTTAACGACCAATCAACTTAAAAATAAATATACATGTGCCTTATGTTATGATCTTTCTAAGGATAAATTAATGGTTTGACCCCAATTTCATGGTCCATTGAAAATAGAAAATTTATCACAACTTCTAGCTATTCTTTTTATAGAGTTATTCCACGAGATATTTTTGGGTCACTCATTAGAATATCTTTTAAATATATGATTTTGATTACAACTGCATTAAGATAGAATAATTGCATGCAGAAAATTATTGCTTTTGTCACATATATATCACTTGTCAATTTAATAAAATTAAACAATTTTTTTTTATTACTTTATTACAGAAGCTACAAAATAGAGCTAAGGCCCTTTAAACCAAGAAACTGCCAGTGTCAGAAAAGGACAAACTTAGAAAGGCCATGCAAATTGATTTAATGTCAAGTTGGGACAGTGATTCTGTAGATAAACTCGCCTGATCACAACTGGGATTTGACTGTCACAAGATTTTAAATCTTACATGGATAAACTAAAGTCATTTACTAGACTGTAAATACCAGAGACAGCTGAATGCACAAGGCAAAGAGCTGAGGTCCAAGTAAATCAGAGAGGCCTTGTCACAAGAAATGTACAGAACTTGCATGGATTTTTACTTAAGGGCATATGACACAAAATTGAGAGATATCAATAAAAATTTCTTTAAATTTTAATAAGGACCAATTCAAAGGTACACTTTTGGAATTTGCAAGAACAAAAATACCTTCATGTTTACTTTTGAATTATAGTTGACAGTTTTCAGTTTAAGGGGGGAACCCTTAAAATGAAGTGGTTTGGTTTATTGAATTTGATTATTTTTTAAAGTAAAAAAATGAATTACTGCTCTTTTATTTCATGTTGTATTTCAACATTTGCATTTTTTATTAAAATTATTTACAAGTGCAGCATATCGGTGACATCAGATTATGTTAATGTGTTTGGTTAAGCTACACATATTTCTTTTTACTTAAACTTTCTGTTGCCTTTTCTAATTAATTAAATGCTGAATAATAATTTGAGTGTGGCTCATTTCAGTGTCTTGTATTTGCTGTCAAGATTTTTCCTGTAAGATTTCACATTATTTATAATCGCTTGGTCAAAGGGAGATAACTTTTTGAATCTTCACATTAGATAATCTGCGAAGAGGATTATGTAAAATGTAAATAGTTGAAAATTAATTTTATGGTTCAATAAAATCAAAATAAGTTATTGCCATTCATTATAAATAAATTTCTATCAAAAATAAGGCTCAAAGAATTTTTTTATTTTATTTATATAAATAATAACAAAGTACACACATCATGCACATGTTGACTTCATAAAATTTGTAAACAAAAAAAATTGAAAGTAAAACTAAAAAATTTTAACTAATCAGGAGACAGTCAATACACCAAATATATTTATAAGCATATAAACTTATTATTTTCTTCAATTGTCCAAGTACATATTCAATATTGATAATTTTTTGCTTGACATTACATAATTTTGTTGATAAAAGTTTATTTGTGTGCTATTTTATTCAATTGTACATATTTGAAGTATTTCATTACACCTTATTATTTTTATTCTTGCATACAGCATTGTTATTGTTATGATTCTTAAATAATCTATACAAGTAAGCATGTTAATTTGTCAATAACCATTATTTTATTAATTAGTTTGAATTTGATGAGGTTCTTTGATGTAGAACTTGACTTTTTTTTAAACAAAAGTGTTTTTTTATTTGTTTTAAATGTTTTTAAAATTGTATAACAAACTTTTTGACATTTTTATTTAATTTATCACCAAAACAACTCTAATTTGTCAGTATCTGAATAAAATTAATTTGTTAGATACTTTGTTTCTTTTATTGAAGTATATACAAAGGGAGATAACTCAAAATTGTTTTTTTTTATTATTCTGACCCGATTAGAAGTGAAAATAACTATGCCCAAGACAGGATGACAATAAGAAAATGCTAGAAATTGTTGTGTATGGTTATGCTTTGTCCAAAAGTTTTTGTTATCTCCTGTATTGTATATTGCTGCCATTGTCAAAATCCAAATCACACATAGATAGCCTTGTCCTATAGTTTATATCTGGTGTTTGTGTTTTTTGTATGTCTTAGATTCTAACTCTTCAAGTTCTTATATAAATTCAGATGCGTTGCAATTCTTTACATATAGGTAAAGGCATATTTACAAAATGGTATTGAGCTTTGCAAATGAGTGACATGTATTCGTTGGATTATTGTTTAAGTTTCATCTGAAAAATACAGTCTTCAATGTTACTGACAAATTATACATTTGCACATTGCCATTTGAAACCACAAATATTATTCTACTGTAAATACACAGAGCAGCAATCCATGCCTTTCAAGTCTAATACTTTGTAAACATGGATCAGAAAAGTTGGAGGATCAATTTTATATGTACAGTAGCTACAAAGTTATCACCATTAAAAATTCCTGTTTTTCCTAATTTTTGTTTTTTTATTTAATTAGATATTTTCAAACCAGATATTTGGGTTAAAGTAAAAACAAATCCCCAACATCCCTTTTCCAAAAAGCAGAGGGAAAAATTCTGCCTTTTCTTTATTATTCATTTGCACTATTGTTTTGTAAGTAGTTATACAGGATTATATTGACTTTAAATTGCATTAAATTTGATGGAAGTTCTAATTTAAATAAGTCATAAACAAGAAATTTATTTGAATTTACATGTAATTAAATTACATAATTAATTAAATTTAATTTATATTTAAAATTCTTTAAATTTGAAATTTATTGAAATTTAATTTATATTAAAAGATCTTTAAATCTCAAATTTATTCAAATTTAAATTATATCAAAACTTCTTTAAATTTGAAATTTATTCAAATTTAATTTATATTAAAAATTCTTTAAATCTCAAATTTATTCAAATTTAATTTACATAAACATTTCTTTAAATTAGAAATTTATTCAAATTTAGTGTATACTTAAATTCTTTAAATTTGAAATTTATTTAGATTTAAAAATACCTTTAAACTAGGTTGAAATTTGGGAATTTATTTGCAATATTAAATTTAGTTTAAATCTATATTAAATTAGAAATTTTCCAGCAAAGTAAATGCATAATATTTTTTGTAATTTGAAATTTAATATGCATAACATATGCATTTAATTTTATATTAAATGCATCATTTCATGCAGTGACGTAAGGAACATATCCGATATCATTTTTGAAACGGTTATTCCATAACGGTCAACCAACTCGTGATGGCGTACGTAAAATTTCCGAAGGGATGATTTCAACTTCACCATTTAGAACTCTTGGTTTAATAGCTTCCTTTTGAGCAGCAACCCTTCTATCAGGAAAATCATGATAGGGAATGCAAGCACGGGAATATCGAATCAATTAGGAGATATATACCCCATATGCAGGTGCTGCTGGAATGTTGCTACTTAGAAATGGAAATTTCACAATTGGTAAGCTTTTTCGTCGTAAAATTTTGTTTTCATTCGACCCTCATTGTCAATTTCTAGATGTAAGTCAAGATATGAGGCCGACTTAACTGTATCTGTAGTACCCGTTATCTCTAGTTCGATGGGATAGATGCGTTCCCCATACATGACATAGTCACCAATTTTTGAATTATTTAGTGAAAGAACTTCATCTATATAGCGGTAAGTAGAGTTAAAGGATATTGGTAACTTCTTATCTTCTTCCTATAAAGAAGTTCCTGCATGAAGTCAGCATCGTAATAATAAAAAACAAGTCAGAAAGTAGAGGAGCACAATTTGTTCCAATTGGAATGCCGACGGTCTGTTGAAAAACACGTCCTCCGAACGTAACAGATATGTTGTCAATCAAGAAAACAAGCATCTTGATAATATTAATTTCAGAGAATTTTTTGTTTGAATCAGAGTGATCCTTTTCAATGTAGGATTTATCCCTCCCTAAGACAAGATACTTGTATCTACGTTAGCCATTCTTTTTTATGAAGCAAAGCAATATCAACTCTTTCAATTTCTCATTTAGTTTGGAATGTGGAATACTTGTGTAAAGAGTAGAAAAGTCAAATGTTTCAATACTGTTACAAGATGAAATAGAGTTAGATTGTATGTACTCTAAAAGATCTTTGGAATTCCTAAGTATCTACATCTGATTCATGCCACCTCTAGAATAGGCAGTTTCACAATAACTTTGAAGCCTGTCTTTGATTGCTGACAAAAAAGATGTTAATAAATTAGAAAGAGGTTTCGTGGAGCACTTGGAAGACCCAGCAATATACCGTTGTTTGTAAGGATACATATGGAGTTTAGGTATTCAATATAGTGATGGAAGATCCAGTTCTTCATCTTTGGTTGAAATTCCAAAGGAACATGGAACAGACCTATGATTATCCAGGATTTCCTCTTTGGTAAAATGATCTACAATTTTAACAAACTTCTACTACTTGG
The DNA here is from genome assembly GCA_019925275.1 of Mytilus edulis. Classification (NCBI taxonomy): domain Eukaryota; kingdom Metazoa; phylum Mollusca; class Bivalvia; order Mytilida; family Mytilidae; genus Mytilus; species Mytilus edulis. The sequence continues at coordinate 12,850,586 of CM034351.1, forward strand.
AGAGTGACGAAATAAATGAAAGGGATACCAAATCATAATTGAAAACGAACTAACAAAGTCGGGCAAAAAACGAACAAGGCAAGCAACAGTATAGAAAACACAACATATAAAACATCAGGCATATGGCAGTTGGTATCGATTAATCTGTTTCTTTGGATGTTTGATGTTTTGTAGCAGTTCAGTGATTCTGTTATTCCGTTGTGTTCCCCTTAAAGTTGATGCGTTTCCCTCGGTTTTGGTTTGTGACCCGGATTTGTTTTAGTTACTATAGTAAATCGATTGATGATTATTGACTAGATGTATACTATAGTTGCCCTTACTTAATATCTTTATTGTGAGCAGTTACGCACTATCACGACAATCGTGAAAGTAAATGCAAGCTCTGGAACATTGTATCAACTTTGAGATATATACTCCACAACAAGATGCACGAAATCGTGTTACAATTCGGCAAGTTTTTAAGTAAAGAGTTTTATTTATATTTCGCGGTTATGACGTCGACTGAGCGTGCAAAGACAAATTAAGGAAATACAAAACCCAACATTTATACCTCATACCATAAATATTTCCGATTTGTCATTGTTTCAGAGGAGTTAAGGCTCAATGAAATCGGTCTCCATCTTTAGTAGTAAAGATATACGCCTAGGCGTTGCTATAATGTTGTTACATAGAAATGAAAAGCATAACATTTGGTAGTGAGGAGTGTTCTCAGGGATTGAATTATGCTCATCTCTTTTGTCGTAAAACTTGTTCTTAACCAACCCTCATCGTAGATTTAAAGAAACGTGATAGAGAAAACTTTATCTGTAGAGTCTTTTTCATAATTTCAATGGAAAATACGAGTCCAACATTGTTACAAATATGGCACTAATAAGTTAGATGACATCATCTAAATAGTGGAAAGTGAAGTTCCAAGCTAATGGAAGCTTCTTTTCAGTCGTCATCAGAAGCTCTCGCATGTAGTCATCATCGTATGAAAAATGAAGTCGTCATTCAAGCTATTCAGGAAGTCTAGTTGTAACTAGACTCGTTGCGTATTTATGGATTTTTGTCTTCAAAATTATTCTTATTTGATGATTTAATGCATTTAAACAATAAACAACGCAATTTAAGCAATCAAGACGTCAAGTTTTATAATGTGTTTCATTCACTCACTCATACTCTTCGTGCCTGTCAGCACATAAGGCCTCCACCAGTACTCGCAACATTTGCCTGTCTTTTGCCTTCTTCTCGATCTCCTTCCAGGTTATCCCAAGGTCTTTCATCTCTGATTCTATTATTCTGCGCCAGGTCTCTTTTGGCCTCCCTCTTTTCGGTCTACCATCTGGTGTGCATCTCCAAGCAATCTTGGTGATATCCTCATTTCCTTTCCTCAATATGTGGCCAATCCAACACCATCTCTTCCTTTTAATATCTGTCTCAATATAACACTGATTGGTTTTGTGGTACAGGTCTTTGCTGGAAATGGCATTGGGCCAGAATGTCTTACAGATCTTCCTCAAGCAGGTGTTATGGAATGAGGAAAGCTTTTTCATGTCTGATTTGATAATTCATAGAATGTTTTTACTGTTGTTTTTTTTTTAATTCTTTGAAATTTCAAGTTACATCAATTTTTTTTTTAGTTATTTTTGTCTAAACTTTCAATTTCTGTTTTATGGTTCACATCAAATAAATAAAAGGTCTTTTCACTACATAAATATTCATAATAAAGCTACAAATCAAACAATTAGAAAAGTCGAAAGATGTTTATTTCAGTCTGGTAGTTACAATGCAGATTGCAATCTCTATAGTTTTGCACCCTTTTTTCATGCAATAGTATGATTTGCACACATATATTTTTACTTTAGATTTTTCAGATTCTTAAGAATTTGTTTATAAAATCTTATATTGCAATGTTTAAATAGGAAGACATGCTTGAAAGCTTTTTTTTTGCAGATTGTGGTTTTTTGGGCAACTGTATGCGTTGTTAAGATTTGCTCTTTGTTAGAAGTTAGCATAATTTTAGGAAAATTAAGATGTCAAAAACGTATGTGATAGTTATTACAGGGTTTACTTAGTTTTAAATGATTAGCAGTTGCATTAGAAAGAAAACAATTGGGTTTTCACACATTTTGTTAACTTTTACTCGTATTTAAGGGAGCATTTGCTGTCTATCAAAAACACGCTTTAAATATTTAAAATTGCATTTGATTAATGACTGTTAATCTCTCTGCTAAAAGTTTAAATTGTTTGCATATGCGAATTTAGAATACAAAAGTCATATTACGCAATCGAGCAGAAATCTAGGAAAATATGCACTCATTCGTCCTTGACCTTTGATCTTGATTTGAAGGAAATTGCAACGTACGATTTTTTTACGACCGGGCAAAACATATAGTACAGATATGTAGCTCTCAAATAATATATATAATTTAGCGCTGTGATAGGTGGGTGCATTAAAATGTAATTGTATGTTTAAAGTCACTCGCCTATATGCTTCATAAGCATATATACAGTTTTTCAACATTATATTTGAAAACAGTATTAGGTAAACAAAATATGGAATCACTTTATTTGATAGAATAAAAATACCGGAAAAGTACACAATTTAGCACAGTAATATAATAAAACATTTTTTTGTAACGTTGAAATTAAATGAATACTTAATGACTTGAATCACTTTAAATTTCCTGTTATAAATAATGAAATATGGCATTGTTCTCAAATCAGATTTTGTTTGAACTACAAAACTTTTTGCGATTAGTGCATGCTTATGTTCAATAAATTGTATGCTGAATATCCTCGTAGATTGTTGACATTTAACGACTGTCATCTAATTAAAACATGAGACAAAATACATTGTAGCTATCATTGACTGAAAAAAACTAGTCCGAGGTTATTAGATAATACATTGGGGCCTCAATTTCTTTGTTTTATTTTAAAAAAAATTACACACAAATTATAAACCCGACATTATAACAAGACTATGATAATGGTCAAATACTAGTCACGCGATACCGTAAACGAAGAGGGAAGCATTAGGAAATAATATTACCCTGAGATATTTGCTAAATTCTTTAACTTATTTGTTTCGAGTGTTACATTATACGATGTGCAGTGTATTTAATATTTCTATAGCAAGTGTCATTCTAACGTATAGTGAACACGTGGTGATTAAATAAAAGGTTCGTATGATCCTTGATCTTGGCCGACAGAAATTAGTGATACGATTGTCAAATTCATATTTTCAAAGTTATCTTTACCATTAAGGTCAGATGTCATCTTCAGCTGACGAATATGATACTAAAGATTATATACGATTGCTAAGTGTGATATATGTCGAAGCGTTAATGGGGAAAATTAATTAGTAAATGCCTTTTAATCGAAGACACACAGATGATAACAAACAACATTTTACACGGCTGTAAATCGTTCGAATTATCATTTAATCAATACATTGATACAGTATTCTGATAACCTCACAAAACACTTATATAGTATTGAAAAGCTTATTTACGATTCCGTATAATTTAAATAAAATAAAATGACAGATTGACCACCTTTTAGAAAACGTATATAACGTCTAAAACACTGAACGAATGTCCCGATACCATACGTTGCATACTTCATAATATATGAGCCTTGTAATGTATCAATTATTTGATGTTATATTTGTTATTCTCATAGGATTTTGTCTAATGCTTAGTCCGTTTCCGTGTGTGTGACATTTTAATGTTGTGTCGTTGTTCACCTCTTATATTAAATGCGTTTCCCTCAGATTTAGTTTTTCCCCGATTTTGTTTTTTGTCCATGGACGTGTCGTCCACGAGGGTATCACCAGCCCAGTAGTCAACACTTCGGTGTTGACATGAATATCAATAATGTGGTCATTTTTTTTTAATAAATTTCCTGTTAACAAAAGTTTAAATTTTTCATAAAACTAAGGATTTTCTTATTCCAGGCATAGATTTCCTTAGCCGTATTTTGCACAACTTTTTGAAATTTTGGATCCTCAATGCTCTCAACTTTGTAATTGTTTGGCTTTATAAATATTTTGATATGAGCGTCACTGATGAGTCTTATGTAGACGAAACGCGCGTCTGGCGTACTAAATTATAATCCTGGTACCTTTGATAACTATATACCTGATGTATCCTTATTCTGAACTACACTCTCTTTGTTATTTGCCCCTCTAAATAAAGGCAACAGTAGTAAACCGCTGTTCAAAACTCATAAATCTATGGACAAAAAACAAAATCGGGGTAACAAACTAAAACTGAGGGAAACGCATTAAATATTAGAGGAAAACAACGACAGACACAACATTAAAATGTAAATATCTAATTTTGTTGAAAACTTTGCAGCGACGAGAACATCCGTTCGCTAGCTTGCAAAAATTAAAACTGATGAGAATACTTGTATATTACCTGTATGGGTGTGTATAACACAGGTAGGACATTTATTTTAGATCACCTAGATGTTTGCGATGAGAACTAGTTAATGCGAATTATATTCTAATTTAATAAATGTCAATTTTCACTGGTAGGTTAAATGCATATTATTAAAAATTGCCCATTGACCCCCATTTTTCTTTTAGAAAACTTTAACATGTATAATTATAAGCCATTTGTAAGTCTTTTAAAACCTTTGTTATTGTTTAATAGCATTTGAGAACTTAAACGTGTCAATGATAAAGATATGCAAAATTCAGAGAAAAAAATGTCTCGCCAACATTTCAATAGCTGATATCTCGATATCAAGCACATTGAACTATTTATATTTTATGCTCTTTTGGTTCCTTTATTAATCCCCTATCAATATATACTAGTGTTATGAAAAGCTTGTTATTTTAAAAAGAGTAGCGAACTTCCTAAAAGAACAAATCCACTTGTATCAATTGAAACACATAATAGTTCTGAACAATAACTATTGTTATTTAAATGGCTAATAGACAATTGTGTTCTGCTTGATCACGTGACAAGAGGATAAAAATCGGTATAAATGGTAGGGTAATAGAATGCTTTATTTCATTCATTTGAAATGTTTTCCGCAAAAGTGTGTCTATATAATTGTTTTTTTTTTAATTGTTCATCAGTTGATTTGAACTTGGAATATTTTTCGTCTGTACAATTAATCAACAATTGTATTCCTGTTTAGAAGAGTAACATTGTGTATGGGTCAAAGATTCTGAAAAAAATCAAGTAAGTGTTTTTGTTTCTTTTTGCTAAATATGCTGACCTCGCAGTTGATAAAGAATAGTAAACAAAAAGATTGTGAAAATTGTAAAAAATTTTATTCCGGAGTTAAAGAAAGAACAGTTTAGCTTCAAATTAACTATTTCATGATACTATTAACCAACACGTTTAGGCGAAGAATTTTTCGCAACTTCAGCGAATTGAAACATACCGCGAACATAAACCGTCGCTTATATATTGCACGTGGGACTTCTTTCCTATATTGATATAAAAACATTGAGTAAATTGCGAAAATAAATCGCTGCGTAGTGGCCTGAAATTGCTTAACACAAAGCAAATAATCCACAAACATAAGTTGGTCTAAAGTATTCATTCATTGATTTTGAGACGATCAACCACATCAAGTTGTTGTGACGAAGTCATTTTTACAAAGGCGTCAATCCCCGTGATTTCAGCTGATTTTAATTGTAACATTTTAAAGAAAGGAAAATTGGGCCATATTTCAGCGACATTAAATGTCAAAATACAAAAGAAATATATAATATAAACATGAATAGGCCAAACTACTACTACTATGTTTCATTTTGATTCGAGCTTCACTGATGAGTCTTTTGTAGACGAAACGCGCGTTTGGTGTTATTATAACATTTTGGTCCTGGTATCTATGATGAGTTTATATGCAACCACTGGGTCGATGCCACTGTGGAGATTTATTTCCCCGAGGGTATCACCAGTTCAGTTGTCAGCACTTCTGGTATCTATAATGAGTTTATTTACCTGACACATATATATCTGTGTGTTTGTTCACGCTGTCAATAGTTCGCAAATCTATACTGTTAAACGAAAAGACCTCATTTTGTGTGTCGCTTTTCTTCTTTCCACAATAAATTAATCAGCATGCCTCTATGTCCTATAGGTACATGGCATAGTCACATTTGTCATCCATTCATATGATTATTTAGATTGAGTTATTTTGAGGGGAAAGCGAGAAAAAAAAAGGCGTTCGGATATTATTTCCGTCATTGGACGAAATTTTAAGTCAGATTATACTTCCAGTTTGCGTTTTTTTTATACTTTGAACATACGTATATACTACGAATAAAGTGTATTTTCTATCTGATACCGTTTCAAGTTAATTATCCACGGTAGTCACAGAGTTTATTAATTGAGAGAGTCTGTATAATATATCAATGACCGTCGGCCCGTGGATCGATTAGTAAAGTGAGAATGGAAAGTAAAAACAAATACACTTTATTTATAGTAATGAATGTACATAATATATACAGATGAGCGCTAAAACTATTCATGTGTAATTAGAATTAATAGAAAACAAAGGGAATTTTTTTTTTGGGGGGGAAAGGAGGAGCCAGACTAGAAAAACAACTGTCCTGTCCCAAAGTACCTATGACTTTTGATCCCATTTCTGAAATTCTTCAGTCATTAAATCTTTTACAAAAAATCATTGATTACAATAAAAGAAGATGGGGTATGTTTGCCAGAGAGACAGCTCTCCACAAGAGGCAGAAATGACACAGAAATTAACACATGTATGTCACCGTAATGCCTTCAACAATGAGCAAAGCCAATACGGCATAGTCAGCCATAAAAGAGGGTTTGGATGGGGTTTGATGGGTTTTAATTTTTTGAAGATTAGAGAAAAAAAGGGTTTATTTTTTGAAGATTAGAGAAAAACGGGGTGAAAAATCAATGTTTACAGAATAACAGACACCCCCTTTCCCCAATCCAAACCCTCATAAAAGGCCCCGACATGACAATATAAACAATTCAAACAAGAACACTAACGGCCTTATTTATGTACAAAATATGAACGAAAAACAAATATGCAATTTATAGTAATGAATGTACATAATATACATTTAAGCGCTAAAATTATCCATGTGTTATTAAATTTAATAGAAAACGAAAAAGGGAGAATTTTGGGAAACAAAGGATGAGCCAGGCTGACTTTTGATCCCTTTTTTGATATTCTCCAGTCATTTAATCTTTTACAAAAAAAACATTGATTACAATAAAAGAAACTGTGGTATGATTGCCAAAGAGACAGCTCTCCACAAGAGACAAACATATGACACAGAAATTAATGGGTCACCGTATGGCCTTCAATAATAAGCAAACCCCATACTGCATAGTCAGCTTTAAAAGGCCCAAACATGACAATGTAAAACTATTCAAACGAGAAAACTAACGGTCTTATTTATGTACAAAATATGAACGAAAAACGAATATGTAACACATAAACAAACGACAACCACTATTTAAAGGCTCTTTACTCGCATGCTCATAATATATATAGCTAAGTATATGTTCATGCTGTAATTAATAGAAAACAAAATAATGGACATTTTTTAAATAAAGAAGAAGGGATAAAAAAAAAACATTTTCCTGTCCCCAAGTACATGTACCTTTTGATACTTTTCCTGAAATTCTCAAGTTTTACAAAATTCTTCATCAGTTCAACACTTTACATACTTTAAACCACGCTCTGAATGCCCTCGATTTCGCGGGTGTGTTCTAGTAGTTAATAACATGGCTTTCATCTACTCAATATTTTCAAGTCAGGACAGTTGATAAAATGCAAGAGGAAACTGGAATAAAAGTTTAAAGTATTGGAGTAATATCTTTTTCAGTAATGAAACCTAAAATAAAGATTAAAAAAAAAACATATCCACAAATCGTTAATCAGAAGGAATAGCTGTAACTGTGGAAATCAAATCAAATATTTGGGTTACTTTGAAATAAAATGAAAGTTCAGGGACTTGGATCACTTTCAAACCTATCTTAATCAGAAGAAGAAAAAATGAAATAATTGACGTATTCTTTAGACCTATCTAAATTGTACTTCCAAACTTCCAGTGACCAGTGCATATTTATATTTAACTAAATGTATTCTGACTTCTCCTGTATTGTGTAGACACATAATGGCTGTCATCTAATTTTAACATTAGACAACACAACTAGCAATGTTTGAAACAAGTCAGAGGATATTGGAAAATACAATTGGGTCTCAATTACTTTTTTTTATCTCAAATCACAAATTATAAACCTGACATTATAACCAGAATATGATAATGGTTACATAATCAGTCACGCGATACTGTAAACGAAGAGGGAAGCCTTGTCAGATAATATCACCCTGGGCTTTCATATGGTATAACATGTATAAACTGTAGACAATTTTCGAAATTCCTTAAGTATGTGTCCGTGTGTAAAATTATACGATGATGTATATTGTAGTTTAGTGTTCTATAAAATGTGTCATTCTTAAGTTAAGTGAAGACGTGACGGATAAACAAAAGGTTAGAATGACCCTTGATCCTGACAGGTAGAATGATATTATTGTAAAAATGAAATACGTTATTTTGCAAATTTATCTATTCCATCAAGGTTAAATGTCATCTTTAGCTTATGAATATAACACTACGACTATAGAAACCTAACAGTGAGCATGTCAATATATGAAGACATTTGGAGTAATACATGACTTTTAATTTAAGGGAGATACAAATAAAAAGAAATAAAATGTTGCACTACTGCAATAATAATCCGAAAGAAAATAAAAGTTTGTGATATCAAGGATTAAATTCAGAACCCAGAATACTGAACAAAATATGTATCTATAGATGAAAATAATATATGTATTAAAAAGGCCTGCATATTGTCAATCACCCTAAATCGTTCTAAATCTAAAAAAAGACGTACTTTTCATCTATTGAAAATTTTACAATCAGAACGGACAACACTTATTATGTTGCTAAAGAAGGAAACACATTTCTTCTCAATAATGAAACATTACACTTTCAAAAACCGTATCTTCTTATAAAAGGAAATAATTCGAGAGTTTACTTCTTGTTGTATAAACAGAGTAAATAATCATTTCGATATAAAACTGAAAACCCAGTCCCAACAAAACTTTATGCAGGTGAAATACATTGGAAGTTCTAAATCGTTTATAAAGTTTCAATCCATAAAAAGCATACACGATTATATTCAGTTGTTTAAAAACAATATATCAAGACGTCTGGATTAAAGAAGTAAGAAACTAATCGTTTATTCGGGCCCGTCAGAAATAGTATGTCGGTAACTGTGAAAGTAAAAATATATCAAATTAAATTAATATCTAATCAAGATAAAGAACTTAAATCATTTAAGAGCCAATGCTCAAATTGTATTTTGTATAATAAATTGATTGAAGTATGATGATCAATTTTGCCTCATTTTCAGATTTGTTTTACTACTTACCATCCAAGAACCATGGAACTCTAGCAGTTTATGTATTTCCTATTTCCTTTTTCAATTGTATGTTGATATTTTCAGCAGAAGCAATTATACATATATAGAGTAAACATAGACTGTATGCATGACGTACGGTGTCCTAAGTATCTAAACAAATATTGAGAATTCGAAACTATAGAATATCCATGATGAAGGTTAAAAAATATCAAATATTGTGTTAGATAAAGTGGGAAACATTTGAAAAAATATTAGCAGGAGACATTTTAATGGTACTTACTAGAGAGACTGTTCCAAATTCTTTCATGTATTTGATTGTGTCTAACATAATACGTTATTCATTGTTGGTTTTTATTTTTCTTAAACAATTGACATTTTAATAAAGTTTAAATATGTGGTTAACATATTTAGGGTTCATATGACACTGAAATATGGCCGATATTATTGAATGATTCACTTGTATCGTTTGAGACATTTAAGCTATTTTGCAAAACAAATGATATCTCTGAGGTCAAATGTCATCGTTTGCTGAAGAATATTATACTACGAATATACAACTTTAAATTGATCAGAACTATATGTTTCGAAGTGTTTATATGAAAAATTGCATTGATAATTGAAATCATTGTTATTAAGAGATTCCAAATTAAAACTAAAAAAAACAAACAATACTTTGCAGTGTTGTAAAATTGTTGGAATTGTAATTTTAACAATGTATTGATAAACTGATTTTATAAACCACACATTGTTATAATATTGTAAATGACTGATGAGATACCTAATTAATTATCAAAGGTACCAGGATTATGAAAATCGAAATTGTCGTTTGCATTTTTCGTATGTCGTAAAAATAAATCATAGGATCCACCGAACAACTTTCTAGAACAGTATAGCATGCCCCAAGTATGCCAATTCTGGGTATTTATAAACATTCGACAACAATTATTTGTTCTCTTTGACACAATATCTAATGTGGTATAATATATATACAAAAATAACGTTATGAGAATCTTATGAAGTTTAGTTTTAATTGCTTGTGTGTCCTTTTATCATTATAAAAACTTCATTGAAATGGAATATAACTTGTTTGTTTCTTTCTTTGACCATGTATTATTGTATCATGAATAGAATGTAAAGTGCTTGTTCAATTACAAATGTAACAAAGATAGAAACATGTCCTGTTGGAAAAGATTTCTTTATCAATATTGCTGTTTTATGTATTAAAATATTGAAGAAATTAAAACAACAAAATATTTTCCTTTCGCTTTGAGTTCGAAAAAAAGCACAAAAATATAGTACATGTCTTATTAAGCCTAATTTGACATTTATACAACAGAAAATACAGAAAATAATTTCATAGTTGTTGTAAAACATTCCTCTTAAGCTTTATATACTTTAGACATATTGTGAATGTATTATTACAATTTGTATAGTTTATCATGTTTATATTTAACTAAAAGAAAATATTCTTGTTACAACATATAATAGAAGGCATGTATATGACGTCGCAAAAAAAACTATTGCACCTAAGCCTTTACTTCTGTTTAAGAAAAAGATTGGTATACATTTGTAAAGTATAGAGTTGTTGGCTTTCATCTGCAACATATGGTATTGCTTGAAAAGTCTGCGTGTTGTTACGAACAAAGATAAGTAGCTACATCTAACAAATACAAACCATTTGATAAAAAAGTTATGTAAGGTTTCCAAAAAAAAAATCGTACGCAATGTCTACGTATTCATAAACCTTGAACTACAAATCTTTGACACGATAACACGTGTCGTATTATATTATTTTCATATAAGAAAATCACGTAATGAAGATACTTTTTTTATTTTATTTGTTGCTTTCAATTGTATTGAATTTTATTGAAACAGACTCTTTACTTTTTTTTCTCGTCGGCAGTGACCATGTATTATTCAATAATTGAATGCTTCTTTTTGTAAATTTATTGGGGTGTAAAATCGTTGACCGAAGTACATTTTGTATGAAGCGCGGATTTTTATGATATTTTTGTGAGTGACTTGGTCCAGTAAATACACCAATAAATTCCTATAAAAAGCCGTCTAATCCTATAATACTTTTAAAAGTTTACGACACATGAAATGTGTGTTACGGTAAAACTAACATGGAGGTAATTAATACGAGGAGCCCCGTGCTAATTTGATGTCGTTAAACTTGTTATTGAAAAAATGCTGGTGTTATTGCATGTGTATTGATAGGTACCATTAGTACATGTATATTGGTGACAACCTATTAATCACATAGTTTGTCTATATCAATGTGTAAATGCAAATATGATAAATCAGTTATGTTTTATTCCAAATTATATAAGTATTATGAAAATTATAATTAAAAACTATAAATCAATAATAAAAAAGAGGATGATGTATCCATTAACTGGTCATATATTTCGAACATTTTACCATTTTTTCTTCGTGTGTAACCGTTTACGATGTGCATAATAGTATTTTATATTTTCAAAACAATTGTTTATAATTGAGAACACCATGTTAATATATAAAAGGCGCATATGACCCTTGACTGTGGTCGGTCGATAGAAGTTAATGATAGTATTAAAAATTAAAAACGTTGTTTTAAAAAGTCACTCATATCGTTAAGACGCAAAACACTGATACAAAACTTTAAAAACAAACTGATTTAAGCTAAATGACCGGCCGACCGCCCTTCTAAAACATTATACCACGTCCAAAGACTGAAAGTCACTTATTCACTTATTTATAAATAGATAATAACAAATGGCTTTACTCATTTCACATCATATAATATGAAATATGAAATATTATATAATCGACATTAAGTTTAGCGATTCATTTTGTATTTCGTTGGTTTTTTTTCCTTAATACGTAATTGAAAAAAGTAAAATCACAAAAATACTGAACTCCGAGTAAAATTCAAACGGAAAGTCCCTAATTAAAGGGAAAAATCAAATGACGAAAGACGCAATGACAACAACTGCAAAGTCCGGACTTGGTACATGCATTTTTAAATGTAGAAAATGTTTGATTGAACCTGGTTTTATAGCGCTTAACCTTTCAATGATGTACATGTATATGACAGTCTCGTCAAATTCTGTTATATTTACAAAACAGACATAATGAAATAATAATTAAAATATCGGTACATCAGTCATCACTGTGTAAACTTATATTCATTACATCTGACAAAACCTCGTTTTGGTTTATCAGGGATGACCTTGCTTTGAATTCTATGTTAAATATGCTACACGTACTCGTTTAAAGACGAACGTAACAAAGACAGAAATATGTCCTGTTAAAAAAAAAGATTTTAATCAAATTGGGTAGTGCCTTTAAAAATACTTTTAAGTTCTTCAAGGATATCTTCTTTCCTTCTTTTTTGTTTGAATAATGAAAAACATAACACACAGAAAACTAAACCATATTTCACACGCAAAACACAGCTGTTGTAAACATTTCCTAAATCTTAATCGTTTTTCTTTAAATAATTTTTCAGAATTTATAGAAACTAAAAGAACGGGTCCTTGTTGAGAAATATTATTTAATATGTACTTAAAGCCTTATATTGTTGTTTTTTTTAAATTCAGGAGGTTTAAATATATGAAGAAATATAATTGTTATCATTCTACTAACACCATTATTTATTACTCTTAATGTATTCATATGGTACAAACTGACTTTTTTTCCTTTTTTTTTCATTTATTGTTTCCGTGTGTAACATTTTACGATGTGCATTGTATTGTATTTTCTATAACAAGTGTTTTTCCTAAGCATAATAACCACGTGGTGGTTATCGTAAAGGATCGTATGACCATTAATCGTGACCGATAGAAGTGAATGATACGACTTTAAACATCAAATACAATGTTTTTCAAGTTACCTAAACCATTAATGTCAAATGTCATCTTCAACTGACAAATACGATGCTATGACTATAGAAACGTAACATTGATTTGAACGACGACGAGGGTGGTTTTTAAAGACCTTTACTACCCCATGATGGTCTTGAACAGTCGGTAATTGAGTAAGTCATATGTTGTGCTTGTGAGGAAAATTGGGTTATCAAACTACTTTTTATTTAAGGATTCATAAATGAAAACAAACAACAGTTTTCACTGTGCACAATCGTTCGAATTGTTATTAAACCAAGGTAAAGATATTATATTGACAAACCTCACCTTATTGGAAAACACAAATATTTTTTGTAGCAGTTAAAAAGATATTGCATTCCCACCTTGTTTTCGAAAAAAAAAAATAGTGTACAGCCATACAATTAAAAGGCATTTATGTTAAGTTGCAAAAAAAAGACTGCTACACCTTAGGTTTGACTTCAGTTTCATTAATAGATGTGATATTAACATGATTATTGTGTGAAGGCTTGTTGAAGAATGGTCGGCTTTTCACAAATGACTTATCGTAATAGTTGGTGTTCTTAGTGTTGATCTGAACAAAGACACTTAGCAACAGAGAACACAAGTCATGTGTGCACAATTTTTCTAAAACATCATTCATTTATCTATCCTATATCAGGTATATGAAGATGACTACTCTTCGAACAACCGGATGATGTGTTTGTTAAAATATGCAAATTACCAGCGTAAATCCCCGTGAACATGGGCTGCTTTCAACATTTCAATAACATACGTACCCAGAAGACTAGTCAGAACAGACAACACTGATTAAGTTGCAAATGGACTAAGATTGTTTAGGAAAGCATTTCCTCTCAATATAATAACACTTTCAAATAGTTACCAAAGGTACCAGCATTATAATTTATTACGCCAGACGCGCGTCTTGTCTTCAGAAGACTCATCAGTGACGCTCAGATAAAAAAATTATAAAGCCAAACAAATACAAAGTTAACGAGCATTGAGGACCCAAAAAATTCAAAAATTGTTTCTTTTGAAAAAGTCGAGTTCTCGTTGTGTAATCTGAGTAAAGGATCGATTCGATATAATGCTGAAAACCTAGTCCCGACCAAACTTGATGCAAGTGAAACTCATTAGAAGTTTTACCTTGTTCACAATGTTTCAATCCATAAAAAGCATGCACGATTCTAACTATTTGCAGTTCATTTGAAAAGTATAACAAGGATGCGTTAAAGAAGTGAGAAACTAATTATTCGTGTCTGGTCAGTAATAAAAAGCTTATTCGAGACCGTCAGAAATATCATGTTGGTAACCGTGAAAGTAAGACAGTATTAAATTAAATTAATATAAATTCAAGATTAAGAACTTAAATCATTTCAGATCCCTTGTCCAAAGGTATATTGCATAACGAAAAAATTGAAGTATGATAATATATTTTGCCTCCTTTTCAGTTTAGTATGGATTTTATTTTTTTACCACTTACCCCCAAGAATCAAGGTGCTATAATAAGTTATTTTATGTTAATTGATTTTGTTTGCATAAACAATTATATATAGAGAGAGGAAACATAAAATGTCTGTTACCTTATTAGAATTCAAGACAAACCAGCTACCAGACCTGGAAACAAGTCAGATGATAGCAGTGACACAATGTAGCCATGACGAATTTTGTCCAAATTATCTTAATAAATATCGAGAATTCGAAATTATAGAAAAAATGAGATAAAAATTAAAAAGTATTTAAACATTGTATAAGATGAGAGAAACATTTTGAGATGATAATACCCTGCGCTTTTTATATGGTACGTACTGGAGATAGTTTTCCAAATACGTTAACCTTTTTGTCTGTGTAGTCTTTTATCCTTTTTTAACAAGTGACCTTTTAACAAATTGTTCATTCGACTCTGAACTGTGGCCGGTATTATTAAATGATTCGCTTCTATCGTTCAGACATTTAAACTGTTTTACAAAGCAAAGATCAAATGTCATCTTTTGCTAAAGAATATTCTATTACAACTATCTTGACTATAGAACTTTGGATTGATATTTAACATGAATCTTAATTAAGGATCACAAAAATTAAAATAATAAAACATTCAATAGTTTGCACTGCTGTAAAAATGTCTGACTTGTCATTTAATCAATGTATTGATATACTGTATTTACAAACCAAATGTTATATCTAAACACTCATTATATAATTTAAAACAAATTTTTCATTTACATGTTGTGACTGCCATATAAATAAATCATATGATTTACTGCCCACCTTTCTAAAAAAAAAAAGTAAAATTACAAAAATACTGAACTCAGAGGAAAATCTAATCGGACAGTGCATAATCACATGGCAAAATAAAACATTATATCACGCCCCAAACATTATTTTAAATTGCATCGTTAGCTATCTTTAAGCAACAGCAAGTTTTTTTTTTTGTGTTGGAATTTCTGATTGTTGCTACAAATAAAAATTAAAAAGCTACACACACATGCAAATAGTTGATATGTTAAGTAATAATCAGCCAGATAATGATCTACTTTCCCGTCCGGAGTACTTGATATCAACCTTTAGTTTTTGGTCGGGTTTCTCGTTGCTTGGTATATAATTCACAGTGTTGTATTGTGTGCACTGTTATGTGTCTGTTGGGTTTTTTTTTATCAAGCAATGGCATTGTAAGTGAGTTTTGGTCTTTTGGGTTTGAATTGTATAAGTTGCCTCTCATTTTCAAGAACCTAATGCATGCTGATTTTTTTTCAGTAACATTGTTAGAAGCTTTTGGAGTATTCTAGGTTTAAAACATCCTTGCTTAATGCATTTCATATTTGATTACTCATAATGTTGGTTAAAATGCTACGGTTACACCAAAACGTTTGAATATCCTTTCAAGTACTTCTAGTCACATACTTTATCATGACTTAAAATGTATATGGGTATGTACAGTATGTACTGGTACAATTTTAATATACCATTCTACAGAAATCCTGTTATATATTGCAAAATTATTATCACGTTGAGGTATGGAATCTCGAAGATAAAATTAATATTTGATTCATTGGCCGTATTTCACAGTTCACTTACTTTTACTCCAAATTATATCATTATTATGAAGATTACTATTCACGTAATGCTTAAAAAAGAGGACACCCATAACTGGTGATATGTTTAACTTATTCGCCCGTGTGTAACCTTGTACGATGTGCATGATATTTTTATAACAATTGCCATTCTGAATTATAATACACACCATGTTAATATATAAAAAGAAGATATATCACCCTTCACTGGGGTCGATAGAAATTAAAGATATGATTGTAAAACTTAAATACGTTGTTTTACATGTTATTCATAATGTTAAGATCAAATATCATCTATAGCTGACGACTTTAATTGTATAACTATAGACATTTAAAATGACAGAAGGATATTTGTAGCAGTTATAAAAAGGGGGGTCAACAATTACATCTTATTTACGAGATACATGAACAAAATGAACAGTAGGATATTTGTCACAGTAGTAAAAGGGGGTCAAACAATTAAGTATTTTGTAAATCACCCATAAAGAAATAAACAAAATATAGGATTACTCGTAGATAAGATTTTATTTGTGCTACCAATCTTTTTGTAAATAGTTCATTTTCTCATTAAGTCGAAGGTATGCAGCATTTTCTTGTATAGTTTTGACACTTTATCTAAACATAGCTAACAATAGTTAAAGAACGTACCAGGTTAATAGAGAAAACAACGTTGCCTCAATAACCTTTTATTATTAAAAACACAGATTGTGAATTCTACATTACATATAAAGGTTATGATTACGGTAAGATACAAGTCACGTAGTACTGAATAAATAGGGAAGAATAAGGAGGATATCTTACTCTTAATTTATTCATATGGTACAAACTGGCCTTTTTCCAAATTCTTTCATTTATTGTTTCCGTGTTTAACATTTTACGATGTGGATTGTATTGTATTTTTCTACAATAAGTGTTTTTCTTAAGCATAATGAACACGTGGTGGTTATTTTAAAGGATCGTATAACCAGTGATCGTGACCGATAGAAGTGAATGATACGACTTTAAACATGAAATACAATGTTTTTTTGTCAAAGTTACTTGTATCAAAACCATCAAGGACAAATGTCATCATCATATAATACTACGACTATAGACACGTTACATTGATCTGAACGATTATGAAGGTGATTTTTAAAAGGCCTTCACTACCCATGGGGTTCCTGCGCGATCGGTAATTGAGTACGTCATATGTTGTACTTGTGAGGAAAATTGGGTTATCAAATCACTTTTTATTGAAGGATGCATAAATGAAAACAAACAACAGTTTTCACTGCTGCACAATCGTTCGAATTGTTATTAAACCAATGTATAGATATTATATTGACAAACCTCACATTATTGGAAAACACAAATATTATATTGAAAAGTAACATTTCTATTAACATACTTCGTTTGTTGCAAAATGAAAGGAAATGGCATACATACAAACTTTTTTGTAATAGTATATGACGTCCTTAACATTGGTAGTTTTCATCATTGTACTTTGAATAGACTGTATAGTAATCGTTAAAATACAAAATGCTTAAACTAATAAATATATCCTGTCAACAAGATTTAAATCAATATTGCTATTATTCATGTTGTATTTATAAAACATTGTAGCAGTTAAATAGATTTTGCATCTCACCTCGTGTTTGAAAAAAATGACTGCTTCACCTTAGGGTTGACTTCAGTTTCATAAATAAATGTGATATTAACATGATTATTTGGTGAAGGCTTGTTGAAGAATGTTCGGTTTTCTATAAATGACATATCGTTACATTTGGTGTTCTTATTGTTGATCTGAACAAAGATTCTTAGCAACAGCGAACACAAGTGAACATGAGCTGCTTTCAACATTTCAATAAAATTTCTACCCAGAATACTGAACAAAATATGTATCTATAGATGAAAACGCTATATGTATTTACAAGGTGTGCATATTGTCCTTCGCCTTAAATCGTTCCTAATCTAAAAGACTTGCTTGTTATCTATAAAAAAAAATCTACAGCCATAACTAACAACAATGATTATGTTGCAAATGGACTGATTGGGAACGCTGAAAACTAAGCTGAAAACCTATTCCCAACCAAACTTTATGCAGGTGAAAACCTCATTAGAAGTTCTACCTTGTTTACAATGTTTCAATCCATAAAAAAGCATGCACGATTCCAACTTTGAAAAGTGTAACACGGAGGCGTTAAAGAAGTGAAAAACTAGTTATTTGTGTCCGGTCAGTAATAAATAGCTTATTCGAGACGGTCAGAAATAACATGTTGGTAACTGTAAAAGTGAAAAAATGTTAAATCAAATTAATCAAGATAAAGACCTTAAATAACTTTATATCCCTTCTTCAAAATATAGTTTGCATAACGAATAAATTGAAGTATGATAATATATTTTGCCTCATTTTTTAATTTAGTAGTCATTTATTTAACTACTTTCCCCTAGGAAACAGACGACTTTAACAAGTTATTTTATGTTAATTGATATGGTTTGCATAAGGAATTATAAATATATAGAGAAAATATAAAAGTCACCTTATGAGATTTTAAAAGACAAACCAACTATCAAAGCTTGGAGGTTTACCGAGAAACAATGTATCCGTGACGTACGTTTTCCTAATTATCCAAACAAATGAGAACTCCAAATTATAGAAAAATTATGATAAAAGTTAAAAAAGTATTTAAACATTGTATTTGATAAAAAGAGAAAAATTTTGATATGATACTACCCTGCGCTATTTATACGGTACGTACTAGAGACAGTTTTCCAAATACGTTAACTTATATTTCTGTGTGTAACGTTACACGTTATTCATTGTAGTATTTTATCCTGTTTTAACAATTGACATTTTAATAAATTGTAAACATATGGTTAAAATATAAAGGGTTTATATGACCGTGAACTTTGGCAGATATTATTGAATGATTTGCTTGTATCGTTTAGACATTTAAGCTGTTTTACAAAGCTATTGATATCTTTAAGGTCAAATGTCATGTGTTGTCATTGCGAACACCATGTTAATATATAAAAGGTATATATGACCCCTCACTGGTCGATAGAAGTTAATGATATGATTGTAAAAAATAAATATGTTGTTTGACAAAGTTATTCATATCGTTAAGATCAAATGTCATCTTTAGTTGACGAATATAATTGTTCACCTATAGAAATTTAAATTTAATAGTAAAAGAGGGACGAAAGATACCAAAGGGACAGTCAAACTCATAAATCTATAACAAACTGACAACGCCATGGCTAAAAATGAAAAAGACAAACAAACAACACCACACACGACACAACATAGAAAACTAAAGAATAAACAACACGAACCCCACAAATATCGCAGTGTAAAAAGGGGGGATCAAACAATTACATGTTATTTACGACATACAAAAACGAAATGGACAGACAATGCTAGAAGATTTTTTTAATTGACATTTAATCAATGTGATGATATAGTGGTGTCACAAAGATACACAACACTGATAAGATACAAAATTTAAAAAAAATCAATTTAATGGACCGGCCTTTTAGATCATTATAACATGTGCGAACACTGAATGTCACTTTTTTGTTGATAAATAGATAATAACAAATGGCTTTACACCTTTCACATGATATCATATGAAATATTATATAATCGACATGAAGTTTAGCGATTAACTTTGTATTTCGTTGGGTTTTTGTACTTTATACATAATCGACTTGTATTATTACATATGACAAAACATCGTCTTTTTAACAGGGGTGACCTTGCTTTTAATTCATTGTAAAATATACTGTACGTACTCAAAGACAAACGTAACAAAGACAGAAATATGCACATTTTATATGAAAAAACAAGTTGTTTCTGTTCAAAAAGTATTGAGGATTTAGTTTTGTATTTATCCGTGTATTTTTTCAATAATTTATTTAAAACTGTTTTACTACAAACAATTAGCTTGAGATAAGCGTAGCTACACTATAAAACCTGATCTGGTAAATGACAGATTTCCTATTTAAATGTTTTAATATTTCCTATTTAAATGTTTCTCCTCTTATATTTATGCGTTTCCCTCAGTTTTAGTTTGTCACCCCGATTTTGTATTTTGTCCATGTATTTATGAGTTTGAACAGCGGTATACTACTGTTGCCTTTATATAGATTGTGATATGCCTGATCACATAAAAAGGGATACAAATCAGTAAGAATTGTAAAGTAAATGTTTTCTTGTGAACGTGTTTGTATTTCAATGTGTTCAAACTGTTTGTCATTTGTTTTATATCAGCTAAATATAGCATCGTCTGTACAAAACGTTTTTATTTCAGTTACCGTTGGGAAGAGTAATACTGTGAATGAAAAGACGAATTTGAAAATTTGAAAAATATCAGTGAGTACATTTTGTTTTCTTTACGAACGAAGAAGTTTATATAAATAGTCATATGATTGAAAATTATGTTTCAAATATGAAACTTGATTTACCAAAGAGTTTTGCCTGAAAATACTTCTATAGGGTGTTCAACTTTACTTGCGTCCAATGACTGCTCTTGGAACAACCAACATATTTAGTCAAAATATGCAAATTACCAGCGCCAATCCTCGTAAACATGAGCTGCTTTCAAGATTTCAATTAAATACGAACCCAGCGTATTGAACAAAATATGTATCTATAGGTGAAAATATTATATGTATTTAAAATGTCTGCATATCTTCCCAAGCCCTAACTCGTTCCAAATCTAGAAAAGACTTGCTTGTCATATATTGAAAAGTGTACAGTCAACAGACAACAATAGATTTGTTGCAAATGAACTAAGAATGTTTGGGAAAGCATTTTTTCTCAATATTATAACATTCCACTTTCAAAAACTGTTTCTACTTATAAATGGTAACAATTAGAAAGTAGAGTTCTTGTTGTAAAACCAGTGTAAATACAAAATGAAATAATCATTTCGAAATAAATCTTATGCAGGTGAAATACATTCACAGTTCTAACTGGTTTACAATGGTTGAATCCATAAAAAAAACGCGATTATGTGCAGTTGTTAAAAAAAATATATACCAAGATTGCTGGGTTAAAAAAGTGAGAAAACTAGATATTCGTGTCCAGTCAGTAATAAATATTTTTTTCCGGACCGTCAGAAATAGTATGTTGGTATTTTTTTTTATTTTTAAAATATTTGAAACAAATTAAAACAATTTCTAGAGTTGACATAAAACTTAAGAAGAAACATTACTTGTTTCAACATATAATTAAAAGACGTTTGTTTAATGTCGTAAAACAATATATTGCACTTTAACCTTGACTTCAATTTTAGAAAAAGTGAAGGCATACATTTTAAAAGGTATTTCATTGTTAGCATTTTATAAGCAACAACGATTTTTTTTGTTGGAATTTCTAATTTTTATCAGGTGTGACATTGCTTTTAATTCTATGTTAAATAAACTTAAACGTACTCGGTTTAGGACAAACGTTACATAGACAGAATTATGTCCTGTTGAATAAAGATTTAACCAATAAGGATTGTGTATTGAAAGAAAAGGATATCGTCTTTCCGTCCTTTTTGTTTGAATAATAAAAACGTAACACAAAGAGGACAAAGCCTTATTTGACAAGCAAAACACAGCTGTTGTAATTATTTTCATTATATTAATATTTTCGTGTTCATTTTGTAAATGTTTCAAAATATTTTAAAGTATTTAAAGAAAAAAAGGAACAGTTTTTTTTTCAGAAGCATCATTCAATTTGTACTGAAAACCTTATTTTTTTTAGTTGAGGAGGTTTAAATATATGAAGAAATACAATTGTTAACTCTACAAACAACACTGATAAAATAACATAATGTTCTGAACTTCTGATTGTTGTCCATAGTCATGATAAATAGCTACATAGCACACACTCGATAATTGTATCTGTATGTACGCATTAAATTACCTAAGTCATCCGTTGATTGGTTTCATTATCAAGACAAAATCTTCAAGAACTAAAAGCCAACTGATTTCAAATGTGCACGTGTTAAACATCCTTGGTTTTTACACTTTTTCATATGAACACGTTACAAGATTTTCTACATTGTTATACAAAGTATATCGTTTACATGGCATTATATTAAATAAAGACAACATAGCGGTCAAGGCTTGAATAGAAAATTATATAAAGATGATGTTATGAATAAAGAGAGAAGCATATTGAGATGTTTAAATCCTGAACAAGTATTATGTTACGTGCTGTAGACAATTTTTTAAATCATTTTTCTTTGTTTGTGTGTGTGTGTGTAACATTATACGATACAAGTGATAGTCTTTCAATTTGTATAACAAAACCCTTCTTAAAAAATGGTGAATATATTAGATATTATATAAGATTATTTATCCTGCACCGCGGCAGATATGAGTTAAAGATACGATTGTGGTAATTCAATTAATTGTCATTAATAGCTATTGATATATGTTAAACAAGCCTGTACCAAGTCAGGAATATAACAGTTCTTGTCCATTCGTTTTTGATGCGTTTTGTTATTTGATTTTGCCATGTGATTATGGACTTTCCCAATTGATCTTCCTCTAAGTTCAGTATTTTTGTGATTTTACTTTTTATGTTAGGTCAACTGTAATGTTCTATTGACGAATATACTAGTACGACTATAGATATGTAAATCAATCAGTAAGATAAAAAAGGAAATCAAAGTTACGAGACACAAAATTAGAAAATAACAGATAGCAAAATAGTTCGGTTCGCCAAGCAATCGAGGTAATTATGTAGTAAGTATATCATGCGTGACATACTAGTTAAATACAAAATCAAAAGAAATGAATGTTTAAATAAACTCAACATAGGATTCTGTCTATGGAAGAAGCGAATCGATAAAAACTTTTCTTATATCAACGAGGATCTTGTCTTATATCAACGAATTGAATTGTGGGAAATTTCAGACGAATGTTAGCATTTGTACGAAGAAAGGCAGATTTCTCGGTATAAAGTAATAACTCTTAAAGCAGAGTGACATTTAAGACGACATACGTCTGCTGTATAATTTCCATGAACTATTTTATGTAATAACAAGCAAGGTGTATTTAAACGAGAAAATTGAATTGTTGAATAAATGAAACATAAATGCACGATTTATAATTTGTAGATGCACACGTTCAATAAATATCATGTAGCAAATTCAGTGAAATGCAATTGAGATGAATTTAATTGTTTGCTAAGCCAAAATCACATATAAGTCAAAGATACTGCTATATTTTATTATATGAATGCCATGTTTGTCTTTAATCATAGCGATGTTTTTTTTATATAAAAAATTCAGATTTCCCAAAAACATCATTAGAACAAATGTTATACCCAATTGAATTTAGTGGTCTCTTATAAATTGATGTTGCAATCTTCATTGAAGATTTATGAGAGAATGACATGCAATAGGATAAATCTGAGACATAGTTTTGGAGGTCCAACTGTGTTGTACAAGAATCTTTAAAATATTTTGGAATGCTATGAATAACAAAGAAGCTAAATTTATTCAAGTATGGACATCACAATATGGTAACTTATTACATAACAATTAATTATATTATAATTATGTCATAATGAAATTAACACAATTTGAAAGATTAATCCTTCTTCTTTCTTTTGGTACCTCATTTATAAAATTTAAAGAAAGATGAGTGGAATTATATCAGTTTAAAGGTGTCTGATTGGGAATGAAAAATCTTTGTATTGTGCTACCTTAAGTGAAAACATTTATAGGTTGCACTTTGTAAATACAGCTGTTTCTCAAAACACGCCTTTTTTGGGGAGTAATTGAATATTCATAGAAATTAATTTTGTTTACATACTGGTTCCCAGTTATGCTCTCTGTGTTCCATATCGCAGAGACAGAACTTTGGAATGTTACCAGTAAATAAACACGTGCATATTGTTTACATTGAAATCTGTGGTAACCTTTCATTCGTGGTAGGGGTAGTTAAGAAAATTAGTGTAAGTTTAAACTCTGAGAAGTTCAGGGCATATAAACGTTGAAAATATGCCGCACAGCCCTATATTTTGACCTTTGAAAAAAATTGTGGTGCATATGAACTTTCAATTCTAAGATAAGATTTTTTTCAAAACTTCATAGTAAAAGTGGTACAGTTTTAGCCGTAAAAGGAGTTCCTATAAAATTACATTGTCAATATTGACAGAAATGCAACCTATATAGGGTGAAAAGGGGAACATTCAGATCTAACCAAATTTGCTTTATTTCACAGATTTTAAAGAAATTAACTCAAATAAGAAGTTTTATATATATTTAATGAAGATTGATAGAATCCTGGGCCTTAAATATGATGACTCAGCATAAGTTCACAGTTTACAGTATGCATAGTTTACTTAAAGTCCTGGATACAAAATTAAATCATAATATTTGCATATTTGTAAGTTAAATTGTTAAGAAGTGCTTATATTTACTCTTCGCAGTCATTGAAACCCATAGATCCTTCCTGAATATTATTTATGGGGTATTTGTGTCCTTTCGATAACCCAAAAGTAAGCCGCAACACCTAAATCTGCTTTTTTGTCACCACGGCATAATTAATACAAGCTAGAAAAACAACAATATCTCAAGAAAACTTACAATAGTGTGTTCTATCCTGAATATGTACTAAATATTCCAAATTGCTAGAAACAGCAGAATGATTTAGGAAATTTGAGGCCCCAGGGGCAAAAAACATAGAAAAATTGCCTACCCCATGGGTCATAAAACAAAAAAATTAACTTGTAAATGCTATGATTTTATGATTTTAAAGTTCTTGATATAGAAAACAATAACTATGCTTGGAAGTTATGCAAAAATCAGATGTTAGCAGTCATCTCTACAACATTTTAAGTGAATTTATATCTCAGACTGGTATCTGCATACATACAACTATTGCAAATATGGCTTTGTTTGAACACTTCTAGTATATATAGTAGCTAAATTGTGTCAGATATATGGTTACAGATGATACTGTTGTGACAAGAATTCTAAATTGACCATTTGAGGCAGAAAATGTGTTCTTTAATTGACAAATAGGCATACAGTAAGATGTGGACTGGAGATAGAGGCTGGATTGGATACTTTATATAATCTTGAATGTTGTAATGATTGACTGCTAAACATTACATTTATGATATTCTGATATGCTTTCAATATGTTATCAAAACAGTTTTTAACAGGTTCTAGGCATTTTTTATCAGAAAATATGCAAATAGGGTAAGCTGGCAATAATTAAAGTCTTGTTTTCAAATTCTTTAAAAAATTGAAACAGGGGAGGGGGTATAAAAGAGGGACGAAAGATACCAAAGGGACAGTCAAACTCATAAATCTAAAACAAACTGACAACGCCATGGCTAAAAATGAAAAAGACAAACAGAAAAACAATAGTACACATGACACAACATAGAAAACTAAAGAATAAACAACACGAACCCCACCAAAAACTAGGGGTGATCTCAGGTGCTCCGGAAGGGTAAGCAGATCCTGCTCCACATGCGGCACCCGTCGTGTTGTTTATGTGATAACAAATCCGGTAAATAGTCTAATTCGGTAGGTCACATTCAGGAAAGGGAAGGAGATTGTAGTTACGACGTAAGGAACATATGCGATATCATTTGTGATACGGTTATTCCATAACGGTCAACCAACTCGTGATAGCGTCCGTAAAATTTACGAAGGGATGATTTCAACTTCACCATTTGGAACTCTTGGTTTAATAGCTTCCTTGTGAGCAGCAACCCTCTATCAAGAAAATCATGATAGGAAATGCAAGCACGGGAATATCGTATCAATTGGGAGATATATACCCCGTATGCAGGTGCTGCTGGAATGTTGCTACTTAGAAATGGAAAGTTCACAATTGGAAAGCTGAAATCATCTCTTTTGTCGTAAAGTTTTGTTTTCAACCGACCGTTAAAATGTATAGTAAATAAAAACTTAGAGTATACACAGTGATTTCTTTAAGACTTTAATTCTGATAAATGAGTATTAATGTGAGAAAAACTGATTTTAGAGAGTTTTCTATTTGAATAAATGTCTGTATAGGTTGCACTTTGTAAATACAGCTGTTTCTCAAAACACGCCTTTTTTGGGGAGTAATTGAATATTCATAGAAATTAATTTTGTTTACATACTGGTTCCCAGTTAAGCTCTCTGTGTTCCATATCGCAGAGACAGAACTTGGGAATGTTACCAGTAAATAAACACGTGCATATTGTTTACATTGCAATCTGTGGTAACCTTTCATTCGAGGTAGGGGTAGTTAAGAAAATTAGTGTAAGTTTAAACTCTGAGAAGTTCAGGGCATATAAACGTTGAAAATATGCCGCACAGCCCTATATTTTGACCTTTGAAAAAAATTGTGGTGCATATGAACTTTCAATTCTAGGATAAGATCTTTTTCAAAACTTCATAGTAAAAGTGGTACTGTTTTAGCCGTAAAAGGAGTTCCTATGGGAAATTACATTGTCAATATTTACAGAAATGCAACCTATAAACTCAAGTTTTTCAATCTCAATCTCAATGGGACTAGTGACATTGCTTAAAATGCGGGGAGAAAAGAAAAGAAGATTCGTTTTGTTTAACTGTAGAAACACATGTCTCTAATTGTTCAGCTAGTTAAACATATCATATGCGATTGTATGAGGACTACAATTCCAAGTTTTTAAAATGAATATTTCTGACATATTTCACCCTGGACGATACAAACAGTACATTAGAATATTAACCATTAGAAGACCAAATCATATAGGAAATTGTAGAGATTTATTAAATACAGCATTAGAGCTACATCTAACATTTATAAACATTTATATGATCCCACTACGTTTTTCACACATTTAAAATAATGACTTGAAATTATTAAAATTTTTCATAAGAATTAAAAGTCTGTGCTACCAAAGATTGACAAAATGTAAAAAATGTAAAAATTACTCGATAACGTCATAATTTACTCTGTCAAGTTTTTGTTGATTTTTCCATGCAACAAGATAAACAATGTATACGGAAAACATGTTGGTCTGGTTAAGAGAATACGTGTTTAGTATGTGTATACATTTTTATCGAGTATATTATATATTATTTCTTAAACAATTGGCAATTTAATAAACTGTAAATATATGTTTAATATATAAAGGGTTCGTATTACCCTGAAATATGGCCGAAAGCAGTTTGTTCAGCAATTTAAGATGTTTTACAGGGTTACTGATATCTAAATGCCATTTTTTGTTGAAGATTATAATGTTACGACTATAGAACTTTAAATTGATCAGTACGATATATGTCGAAGTGTTTATGTGGAAAATTAGATTGATAATTGAAAATTGTTAATTAAGTGATACCTAAATTAAAATAAAAAAAAAACAACAATATTTTGCATTGTTGCAAAATTGATAGAATTTCATTGCATCAATGTATGTTTATAATGCTTTCACAATCCACATATTATTGCAAAACAGTTATAGAAAATTCGAAAACGAAATTAACATTTACATATATAATTCGTATGCCGTAATACTAAATTATATGATTCCGCTCCCACCTTTGTAGAACAATATATCACATCCAAAAACTATTTAACATGTATGCGTATTAATGAACATTGAACAACACATATCTGTACACTTTGACAAGATATAAAATGTGGTATAATCCACAGGAAAATAACGTTATGAAGCTAAGGTTTAATTTCTTTATCGACCTTTTACATGCTTATTATTATTGAATTTCTTTGCAAGGGACTATACTATTACTTTTTTCTCATCGGGAGTTACCATGTATCTATGATGAGTTTAGTTATTGAACATCAATAAACGTCAACGTATTTTTTTCAAAGAAAAATGTAACAAGAAAGACATATCCCTGTTGAACAAAGCTTATAAACAATACGGTTATTGTATTTAATCAAATAGTCTAGAAGTCAAACAGACATCTACTTCCTGCTTTTTGTCGAATAAAACAATAGTTTATAAACACCTTACCAAGCCCAATTTAGGATATAACTGTATTGTATTTTAAGCTTCGCCTTCGCAAAACGTAGATTTTACTGTCGCAAATTGAGTTTACCTACCAACTTCTAATGCGAAACTGTTGCATTGTTTTTAGCAACTAAACAATGTGGCGTCATATGTATACTCACGGTGTCAAACATAACAATTATACAGTTGGGTGCAGACCAAGAATTACATGTAGACAGGCCGAAAAAGTTAACGCGGCGTTTACTCGCGTGCACTTCATGTAAACGCCGCGTTAACTGTGCGTTAACTCCGAAATTGCAGTAGACATTAAAAGTAAACGGGCGTTTACTTTCGCGTTTACCTCCGCGTTAACGCAAAAACGGCGCGTCTTCTAATTTTGTAAAGAGTAAACGGGCGTTTACTTTCCCGTTTACCTCCGCGTTAACGTGGAAAAATGCGCGTGTTCTATTTTCCTAATAAGTTAACGCGCGTTTACTGTTTGTAGTAAACGCCCGTTAACGCAGATTGTCATCGTAACCTGGATACACTGACCTAAAATATGAAATGATAAGGAACATCAAAATTAATTGACCAACCGGTCATTTCTGCTTGACATATTGACGATTAAAGTTATTTAAAAATGTCACACATTTGTATTTAATTGAACAATAATTATAGTTAATTAGTAAAATAGTGCAAATAATAGTTTTCTCATCTTAGACAGACTGACTTGTAAAACAAAATTATTTGAAATCATTAACCAAAACTGACAATATTTACCTGTTAACAAGTTATCTTATTCTATATAGAAGTAATTCAGTTATATTTTCATGCCATTATTAACCATATAATACAATTGACAGCAATGTTTAGACCAGTCTGACGGCAATGACCTCTTTTTATTTAAAATATTGAATAGTAAACAAAATTCAGTAGTCTTCATGCATGAGACTAACTCGTAATAAATAATTATTTGTTCGCAACAACCAAAACTGACCATATAAGCAATTTATTATGTAAATCTATATAGCTGGCATAGTAAATGAGTTATATTTTGATATAAAGATTGATTGTATAATAAAAAAGGAAGCAATATTTGAATATTATGACATAAATTTTTTTTTTGCATCAATTTAGAGTAACAGCATGTCCTTTTTTATTCAAAATATTGAATCGCAAACAAAATTCAATAGTTTTCTTACCTTAGACTGACTCGTATAATAAAATTATTTGTCCGCAACACTCAAAACTGACCATATAAGCATTTCATTATGTAAATCTATAAAGCCCCACAGTAAATGAGATATATTTTCATGTAAGAATTGATTGTATAAGAAAATAGGTAGCAATATTTGAATATTATGACTAAAACATTTTGTTCGCATCAATTTAGAGGGCCAGCATGTACTTATTTATTCAAAATATTGAATCGTAAACAAAATTCAGTAGTTTTCATACCTCAGACTGACTCATATAATAAAATTATTTGTCCGTAACAACCAAAACTGACCATATAAGCATTCTAGTATTTAAATTTATATAGCCGCATAGTACCGGTAAATGAGTTATATTTTCAAGTAAGAATTGATTGTATAATGAAAAAGATAGCAGTATTTGGGTATTATGACTAAAAAATTTTACTCGCATCCATTTAGAGTGTTAGCATGTCTTTTTTTTATTCAAAATATTGAATCGTAAATAAATTTCAGTAGTTTTCATACCTCAGACTGACTCATATAATAAAATTATTTGTCCACAACAACCAAAACTGACCATACATGTATAAGCATTTTATTATGTAAATCTGTATAGCCTCATAGTAAATAAGTTATATTTTCATGTAAGGATTGATTGTAAAATGAAAAAGGTAGCAATATTTGAATATTATGACTAAAAAATTTTGTTTGCATCAATTTAGAGTGCCAGCATGTCCTTTTTTATTCAAAATATTGAATCGTAAACCAAATTCAGTAGTTTTCATACCTCAGACTAACTCATATAATAAAATTATTTGTCCGCAACAACCAAAACTGACCATATACATGTAAGCATTCTAGTATTTAAATCTATATAGCCGCATAGTACCCGTAAATGAGTTATATTTTCATGTAATGATTGATTGTATAATAAAATAGGTAGCAATATTTGAATATTATGAATAAAAAATTTTGTTCGCATCAATTAAGAGATTCAGCATGTCCTTTTTTTATTCAAAATATTGAATAATTAACAAAATTCAGTAGTTTTCATACCTCAGACTGACTCATATAATAAAATTATTTGTCCGCAACAACCAAAACTGACTATATAAGCATTTAATTATGTTAATCTATATAGCCGCATAGTAAATGAGTTATATTTTCATGTAAGGATTGATTGTATAAGAAAATAGGTAGCAATATTCAAATATTATGACTAAAAAAAATTTGTTCGCATCAATTTAGAGTGCCAGTATGTACTTTTTTATTCAAAATATTGAATCATCAACAAAATTCAGTAGTTTTCATACCTCAGACTGACTCATAAAATAAAATTATTTGTTCTCATTAACCAAAACTGACCATATAAGCATTTTATTATGTAAATCTATATAGCCTCATAGTAAATGAGTTATATTTTCATGTAAGGATTGATTGTATAATAAAATAAGTAGCAATTTTTGAATATTATGACTAAAAAATTTTGTTCGCATCAATTTAGGGTGCCAATATGTCCCTTTTTTTCTTCAAAATATTGAATCGTAAACAAAATTCAGTAGTTTTCATACCTCAGACTGACTCATATAATAAAATCTTTTTGTCCGCAACAACCAAAACTGACCATATAAGCATTCTAGTATTTAAATCTATATAGCCGCATAGTAAATGAGTTATATTTTTATGTAAGGATTGATTGTATAATAAAATATGTAGCAGTTTTTGAATATAATGACTAAAAAATTTTGTTCCCATCAATTTAGGGTGCCAGCATGTTCCTTTTTTATTCAAAATATTGAATCTTAAACAAAATTCAGTAGTTTTCATACCTCAGACTGACTCATATAATAAAAATTATTTGTCCGCAACAACCAAAACTGACCATATAAGCATTCTAGTATTTAAATCTATATAGCCGCATAGTAAATGAGTTTATTTTCATGTAATGATTGATTGTATAATAAAATAGGTAGCAATATTTGAATATTATGAATAAAAAATTTTGTTTGCATCAATTTAGAGGTCCAGCATGTCCTTTTTTTATTCAAAATATTGAATCGTTAACAAAATTCAGTAGTTTTCATACCTCAGACTGACTCATATAATAAAATTATTTGTCCGCAACAACCAAA
Organism: Mytilus edulis; assembly: GCA_019925275.1. Lineage (NCBI taxonomy): Eukaryota > Metazoa > Mollusca > Bivalvia > Mytilida > Mytilidae > Mytilus > Mytilus edulis. Next base: position 12,882,205 of record CM034351.1, read on the forward strand.
ACTGACTATATAAGCATTTAATTATGTAAATCTATATAGCCTCATAGTAAATGAGTTTATTTTCATGTAAGGATTGATTGTATAATAAAATAAGTAGCAATTTTTGAATATTATGACTAAAAAATTTTGTTCGCATCAATTTAGGGTGCCAATATGTCCCTTTTTTTCTTCAAAATATTGAATCGTAAACAAAATTCAGTAGTTTTCATACCTCAGACTGACTCATATAATAAAATCTTTTTGTCCGCAACAACCAAAACTGACCATATAAGCATTCTAGTATTTAAATCTATATAGCCGCATAGTAAATGAGTTATATTTTTATGTAAGGATTGATTGTATAATAAAATATGTAGCAGTTTTTGAATATAATGACTAAAAAATTTTGTTCCCATCAATTTAGGGTGCCAGCATGTTCCTTTTTTATTCAAAATATTGAATCTTAAACAAAATTCAGTAGTTTTCATACCTCAGACTGACTCATATAATAAAAATTATTTGTCCGCAACAACCAAAACTGACCATATAAGCATTCTAGTATTTAAATCTATATAGCCGCATAGTAAATGAGTTATATTTTCATGTAATGATTGATTGTATAATAAAATAGGTAGCAATATTTGAATATTATGAATAAAAAATTTTGTTTGCATCAATTTAGGGTGCAAGCATGTCCCTTTTTTTTTCAAAATATTGAATCGTAAACAAAATTCAGTAGTTTTCATACCTCAGACTGACTCATAAAATAAAATTATTTGTTCTCATTAACCAAAACTGACCATATAAGCATTGTATTATGTAAATCTATATAGCCTCATAGTAAATGAGTTATATTTTCATGTAAGGATTGATTGTATAATAAAATAAGTAGCAATTTTTGAATATTATGACTAAAAAATTTTGTTTGCATTAATCAAAATATTGAATCGTAAACAAAATTCAGTAGTTTTCATACCTCAGACTGACTCATATAATAAAATCTTTTTGTCCGCAACAACCAAAACTGACCATATAAGCATTCTAGTATTTAAATCTATATAGCCGCATAGTAAATGAGTTATATTTTCATGTAAGCATTGATTGTATAATAAAATAAGTAGCAATTTTTGAATATTATGACTAAAAAATTTTGTTCGCGTCAATTTAGGGTGCCAGCATGTTCCTTTTTTATTCAAAAAATTGAATCGTAAACAAAATTCAGTAGTTTTCATACCTCAGACTGACTCATATAATAAAAATTATTTGTTTGCAACAACCAAAACTGACCATATAAGCATTCTAGTATTTAAATCTATAAAACCGCATACATGGCATAGTAAATGAGTTATATTTTCATGTATTTCAGTAGTTTCAGTAGTTTTCTAACCTCACACTGACTCGAATTTTAACCAAAACAGACCATATTAGCACTATATATAGCTGCATAGTAAATTAGTTTATTATATCCATGTAAAGATAGCGCAATATTTGAACATTTAAATTGACGACATGACCGTTACAAATGTAGTACATACTTATCCCAGCAGGCACAACAACGTTGAATCAACATTGAATACACGTCAGATTTCAACGTTGAATCAATGTTGAAAAGTAGTGTTGGATTGAAAATTGATATGACGTTGAAAATATAACGTTGATTCAACGTCAGCGTCCAACGTTGAAATTAGGTTGAATATTGGTCTAAATTTGGTGGGGGTATGTTGAAAACAAGTCGATTTCAGGTTGAAATGTGGTCAATGTAGGTTGAAAACAAGTCGAATGTTGGTTGATTTGTGGTTGTTGCGTGTTAGAATTAGGTCGAATGTTGGTTGAACTGTGGTCAGTGTATGTTGAAATCCGGTCGAATTTCGGTTGAACTGTGGTCAGTGTATGTTTAAATAAGGTCGAATGTTGGTTGAACTGTGGTCAGTGTATGCTGATAACATGTCGAATGTTGGTTGAACTGTGGTCAGTGTATGTTGAAAATAGGTGGGAATTGTGGCCAGGTAGACTGTTAATGCGGTAAATGTTGAGAATATGATGTTGAACACTGGTTGAATTAAGGTTTGTTAACAGCTGAAATCGTTACCCTTTATTATATCCATAAATGACATTTAATGTGTAGTAAAAGTTTCGCAAAAGTATATGTTCTATTAAGTTGGATAGTCATGTGGTGGTGGTTGGTGTACATGTAGTATGTTGTTCAGTTAACATACATTTTTGTGCCTTCATTTTTATTGATAGAAATTGTACATGTTTGTTACATAAAACAGTAATTATACAACAAGTTGCCCACTTATGCATCTCACAATTTCAAACAAACACAATCTGAATACTTAATTTTATTTTGAAAAATAAGTCCTTCTGCTAGGTACATTCCCAGATATTTCAGAGACATATTCTAGGCATCTTGCACTGTTGTTCCATATTGTAGTCTTCATTGAACATTCGTTTACAGCATCTACAACAGAAAAAAAAACCATATTGTATTAACAAAACTTGTGAACAAATAATCACTGCAATGCTATTATTTTTTTCTTTTAATATTCATTGAGAGGTACCATGTACTTTTAAACATGAGTTCAGATAGAAAATAATTTGTAATTCTAATATAAAAGAAAACCCTATAGATTTTAGTAGACAAAGATCCTAGAGCACATTTAAAAGGAATTGTGACACAATGTCGCACACTTTTAATGTGGAAAAACAATGAAATATATTTTAATACTCACCTCTTATTATTTCAATCTAGTTGGAATCACCAAAGGCATGTTTATTCTTTATACCCGTTTTGTATTTGTAATTTCCGACAGAGGTTTATTGGTTAGACATCTCATTGGTTAGACATCTACAAAAAAGAAATATTATAAATATTATAATTGCAGCATTTCCAAACTGTCAAATCCCTCTTTTACTTGAAAATAAAAGTTTCATATGTGCGAAACGCTTACAAAATTTGTGTAAAATTCCAAATGAATATTATTCACATAAAATTAATTATATTGATATATGTCGTACGTTACATCTAAATTCTTTATCAAAAGATATTTCGGCATGGAATTGATAAACGCAAGAAGCTAGTGTTTAACTTTGAACCTGTGTTTACATTTTTCTTCAAATTGCAATAAATTCTGATCTTTCGTGATACGTCATATTTAATCTTACATTTACATGTATATCATCATGGATTAAGCTTAGATATTAAAAGTGAATTATACTATAGGAATATTTTTATTACCTTGAATTTTTTGTGCTGTAATAATTCACTTTGGTTAATTGATAAAGCATCTTTTTAGACGTTATCATATAAACCACTTAAAAATTGGTTAGATCATTGTATATTAATTTGTTATGGTCACACATGTTTCTTATCTGCGGTATTTCTTCATTAATAAATCCTAGGAATACATGCTGTGAGTGACATCTATTCTGACCCAGAGAAAAGAATTTGTTTGTTTTAAATGTGTAGCAAGGTCAAGAATGCCATGTGTTGTAAATCTTTGACTTTTAATTATATCAACACATAAAGCATGCAAAAGAACTAGTATGCGATCACATTTGTGAACTTCAATTGATTACTTTTATTTGCCAGACGAATAAATTCTTTAATTCTATCCAAAGTTCCATGATATTTTATGACTCCACCCTCCCAATATCTGCAATAATTCTTTGCCGAGTATTACCGCTTTTCAACGCTTCAAATTACCAAATCATTGTTAATTAAAACACACATACTCCCCCGTTTTCAAGTCTTTACATACTAGTTTGCCTCAACCAATAAATATACAAATATATCTTAAGGTCAACTTTGTTGTTCCTCCGAGATTTAAAAACATTGTGTGTATTTTATCTAATGGAATATAACAACTACGTGTATAATTATACATTATATCTGAGCTGCCTAAATCACTTAACTCATAAAATTACAGCTACAGTATTGTTAACATTAAATTTTCATATAACTATTATTAAATCAAACAATAAATGAAAAATATACTTACTTTGCACTGCATATAGCAACTGTTCACTTGATGTGGTGATCAAAATTGGCGCATATAAATTCGAAATGTTTGCCTCATACGCATGAGCAATTTAGAAAAAAGATATATATCCGTTTTGAGAAATTCTCATATTTTTATTTTTAAAGATTAATTTATATATGCAACAGTAATCATTGAATTTATTAAAAACCATCAGTTCACCAGTATAAATAAAAAGTGATTATTTCAGCAAAAATGACTATACAAAGTTTGTTCAAACGCATCTTGACTGAAATCTTGGTCGACACTTAAAGTCATCAACCTTAATTTAACCTTTTATCAACGTTATATTTTCAACCAATTAAAGCATTAAAAGCATCAACTCAAATTCAATGTTGAATCAACGTTGACAGTTCAACGTTGAAATATTTAACCACAAATCAACGTTGATTCAACAACGTATTTTAAACGTTGATAGGATTGACGTTGTTACAACGTTGATTTTACGTTGATCAACGCAACAACCATATTTCAACATATTTTCAACGTTGATTCAACGTTGTGTGCCTGCTGGGATATTACCCTTTATCGATATCCCTTTCAATACACTGTACAATTTACGTCTTTTTTATCATTTGTCAAAACAGAATCTTATCATGTAAATCCAAGACAAACAAGGTGAATTTCGATAAAAAATAATGTATTAAATACCCCGAGTTATAGGGTACGTACTGAAACCCGGACCGGACCGGACTCGAAGAGACAATTATGAATGGGGAACGAAACAACGTAAACCATGATGTTTTTTAAATGTATAGTGTACATACAAGTTCCCGTTTTAACTAATTTTTTGTTTTATCCTATTCTAACTGTTAATATTATTTTAAATTTTAACCAGTAGATAGAATTTTAAATAACGCAATTTTAAAAATAAACAAAAAAATTTTAAATGCGGTGACCCTGCAGATAGGGTGGACTTCCAGAAGAAGAAGAAGAAGAAGATGTTTATATCCCATAATATTAAAATATTCTCCCGATGTCTCGGATAACCTTTCTTTTCGTATCGATATTTGCACATGTAACTTTTGGAAGAAAATTATAGAAAATCTGTCAATCAGTAAAGTTAATGGACTTAATGAAAGTGATTTTGTGTAATTTAATATTTCGAATTAAAAGAGTTTTTGAATTGTTCTGGTTTGAAACACATATACGTAAAATATTAAGACTAAGGGTCGTTTTTATAAAATAAATGTGCAAATGAACTTGAAGTTTATTTCTAAATTTACCCAATCAGTTAACGCGAAAAGTAAACGTGCGTTTACTTTCAAGTGCACGTAAAAATACACTTGTAAAATCTGTACTAAACGCCCGTTTACTTTTCAGTGCACGTAAAAATAAATTTGAAGAATTCTGAAGTAAACGCCCGTTTACTACTGACTAAACGGACACATAGTAAACGCCCGTTTACTAAGGTAGACATTAGAAATTTCCATTTCAGCCACGTTAACGTAATTATAGTAAACGTGCGTTTACTAGTAAACGGGAGATTTGAGGTTAACTAACGAAATATGTGCACGCGGCGTTAACTTGCGTTTACTTTATGTAATGCTTGGTCTGCACCCAACTGTACGTATTTGCAACTTGAATACGCGTCAGAATGGTTTCAATGTTGACAAAAAGAAGATTATGAGGCTCGAAATGTGACTGTCATGTTTATTTTGTGAGAAATTACATACCAAAACAAATCAGAATTTAAAATGTTGGCTTTCTTAGTTACGGACTGGTAGAACGTGGAATTAACCCCCTCAAAATATTTGTCAATGTACAATGATAGTTAGCGTTACCAACGAATTGCATTATAATTGACATTTATACAACAGAAAATGAATCACAGCTGTTACCAATTTCGATAAGGCTGTAAACAGCGAGGAGCTCAGCTCCGATTTAACCAATCTTATTATAATTCCAACAATTCGTCTGGCCTCCTCTCCATTTATTAAACGTGACGTTCGGTCATTTCTTCGACTATTATTACATTTTCCTAATACCCATGTTTCTCAACATAACAAATACAGTGTGGATAAATCATACGACGGTAGTTTTTTTGGTTTTATTCCCCGCTAATTGATTTCGAAGAGACAAGTCAAGGTTACAAAAAGAAACTAACCGAGTCCCTTTAACACACAAAGCAATACACGTACATTTGGAAGCTATAAACAGTGGTATGATAACTGACCGAGTACCTTGAACACATAAAGCAATACACATACGTTTGGAAGCTATAAAAAGAGGTATGATAACTGACCGAGTCACTTGAACACATAAAGCAATACGCGTACATTTGAAAGCCATAAACAGTGGTATGATAACAGTGTTTAAGATAGCCGTATTTGTGCTCCAAGATACAAGAAACAAGAAACGACGTTAACCTTAACACGTCATATAGTGTTCACTTATTTTATTTTATTTTAATATTTATGACACATTATATATCTATTAACTTAAGGTTAAAACTAATTTACCAAAGAGTTTTAAAAAAAAGTTTAAAAGATACTAAAGGGATAGTCATACGCATAGATCGAAAATAAACTGACAACGTCTCGGCTAAAAAAAGGGGGAAAACAGACACATAATTGTACACAAGACACAACATAGGTAATTAATGCGAGGATCCGTTGTACGAACAAACAAAACAGTAACATGGTGTGCACCCTCGATCGTTTAGCAACAAAAACATTTAATAACACTGTTATGTTCGTGTCGCTAAACTTGTTATTGAAAATTGCTGGTGTTATTGAAAGGTACCATTAGTTATTAGTGACTTCCTCTTCATCACATAGTTTATCTTTAACAATGTGCATATGGAAATATGATTGATCAGTTATTTTCTACTTCAAATTATATTAACATTATGAAGATTATAATTAAAAACTATCCATGTAATACTTTAAAATAAAGGAGAGACATTTTACGATAATATTACCACTAACTGGTCATATGTTTCGTACTTTTTTTTTTAAATTGTTAACTTATAAATGCGTGGTAGTCTTTTATAATTTTTAAACAATTGCAATTCTTAACTTATGTGAACACCATGTTTATATATAGAAGATACACATGACCCTTGACTGTGGTCGATAGAAGTTAATGATATGATTGTAAAAATTAAATATTTTGTTTTACAAAGTCATTCATATCGTTTAGCTGACGAATTAAACTGGACAACTATAGACATTTAAATTGAACAGTAGGATATCTGTCGCAGTGCTAAAAGGGGGGATGAAACAATTACATTTTATCTACGAGATACATGCACAAAATGAACAGACATTGCTGCAATATTTTTCGATTTTCCATTCAATCAGTGTAAGGATATAGTGGTATCAAAGACGCAACAACACTTATAAGATACAAAAAAAAATCGATTTCATGTCCACACACTGTCATATTTTTGTAATTTATAAAACGATAATAACAAAAGTATTTACTCCTTTCACATGATATCATATGACGTATCACAGACAAGACATGAAGTTTAGAGATTAGTTTTGTATTTCGTTGTGTTTTGTTCTTTATACATAACTAGCTTGTATTCTATACATCTGACAAAACATCGTCGTTTTTATCAGGGGTGACCTTGTTTTTAATTCATTGTTAAATAGACTATACGTACTCGTTTAAAGACAAACGTGACAAAGACAGAAATATGTCCTGTTGAAAAAAGATTTTAATCAAAATGGCTAGTGTTTTTAAAAGATACTTTAAAATTTTTCAAGAATATCTTCTTTCAGTCTTTTTTTGTTTGAATAATATAAAACATAAAACAAAGAAAACAAAGCCTTATTTGACAAGCAAACGAAGTTGTAAACATTTTCTAAATTTTTATTTTTTCATTTTGTGAATGTCTCAAAAAATATCTCAGAATTTACAGAGAACTAAAAAAACAGTTTCTTGTTAAGACATATCGTTTAGTTTGTACTTAAAATCGTATTCTTTTTATTTCCCTCAATATATGAAGAAATATAATTGCTTATGGTGAATGACTACTTAGAACACACTCGTTTAATTTTACTTGTTGTTGGTATTAAAGTTCCTAAGTTATCCGTTTATAGAGGATGGAGATAAAAAGAAAAGCTTCAAGTACCAAAAGCCAAATAACTTTAGCATACGCCGTTTCAAATGTGCACGAAGTAAAGCTTTAAGTACCAAAAGCCAATTAACTTTAGCATACGCCGTTTCAAATGTACACGTAGTAGTAAAGCTTTAAGTACCAAAAGCCAATTAAATTTAGCATACGCCGTTCCAAATGTGCACGTAGTAAATCTTAAAGTAGCAAAAGCCAATTAACTTTAGCACATACCGTTTCAAATGTGCACGTATTAAACATCCTTGGGTTTCATACTTTTTAATATGATTGCTTTACAAGCTTTACTTGTTGGTTGACATCATGCACTACATTGTTGTTCAAAGTATAGTGTTGACAAGGCTTTGTACTTAACGAAATACATCATAGCTGCCAAGGCTTCAACGAAAATTGTTAGAATTTAACATAGAAAGCAATGGGACCATGAAATCTTTTTGTTTATTTAATATTTTTTTTAATTTAAAACGCAAAATAATATGAGTATGGTTAAAACTAGTCACATGATGCTTTGAATAAAGAGAGAACATTTTTGAGATACTTTAACCATGAACTATTTATATGGCACGTGCTGTAGACAATTTTCTAATTTCTTTAATTTATTTTTCTGTGTGTAACGTAACACGATACGCGCGGTACTCTATTAATTTGTTTAAATATACCCATTTTAAATAATGGTGAATATATACAAGATTCATATGACCCTGTACCGTGGTAGATAGGATTTAATGATACGATTGTAGTAATGAAGTTAATTGTTTTTCACAGCTATTGATATCTTTAAGGTCGAATGTCATGTTATACTGGGGAATATAATAGTACGACTATAGGCATTTAAATTGATCATTACGATACAAGTCGTGCTAGTGTATTGAATTATAATTGTTAAAAGGATATCTCCTTCCCGCCTTTTGTTCGAATAAGACAAAAAATATAACACTAACAATTAAAAGTCGTCTTTGACAATCAGAAGATTAAATTATACTTTTCAATCGTACTAAATTTTTAACATTTTGTGATTGTATAAAAGCAATTTCGAGTAATTGCATAAAACAGAAAAATAAAAAATAAAAAGTTTCTTGTTTTAAACCTAATTAAAAGACACGTATATTACAGTACAAAAGGATTATTGTACTTAAACCTTGACTTTAATATTTAAAATGCAAGAGGTTTTAATTTCTGAACGAATACTGCTGACCTTTCAAACAACGTAATATGTTGTTTAGAATTTCTATTTGTTGTTGAGAATAAGGATACAAAGTAACATAAACACACATTCGTTCATATTACTGGTAAGTTATCCGTTGATAAGTTACGATAAGGAGAGCCAAGTATGTGGAACCAAATGCAATTTATTTCTTTCAGATAGCGTCTCAAATGTTCACGTATTTACGCATCCTTGGTTTCAATAGTTCTGGATTTTAGTGCTATCAAATTATCACCCTGGTACCTTTGATAACTATTTACACCACTGGCTCGATGCAACTGCTGGTGGACGTTTCGTCCCTTATGGTATCACCAGCCTAGTAGTCAGCACTTCGGTGTTGACATGAATATCAATTATATTGTCATATAAACGTCCTGTTTACAAAAGTATAAATTATTCGAAATAATATAGGTTGTTATTATCCCAGGCAAAGATTACCTTTGCCATATTTGGCACAACTTTTTGGAATTTGGGGTCCTTAATGCTCTTCAACTTTATACTTGTTTGGCTTTCTTTCTATTTTGATCTGAGCGTCACTGATGAGTCTAATGTAGACGAAACGCGCGTCTAGCGTATTAAATTATAAGACTGGTACGTTTGATAACTATTGACATGTTGGTTAAAATGCTTTGGTTGTACTAATTTAATAACGTGTCATTTCTATTGTGTTATACCACTAGCTTCCCCTAATTTAATTTCTTCCCTTGAGACAGTTTAGTTTTAAAAAACGAAACGCGAGGCTTGCCGAGCCTTTTAAATATTTAAAATTCATCTCTCTCTCGAGAGAGAGATATCGTAATGCACAAGATAAAGTGATGAAATCTGTTTCTCTAATGATTTTTAGACAATGCTTAAACAATGTTTATTTTTCCTTTTCAACGATTTGGAGAAAGTTGTGTTCATTATTTTTGACGTCATCAGGCATGTTCACCTTTTTTCATGACGTCATAATAGGAATTTTTTCTCGCTCCGATCGAGAAATGTGAAAACAGCAAAAAATTAAAGAAATAACAAAACATTATAACGTTTAGGTTTAAAATCAGGGAGTGTTGACATAATATTGACTTGATTATTCTTCAAAAGGATCCTGCTGTATTTGAGTATTCCTGGTTAAATTAAAGCCTGAAATGAGATTAAAATGCACTAAATTTATAATGTATTATCGTCATTTTCGAAAGACTTTTCATTTTCTTATTTTGTTTTGTTAAAACATACACCTTAATTAAAAATAAAAGTTAATCAAAAATACTGAACACCAAGGATAATGTGTAACAGAAAGACCTTTGTTATAAGAAAATGCTTGTATCAAGTCAGGAATATGACAGTTGTTTATCCATTTGTTTGCTGTGTTTTAGCGTTTGGTTTTGCCATTTGATTAGGGACTTTATGTCTGAATTTTCCTCAGAGTTTAATTTTTTTTGTGATTTTACTTTTTATCAACCCCATACAAGGGCTATATATAAATACATAGTTATTATAACTGTTGTCCGGTTTATTGTTCAATTTTGTTGTTTTATGTTTTTTGTTGAATACTATGCGTCTTTTGATTGTATTTCCGATAGGGGCTGACGCATTGATATCTATTCGTATAGAGAATTTGAAATTGTTAATTTGACGGTAAATAGCGAAATGACGTAAAAAAACCCAACAAAAAACGTTAAAGAACAATTGCATTCGAAATACTGCCATGCTTTATTAAAGTAATTGTTTCTATATATGTTTAACTTAGAGTTTTGCGATGGGTTATCAGCATATATGGGAATTGCGGTATTCGCTCTTGCAGAAAACAGTTGTAGTAACGATTAGCTCACCATTGTGAAAAATAAGAAAATCTAATGTTTGTGATGTTCTTTAATATGAATGTTGAATTTAGAAAGATATCCAACGAAGGATAGGAGAAACGGATGAATTCAAATGAACAGCGATTTCTTGCAATAGTTCAATTTTATATTGAAAAGGTCATCGAGGTTAGGTTTTGAAAATATCAAGTGTAATGGAGTAGTGCAATTACAGAATGTAGTCTTATCACCTTCAAAACCATTAAGTCCTGAACGTAAGTCATTACATGTACAAAGTGAACTGAATATAACAAATGCATTTATTTTTAAGCACATTCTATATACTAGTTTAACAAATTGAACATGCACAACTAAATGTTTTGGATTACGCTTTTGAAACAAAATTACCCACCAAAGCATAAGAATTTGTAATGGTGAAATGGTGAAATAAGCAAAACTAATTGTATTCTCTTCAAAACTTTTCTTTGGCTTATTACTAACTGGGATCGTCCTGTAAATTAATCTATGTATTATAATTAAACAGTACTATTTATTGTAATACAGTTAACAATAGTGTGCTTGCTGAAATGTCCCGCATCCTTTGCTGATCTTGGTTGAATTTGATGTAAAAGTATTTAAGATCAAGATTTTTTTACAAGTGTCTCTTGAACTTAACATTATCAATCATAATCATTAATGAAAATGAGGTCAGTTGAATTCGATCTGTCTGCATGACACAAACACCTTACAAAAATTTGATACACAAGTATTATAGTTGCCCTTTTGATTTAATATTTGAAAAATGGCCTTAAGCATTAGGACGTGAATTTAAACAATGAAACAGACAATTCGCTGAATGTCAGGTAAAACTGGCCGAGGGACAACTTACATTAAACCAATATTTACCTACCTTCGAATCATAATATTTGAAAGCCATTGATGTCTAATAACCTAAAGAGTTGAAGATCTATATCACCAAAACGAACCTCAAAATATGTCAAATCCATCTTAGGTCAACTTTGCATGAGGGAGTTGAAACCTTAGATTATCATTACTTTAAAATTTATCAACACATAATTTAATAACAGTTAATAATATCTTGTTGTTATTTAAATACTATAGATATAAATGTAGTTGTAAGAGCATATTGCCCACAGATATGGTGGAATAGAATATTTAAAATATTGGATTATTATAGAAAAATACTCTGTATGTTTCTTAACCTCAAAAAGTAAAAATGAATCAGCCGTGGCAATTGTTAGAAGCAGCATTTAGTTAACAAAATCAATTGTAATATTTATAACGTATTATACCTTTATGATTTGATCGATCTTACAAGTGTCACCTATTTTTTTTATAATCTTTATCTAATACTGTATAATGTAATTTCACATGTTTCATCTTGAAAAATACAAAATTACAAAAAAGGACTACACTACATCTCAGATGGATTCATCGTTCCAGCTTTCTATTTACTCAAATTCCAAGTCAAGCTTTAATATTGAATACAGCAGTCTACGCACATTTTTGCATGGTTTTTCTTTATCCACGAATCAGTCAATATATGGTATGTTTATTATTTAAATAATAGTATATTATATTTGTATGACGGCAGAATTGAAAAACTCATTTCCAATTTTGTAGGAAGGACCAAAACAATTAATATGAAATTAAGAATTTATCAAGATCTTCAGAAACTCATTTTTATTGGTTGATGTAAAAAGAGAGCACTGTCAGATCCTTGCATGATCAAGTCTGGTATTTTACCCAAAGCCAGAAAGCTCACGTCTGAAAATATTGTACAGCTTTCTGCATGTTCAGAAAAAAAATGTTCAATTGGGAGTAAAGTACCAATATAATGGCACTACATTCAACCTTCACGGTACTTAAATTCTTTTGGTATTTACCCTTTATTTTAAACTGGAGCACTTGACGGACGATTTCTAATGTTTTTCCTGGTGAGTTATTGTCGCTGTTGTTACCGTCATTCTCTCCCTAAGAGTAGCTGGGTCCCATCTATTATTAGGGTCTGCGATAAAATTAGCATCTATTTTTTGTTTGTAACCTGAATGTGTTCTGGCTGGATATGTTGCTGACATGGGTCGTCTCTTGCTATATGTATATTCTGATGCTGAAGATACACACTGAGCATAAGGTGATCTTGGAACACTGAAACAAATTTCAAACTTCTTTATAATGAAACATGTGCGAGTCTTTCAAGAGTCAATTATAGTTGACATACTTCTCAAGAGTATCTTGGAAATAGATCTCATCACTAAAAACTAAGTGTGACCAATGGACCATGCAAATAAGATCAAGATAATCTAAGGTAGTATGCGTGTCTTTTGCCATCTAATGTCAAGCATATACATTTCCTGACAGACGATATATATGACAAACAACACTATCTGTGTGCCCCCCCCCCCCCATGATTTACTCTTTCTTCTTCCTCATTTCTCCTTACGTTTGTCTTTGTTTTTACAACCCTTCATGACTTACTCTTTCTGCTTCCTCATTTCTGCTTTAGTTTTTCTTTGTTTTTACAACCCTCCTTGATTTACTCTCTCTTGATCCTCATCATGCTCATTTCTCCTTTAGTTTTTTTTTGTTTTTACCACCCCTCCACCCCTTTTGCCATGATTTACTCTTTCTTTTTCCTCATTTCTCCTTTCGTTTTTCTTTGTTTTTACAACCCCCTCCCCATGACTTACTCTATCTTCTTCCTCATTTCTCCTTTCGTTTTCTTTGTTTTTACAACCCTTCATGACTTACCCTTTCTTCTTCCTCATTTCTCCTTTCGTTTTTCTTTGTTTTTACAACACCCCCCCCCCCCCCCCCATGACTTACTCTTTCTTCTTCCTCATTTCTCCTTTCGTTTTTCTTTGTTTTTACAACCCTTCATGACTTGCTTTTTCTTCTTCCTCATTTCTCCTTTCGTTTTTCTTTGTTTTTAAAGCCCCTCATGACTTACTCTTTCTTCTTCCTCATTTCTACTTTAGGTTTTCTTTGTTTTTACAACCCCTTTTGACTTACTCTTTCTTCTTTCTCATTTCTTCTTTCTCATTTCTTCTTTGCTTTTACAGCCCTTCATGACTTACTCTTTCTTCTTCCTCATTTCTTCTTTATTTTTCCTTAGTTCCTGTTGATACTGAGCAATCCATAGACCTTCTTAACTGAGCATGTCAGTATTGGTTCTACTAAACTGGACTGATTGTTCCTTTGGTAAATGGATCTTAGGTGGGTCTTCTTTTTCTTCGACATTCTGTAAAAGAAAAAACAAGTCTTTCATAGACAAATGTCAATTTATTTGCTAGATATATGTAATTTGAATACATTATTATTTAGGAACAGATGAACCACGAATTGAAATGTTCAACGTAATCCAAATTTTCTTTATGTTTTATATATACTTATAGATTGACAAAACCATGAAATCAAATATCCATGAAAATCTATGTTTTCTCAATCCACGAATATTGATACCCCACGAAAATAAATAAATCCACAGTATACATGTAAATAAATTAAAAGAATTTCAAATTCAATGTTTTGCAAAATTTTACGCATTATTCAAGTACGAACTGCAAACAAGTGACCGTGTACTAATATAAAATGTTTTACATAATTCAAGTTAACCCTTGCCTGCTAGGTCCTTAACAATCTGTCCTGTGTTATAAAAAAATGAAAGTTTATTCTAATTTTCATAAAGATTACTGATCTTTTTTAATTTGCTCCTTTTAATTCAAATATCTGTTGTTTAAGGGCTACATGATGAACATTACAAAATAATTCAAATAGATCTATTGTGGCGTTCACTTCGAGGTGGCAACGAACAAAAAAATAATAGGCAAACTAAGGATCATGCTTAGAAATTTAGAGAATTTCGTTTCAAAGTGGACACAATCTGTTAGGTAGTGGACAGATTCTTATGGAAAAAAAAAAAAAAAAACTCAAAATGTCTTAGTATGGTCGAGCCTTAAAAATCATTGCAAAAGGGACATTTGTCACATCATGTTCACTTTTACTGATTAGTTGTTGTCAGTTTACCATTCAGTTTAAGTTTTCATGGTTTTTTATACTGATGTTATGGTTCGATCATCATTACCTGTTTGACTAATATGGTCATATTTACCCTCTGAGTATAGACTACCCTGTGCACCTTGGGAAGTTTTAAGGCATTTTATATTTTAGAAAATCATAAACTTTTTCTTGATTTTGCTATTCTGTTCTTTTTCATCACTGTAGAAGGTGAAAACAAAGTTTGGAAAGAGGTTTGAGAAGCTGACCGGGCCTCATAAAATAATTGTTGTGAATTGACTTGTATTGATTCAAAATGACAATAGAGATGTAACAGCCATTATAAGACTAAGGACAACATTGTTCATCCATACTAAATGTGAAAACGAATTGCCCATGTTTTTTTTTTCTGGAAATTCTTATTCAAAAATATTTAGATATATACATGTCATATAAAAAGGAAGATGTGGTATGATTGCCAATGAGACAACTGTCCATAAGAGACCAAAATGCCACCGACATTAACAACTATAGGTCACCCTACGGCCTTCAACAATGACAAAGCATAGTCAGCTATAAAAGGCCCTGATATGACAATGTAAAACAATTCAAAAGAGAAAACTAACGGCCTTATTAATATAAAAAAAATAACAAAAAACAAATGTGTAACACATAAACAAACGACAACCACAGAATTACAGGCTCCTGACTTGAGACAGGCACATACATAAATAATGTGGAGGGGTCAAACATGTTAAAGGGATCCCCACCCTCCCCACAACCTGGGACAGTGGTTTCACAGTACAACATAAGAACGAACTCTAAAAGTCAGTTGAAAAAGGCTTAACTCATCAGATGGAAAAAAATAAAAGTGGATTCTGATGGCTATTGTAACTAGAATATGTATAGTGCTGTTTTGATTTGTTATACACTTGAAATTTTATATGCATTATATATATATATGTATATATGTGTGTTTTATCTAATAAACACATTTAATAATTTTCTAATTGAGGCCACACTTTAAAATATTTGGTTTCCCAAACCCTACCGAAAGGTCAAGATAATAGGTAGGTAGGCGTTTTCTTTTCTTTTTTCAGCATAGAGAAATTTAAGTGCCAAATTAATGCTAATTTTAGACTTCACGCCTATCGCCTATCTGATTAAAAAAATCTTTTTCACATCAGGACATTGGAGCCCAATTTTTATTGTTTTTGTATTTGATAGTTTGTTATGAGTTTTGGTAAGTGTATTGCTATATATATATTTTTTCTTCATTTTTTCTAAATAAAGTGAGATTCAAAAGGAATTTGGATTCTGACAATGTTTTTTTTTTTTTTGTTGAATAATTCATGTTTTTGGATAGTGTATTGCTATATAAATATCTATTACTTTATCTAAGACTAAAAAAAAAATTGGGTGCAAACATGTAGGATGGGAACAAACTTCGGGGGGAAACATGTGAGGTGCGAAAGTGTATTTGGTGCGAATGGACCTGATACCGGTAGGGTTAGGGCAAAACAAATATTCTTTTAAATGGCCTGAACGTTGTATAATGCAAACTGAAATAATCAAAAAGAAGGTCAGGGCTCCTAAACATATTAAGAAGAAAGCAGGTTTTCTGTCTCAGAAGAGGAAATTCATCAGAAGACATAAACCAAAAATTACAAAATATAAATGCAATTAAAGTAACCTGTATTGAGTGAACTTGGCTTTAAATAAAACTCCTTAAGCACACATTTCTCTAGTAAAGTGTCTCTATAAATTTGTAAGATTTGGATCATAACGAGACATGGCGCTGATCAGCTGAACGAGCACCTGCTAGAATAAAGCGGTAAACTTGTTCAATTTCGGATATTTTTTCTTACTTACTCTGACTGTAGATTTTATGGTACCACGTAACAAATAAATTATAAGATATGTCGCACTTCTAAGGACAAAACTTGTTAAAACGATATTGTTTTGGCTTTATTTACACTTGGCTGCCATCTTGAAATATTTAGATATCACCAAGGCGACTACGTCACTAGAGTCGGATTATCGCCCCTGATTTTCTAACTTTATAAGCGATTTTTATAAAAATAGATACATGTATCGTAAGAAGTAGAAATGTCTGAAGTTTTATTGTTTTTTTGGTCATTTCATTATCTGATGGGATGAATTAAGAAAACATGTGGAAGTTCGCTTGTCATGTTTGTCAGATTTTCGGAATCCTCTGGTCTTATCCATTTGAAATGCCTTTAAAAAATTGCCTATTCAGAGGCGGATTTAGGGGAGACAGGGGGCCCGGGCCCCCCTTTTTGGGAAAAAAATTGGTTGCTTATATAGGGAATCACTGAAGCGTGACTGGAGCGGGCCCCCTCTTAGGTCAGTCAGTGGGCCCCCACTTATTAAAATTTCTGGATCCGCCACTGCCATTGACCCCCATTTAGCTTTTTTTTATATAAATCTTTAACATAATTTTAAAAGCCATCTGTAAAAGTCTTATAAAAGTTTAATTATTTTTCAATAGTTTTTGAGAACTTAAACTTGTCAATGATAGAGCTATGAAAAGTCAAGAGACAATATTTTCCCGCCAACATTTTAAGCGTGATAATGGCGACAGCTTGCTCATATAAAACCATATAAAAGTTAAAACGGATGCGGTAACGTCTTACAGTTATGCTTGGGAAGTACGGATTATGATACTTATTATTGCTTCTATAAGAAATTTGTTAGACCGTATTGTCCCACGGTCTTAATTTGTTAGTTATATAAGAAGGCTAAAAAACCTAATATATTTCTTTTATTATAAGCTAAAAGGTATAGGATTGGGTGTATCTGTAGATGAAAGCCGGTGAAGTTGTCAAAACTCTTTAATTTTCGAATGTGATGTGTACACTAGTCTCTCGTCATCAGTGAATGGAATATTGGATAGAACTGAATGTTTTTACGATTTTAACTTATATGAAAACTATAAACTAGAACTTGGGTTCAGATCATTTCACTTCTATCAACAAATACTTGAATGAACCTCAACTTAGACACATGAGTTTTTTAATTAGTTGTTGTTAGTTTTCAACTAGCTTTTCACTTTGTCTTCATCCGACTTGCCAATTTTGGTCGTCCGTTTGGCTTTAACTTGCATAAATATTTGACACTGGATGTAAATAAATACAATCAATCTCAAAACTCTCAAATCTGCGTGTAATGGCCACAACTATTAAATTCCTAAGCTGGTATGGATTTTACAGTAGAGGATATAAAGAAATACGAATTTCTTGAATTTTGTTAGGCATCGGCTATGTCTGTATGTGTTTGTGTGGCTAGGGATAGATATAATAATACCGAAGGGGTACTGCTTAATTAAAGGGATACGCTGAAAAATCTTCTCCTCTGAAACTACTAGGCCAAATTTAACCAAACTTG
Organism: Mytilus edulis; assembly: GCA_019925275.1. Lineage (NCBI taxonomy): Eukaryota > Metazoa > Mollusca > Bivalvia > Mytilida > Mytilidae > Mytilus > Mytilus edulis. The sequence goes on from CM034351.1 coordinate 12,900,715, forward strand.
GCCACAATCATCATTGGGTTATCTAGTTTAAAAAATGTGTCTGGTGACCCGGCCAACCAACCAAGATGGCCACCATGGCTAAAAATAGAACATAAGGGTAAAATGCAGTTTTTGGTTTATAACTCAAAAACCAAAGCATTTAGAGCAAATCTGACGGGTTATATTGTTCTTCAGGTCAAGATCTATCTGCCCTGAAATTTTCAGATGAATCGGACATTTCGTTGTTGGGTTGCTGCCCCTGAAATGGTAATTTTAAGGAAATTTTGCTGTTTTTGATTATTATCTTGAATATTAGTATAGATAGAGATAAACTGTAAACAGCAATAATGTTCAGCAAAGTAAGATCTACAAATAAGTCACATGACTTAAATGGTCAGTTGACCACTTTAATAGTTATTGTCCTTTATAGTCAATTTTTAACCATTTTTCGTAATTCTTAGTAATCTTTTAGAAAAATCTTCTCCTCTGAAACTACTGGGCCAAATTTAACCAAACTTGGCCATAATCATCATTGGGGTATTTAGTTTAAAAAAATGTGACCGGTGCCCCGCCCAACAAACCAAGATGGCCGCAATGGCTAAAAATAGAAGATAGGGGTGAAATGCAGTTTTTGGCTTATAACTCAAAAACCAAAGCATTTAGAGCAAATCTGACAGGGTAAAAATGTTCATCAGGTCAAGATCTATCTGCGCTAAAATTTTCAGATGAATCGGACATTCCATTGTTGGGTTGCTGCCCCTGAAATGGTAATTTTAAGGAAATTTTGATGTTTTTGGTTATTATCTTGAATATTATTATAGATAGAGATAAACTGTAAACAGCAATAATGTTCAGAAAAGTAAGATCTACAAATAAGTCAACATGACCAAAATGGTCAGTTGACCACTTTAGGAGTTATTGCTCTTTATAGTCAATTTTTAACCTTTTTTGGTAAATCTTAATAATCTTTTAGAAAAATCTTCTCCTCTAAAACTACTGGGCCAAATTTAACCAAACTTGGCCACAATCATCATTGGGTTATTTAGTTTAAAAAATGTGTCTGGTGACCCGGCCAACCAACCAAGATGGCCACCATGGCTAAAAATAGAACATAAGGGTAAAATGCAGTTTTTGGTTTATTACTCAAAAACCAAAGCATTTAGAGCAAATCTGACGGGGTTATATTGTTCTTCAGGTCAAGATCTATCTGCCCTGGAATTTTCAGATGAATCGGACATTTCGTTGTTGGGTTGCTGCCCTGAAATGGTAATTTTAAGGAAATTTTGATGTTTTTGGTTATTATCTTGAATATTATTATAGATAGAGATAAACTGTAAGCAGCAATAATGTTCAGCAAAGTAAGATCTACAAATAAGTCAACATGACCAAAATGGTCAGTTGACCACTTTAGGAGTTATTGCCCTTTATAGTCAATTTTTAACCAAGATGGCCGCCATGGCTAAAAATAGAACATAGGGGTGAAATGCAGTTTTTGGCTTATAACTCAAAAACCAAAGCATTTAGAGCAAATCTGACAGGGTAAAAATGTTCATCAGGTCAAGATCTATCTGCCCTAAAATTTTCAGATGAATCGGACATTCCATTGTTGGGTTGCTGCCCCTGAAATGGTAAGTTTAAGGAAAGGAGTATGTTCGGTAAGGTCCTAAAATGGCCCCATTTTTAGCGTCAATTTCAAATTCGGATTTATTGACCAATATCACAATAAATTATAGCTTATACAGTGACTAGATAGGAAAAAAGCCATTTTGTTGAAAATTTTACGTTTTTGCTTTTCATTATGACGTCACAAGTTGTACTCATATTGATTTTTCACGAAAAAATCAATGAAAATGGGTAAATTTCCAATAGATTATTAGACAGGAAACATAGAGCGCATACGTCGACAACAAAGATCTTTTAATATAATGTTTGTGAAGATATTTCACATGTTTTATTTGCATATTAAGTTTGTCGACGCCTGCGCTCTATCTTTCCTGGTCCTTAAATTGGTTGAAATCTAGCTGTTTTTGTCAAATTTCACCAAAACCCTTTATTTTGACCTATTTGGGATGTAAAAATCAACGTGTTAGAATAAAATTTTGACAAAAACAGTTCTGTTAAACTTTCTCACTTATCTTTAAGGCAAAGGTAATTTTAAGGAAATTTTGATGTTTTTGGTTATTATCTTGAATATTATTATAGATAGAGATAAACTGTAAGCAGCAATAATGTTCAGCAAAGTAAGATCTACAAATAAGTCAACATGACCAAAATGGTCAGTTGACCACTTTAGGAGTTATTGCCCTTTATAGTCAATTTTTAACCATTTTTCGTAAATCTTAGTAATCATTTAGAAAAATCTTCTCCTCTAAAACTACTGGGCAAAATTTAACCAAACTTGGCCACAATCATCATTGGGTTATTTAGTTTAAAAAATGTGTCTGGTGACCCGGCCAACCAACCAAGATGGCCACCATGGCTAAAAAATAGAACATAAGGGTAAAATGCAGTTTTTGGTTTATTACTCAAAAACCAAAGCATTTAGAGCAAATCTGACGGGGTTATATTGTTCTTCAGGTCAAGTTCTATCTGCCCTAAAATTTTCAGATGAATCGGACATTTCGTTGTTGGGTTGCTGCCCCTGAAATGGTAATTTTAAGGAAATTTTGCTGTTTTTGATTATTATCTTGAATATTATTATAGATAGAGATATACTGTAAGCAGCAATAATGTTCAGCAAAGTAAGATCTACAAATAAGTCAACATGACCAAAATGGTCAGTTGACCACTTTAGGAGTTATTGCCCTTTATAGTCAATTTTTAACCATTTTTCGTAAATCTTAGTAATCATTTAGAAAAATCTTCTCTGAAACTACTGGGCCAAATTTAACCAAACTTGGCCATAATCATCATTGGGGTATCTAGTTAAAAAAATGTGTCGGTGACCCGGCCAACCAACCAAGATGGCCGCCATGGCTAAATATAGAACATAGGGGTAAAATGCAGTTTTTGGCTTATAACTCAAAAACCAAAGCATTTAGAGCAAATCTGACAGGGTGAAAATGTTCATCAGGTCAAGATCTATCTGCGCTAAAATTTTCAGATGAATCGGACATTCCATTGTTGGGTTGCTGCCCCTGAAATGGTAATTTTAAGGAAATTTTGATGTTTTTGGTTATTATCTTGAATATTATTATAGATAGAGATAAACTGTAAGCAGCAATAATGTTCAGCAAAGTAAGATCTACAAATAAGTCAACATGACCAAAATGGTCAGTTGACCACTTTAGGAGTTATTGCTCTTTATAGTCAATTTTAACCATTTTTCGTAAATCTTAATAATCTTTTAGAAAAATCTTCTCCTCTAAAACTACTGGGCCAAATTTAACCAAACTTGGCCACAATCATCATTGGGTTATTTAGTTTAAAAAATGTGTCTGGTGACCCGGCCAACCAACCAAGATGGCCACCATGGCTAAAAACAGAACATAAGGGTAAAATGCAGTTTTTGGTTTATAACTCAAAAACCAAAGCATTAAGAGCAAATCTGACGGGGTTATATTGTTCTTCAGGTCAAGTTCTATCTGCCCTGAAATTTTCAGATGAATTGGACATTTCGTTGTTGGGTTGCTGCCCTTGAAATGGTAATTTTAAGGAAATTTTGCTGTTTTTGATTATTATCTTGAATATTAGTATAGATAGAGATAAACTGTAAAAAGCAATAATGTTCAGCAAAGTAAGATCTACAAATAAGTCAACATGACTTAAATGGTCAGTTGACCACTTTAAGAGTTATTGTCCTTTATAGTCAATTTTAACCATTTTTCGTAATTCTTAGTAATCTTTTAGAAAAATCTTCTCCTCTGAAACTACTGGGCCAAATTTAACCAAACTTGGCTATAATCATCATTGGGGTAGTTAGTTTAAAAAAATGTGGCCGGTGCCCCGCCCAACAAACCAAGATGGCCGCAATGGCTAAAAATAGAAGATAGGGGTGAAATGCAGTTTTTGGCTTATAACTCAAAAACCAAAGCATTTAGAGCAAATCTGGCAGGGTAAAAATGTTCATCAGGTCAAGATCTATCTGCGCTAAAATTTTCAGATGAATCGGACATTCCATTGTTGGGTTGCTGCCCCTGAAATGGTAATTTTAAGGAAATTTTGATGTTTTTGGTTATTATCTTGAATATTATTATAGATAGAGATAAACTGTAAGCAGCAATAATGTTCAGCAAAGTAAGATCTACAAATAAGTCAACATGACCAAAATGGTCAGTTGACCACTTTAGGAGTTATTGCTCTTTATAGTCAATTTTTAACCATTTTTCGTAAATCTTAATAATCTTTTAGAAAAATCTTCTCCTCTAAAACTACTGGGCCAAATTTAACCAAACTTGGCCACAATCATCATTGGGTTATTTAGTTTAAAAAATGTGTCTGGTGACCCGGCCAACCAACCAAGATGGCCACCATGGCTAAAAACAGAACATAAGGGTAAAATGCAGTTTTTGGTTTATAACTCAAAACCAAAGCATTAAGAGCAAATCTGACGGGGTTATATTGTTCTTCAGGTCAAGTTCTATCTTCCCTGAAATTTTCAGATGAATTGGACATTTCGTTGTTGGGTTGCTGCCCTTGAAATGGTAATTTTAAGGAAATTTTGCTGTTTTTGATTATTATCTTGAATATTAGTATAGATAGAGATAAACTGTAAAAAGCAATAATGTTCAGCAAAGTAAGATCTACAAATAAGTCAACATGACTTAAATGGTCAGTTGACCACTTTAAGAGTTATTGTCCTTTATAGTCAATTTTAACCATTTTTCGTAATTCTTAGTAATCTTTTAGAAAAATCTTCTCCTCTGAAACTACTGGGCCAAATTTAACCAAACTTGGCTATAATCATCATTGGGGTAGTTAGTTTAAAAAAATGTGGCCGGTGCCCCGCCCAACAAACCAAGATGGCCGCAATGGCTAAAAATAGAAGATAGGGGTGAAATGCAGTTTTTGGCTTATAACTCAAAAACCAAAGCATTTAGAGCAAATCTGGCAGGGTAAAAATGTTCATCAGGTCAAGATCTATCTGCGCTAAAATTTTCAGATTAATCGGACATTCCATTGTTGGGTTGCTGCCCCTGAAATGGTAATTTTAAGGAAATTTTGATGTTTTTGGTTATTATCTTGAATATTATTATAGATAGAGATAAACTGTAAGCAGCAATAATGTTCAGCAAAGTAAGATCTACAAATAAGTCAACATGTCCAAAATGGTCAGTTGACCACTTTAGGAGTTATTGCTCTTTATAGTCAATTTTTAACCATTTTTCGTAATTCTTAGTAATCTTTTAGAAAAATCTTCTCCTCTGAAACTACTGGGCCAAATTTAACCAAACTTGGCCACAATCATCATTGGATTATTTAGTTTAAAAAATGTGTCTGGTGACCCGGCCAACCAACCAAGATGGCCACCATGGCTAAAAATAGAACATAAGGGTAAAATGCAGTTTTTGGTTTATAACTCAAAAACCAAAGCATTTAGAGCAAATCTGACAGGGTAAAAATGTTCATCAGGTCAAGATCTATCTGCGCTAAAATTTTCAGATGAATCGGACATTCCATTGTTGGGTTGCTGCCCCTGAAATGGTAATTTTAAGGAAATTTTGATGTTTTTGGTTATTATCTTGAATATTAGTATAGATAGAGATAAACTGTAAACAGCAATAATGTTCAGAAAAGTAAGATCTACAAATAAGTCAACATGACTTAAATGGTCAGTTGACCACTTTAAGAGTTATTGTCCTTTATAGTAAATTTTTAACCATTTTTCGTAATTCTTAGTAATCTTTTAGAAAAATCTTCTCCTCTGAAACTACTGGGCCAAATTTAACCAAACTTGGCCATAATCATCATTGGGTATTTAGTTAAAAAAATGTGTCGGTGACCCGGCCAACCAACCAAGATGGCCGCCATGGCTAAAAATAGAACATAGGGGTGAAATGCAGTTTTTGGCTTATAACTCAAAAACCAAAGCATTTAGAGCAAATCTGACAGGGTAAAAATGTTCATCAGGTCAAGATCTATCTGCCCTGAAATTTTCAGATGAATCGGACATTCCATTGTTGGGTTGCTGCCCCTGAAATGGTAATTTTAAGGAAATTTTGATGTTTTTGGTTATTATCTTGAATATTATTATAGATAGAGATAAACTGTAAGGAGCAATAATGTTCAGCAAAGTAAGATCTACAAATAAGTCAACATGACCAAAATGGTCAGTTGACCACTTTAGGAGTTATTGCTCTTTATAGTCAATTTTTAACCATTTTTCGTAAATCTTAATAATCTTTTAGAAAAATCTTCTCCTCTAAAACTACTGGGCCAAATTTAACCAAACTTGGCCACAATCATCATTGGGTTATTTAGTTTAAAACATGTGTCTGGTGACCCGGCCAACCAACCAAGATGGCCACCATGGCTAAAAATAGAACATAAGGGTAAAATGCAGTTTTTGGTTTATAACTCAAAAACCAAAGCATTTAGAGCAAATCTGACAGGGTAAAAATGTTCATCAGGTCAAGATCTATCTGCGCTAAAATTTTCAGATGAATCGGACATTCCATTGTTGGGTTGCTGCCCCTGAAATGGTAATTTTAAGGAAATTTTGATGTTTTTGGTTATTATCTTGAATATTAGTATAGATAGAGATAAACTGTAAACAGCAATAATGTTCAGAAAAGTAAGATCTACAAATAAGTCAACATGACTTAAATGGTCAGTTGACCACTTTAAGAGTTATTGTCCTTTATAGTAAATTTTTAACCATTTTTCGTAATTCTTAGTAATCTTTTAGAAAAATCTTCTCCTCTGAAACTACTGGGCCAAATTTAACCAAACTTGGCCACAATCATCATTGGGTTATTTAGTTTAAAAAATGTGTCTGGTGACCCGGCCAACCAACCAAGATGGCCACCATGGCTAAAAATAGAACATAAGGGTAAAATGCAAATTTTGGTTTATAACTCAAAAACCAAAGCATTTAGAGCAAATCTGACGGGGTTATATATGTTCTTCAGGTCAAGTTCTATCTGCCCTGAAATTTTCAGATGAATTGGACATTTCGTTGTTGGGTTGCTGCCCCTGAAATGGTAATTTTAAGGAAATTTTGCTGTTTTTGATTATTATCTTGAATATTAGTATAGATAGAGATAAACTGTAAACAGCAATAATGTTCAGAAAAGTAAGATCTACAAATAAGTCAACATTACTTAAGTACAGCTCTTTATAAGAACCAGGCAGTGTGCCATATACATGTGATACATGGGGGGTTTCAGATTTTATCTATAATTGGCCTAGTAGAAGCAATAAATGAAAAATGCTCAAAAAATAATTTTGAGTGGGAAAATATGAGTGGTTGTCATGGTAACGGACACACAATTTTTTGGTTGTTAAGCGTTGTAAAATCTTTCAAAAATCAGCTAAATCACCACATTTCAGAGCCTGATTAAGAATAGAATAATGCATTTTTCATTAATTTTCATATGTAACATTGATAGAATTTGGTTTAAGCTTCATTTTAGTGAAGATTGCATGTCAACCAAATTTGGAATTTTTTTGGAAAATTTTGTGAAAAACTGCATATTTTCAACTTTTCTGAAATTGGGGTTTTTGCTGAATTACAACATTTTCTCTGGTGTTTTTCAGAAAAGTGCAAATGTGTACAGAATAGTTAGCACTGTAGTTATGAAGTTTGAATACTACTCTACCAAATTCAATAGAAAAATGTGTGGGATTTTTTTTAGTTTTATCACCATAGCAACCGATTTTTTCCTTGGAAACGGAGTTTTCATTTGCAGAATATTGCAGTTTAAGAGCTTAAATGTCCTGATTTTTTTATAACCGATAAGAAAAATACATAAAAGCTAACTCAAACTTTAAACTACAATCGTTAAGTGTTGTTGACTTCAATTGTTACCACGGAAAGACATATTATCCATAGCAACATCCACTAAAAAACTGCATAAATAGAAATTTATGTAAAAAAGTATATAAATAAAGGGGTTCAAATTGGAATATGACTTCATTCTTTGCTTCACTCACAGTCTTGTCTGGGATTTTTCTTCAGATTGTTCAATAAATGGAATATGTCATGAAACATAAGGGGGGGGGGGCCTTGGAAAAAGGGGGGAGGGGGTAAGTTGATTTTTTTAAATGTTGCATACAAGTAGATCCTTGAAAAGATAATTGCGTTTCGTCGTCCGAAGAAACATTGGTTTTCGCACTTTAACTTTAGTGTAAGTTTATAGAAATCTATGAAATTTAAACACACTGTTATTTACCACAAAAAGAAGGTTGAGATTGATTTTGAGAGTTTTGGTCCCTATAGTTTAGGAATTAGGGCCAAAAAAAAGGGTCCATTTAGACATTTTTCTTGGTTTTCACACATTAACTTCAGTATAAGTAAATAGAAATCTATAAAATTCAAACACAATGTTTAAGAACACAAAAGAAAGGTTGGGATTGATTTCGGGAGTTTTGTTCCCAAAAGTTATGGAATTAACGACCAAAAAGGGGCCAATTAAGCATTTTTCTTGGTTTTCGCACCATAACTTTAGTGTAAGTAAATAGAAATCTATGAAATTTTAACACAAGGTTTATTACCATAAATGAAGGTTAGGATTGATTTTGGGAGTTTTGGTCCATCAGTTTAGTAATTAGGGACCAAAAGGGTCAAACTTAAACTTTGTTTGATTTCATCAAAAAATGAATAATTGGGGTTCTTTAATATGCTGAATCTTAACTGTGAATGTAGATTCTTAATTTTTGGTCCCGTTTTCAAATTGGTCTACATTAAGGTCCAAAGGGTCCAAAATTAAAGTTAGTTTGGTTTTAACAAAAAATGAATTATTGGGGGTTCTTTGATATGCTGAATCTAACCATGTATTTAGATTTTGGATATTGGACCATAATAGGTAAATGTCCAATTTTAATTTTTAAGTTCAAGTTCTTGGACCACATTCATTCTGTGTCAGAAAACTATGTTGTTTCAACTATTTAATCGCAATCCAAATTCAGAGCTGTATTTAGCTTGAATGTTGTGTCCATACTTGCCCCAACTGTTCAGGGTTCGAACTCTGCGGTCGTATAAAGCTGTGCCTTGTTGAGCATCTGGTTTAAGGTTGACAGATGATGAACTTCATGGGAATGCAATAGCCGGGTCAACCTGGCTCATGGAAAGGCAAGATATATATGGCCCTAACAAATGTAAGCAAAATTCGTAATTTCTTATGGCACACATCCGTCTGAGATGTTATTCCACCAGCATAAATCACAAAATTGATCCGTAACATAATATTAACAAACCAATAATAGAATCATTTGGTCAAAGCATTTATAAACTGAAACTGAAGTGTGATGGACGGGTGGATATAGACGGACAGGCAAATTTAACACATTTTAAGTTGGTGGTGATTTTAAAAATAATAATAGGCAATGGGTGATAGCTAATATCGGAAGTCCAGTATAATGGAATCCTCTTAATATATACATGTAGCTATTAACATTAATTACTGCTTTGTTGTACTACTATCCCGCAATTGAAATTCAAGATCTTTGAGATAGACAAATAGAATACATCTGCTAAGTTGGAATTGCGCTAATCCCTGTAAAATAATCATGCTATTACCGGCAAAACTATCAAATCAGAATTATCAAGCAATATAATTGTATCAATAAGGAATCATTCCTTACTATGCGTCATTCTACATATATCTCACAAGTTCTAGATTCCGATAACATAATATCTTGTTGTGTGTGTGTGTTTTGGGGAGGGGGATTCAGCTGAAGCACACTTCTTATCCTTCTGAAATCCCCCTCCTCTTAAGAAAGTAAACCGGTAAATAGAGGTAGATTTTTTTTTGGATGAATCTTCAAAAAAATTGTTTTGCTATTCTCAACATTTTTTTAACCTTTACAGGAATTACGCCCTTATTTTCTGTATCTGTCTCTAGCTGTAACCTTTACAAAAGACTGCATTAATCCCGAGATTTGGAATGGAACCACTTAGCTGAGAATGTCTGCATAAATACAAGATTAATAACAGTAATAATTTGAATACAAATTCCACACATTCAATTAACTGCAACACTAGAAACAGCGAAGTACAATGTACATACCAATCTTATTTTTGTTTGTAATTACCAATGTTTTCTAGTCCCAACAAATTGTAAACATTCATGAATACAAGACTTCAGTGTCCCATGTGGAATAAAAAAAGCAAATTTCCAATGTGCCGCAATTTTTTATTTTTTGGGGACTGGTTGGGGGGGGGGGGGGGGGGGGCTGGAGGAGTTGTAGTAGGTTTAACCCATGTTCGTCAGTACATTAGTTGTCACAAAGTTGGTTTCTATTTTATAATTTTTGTTTGCCTCAATCAATCTCATGAAACATGTATACACAGAGATCAAGTTTGAATTTTATTGGTGTCACTGTTAACTGTATAATTTGCCTTATATGGCCTGGTTAACTTAAGAAATTTCTAAAAGTTACCATTTGATCTTAGGAGAACCTTTCTGGAGCCCTCTTTTCGTCATACATACACTACTATATTTTTCGACTTTCATGGCATGTAACGGTCTCATTAACAATCATACCACATCTTCCTTTTTAAATTAACAGAAAAGATAAAAAAAAATCTACATGAAAGTTGAAAAATATAGTAGTGTATGTATAACGAAAAGAGAGGCTCCAGAAAGGTTCTCCTAATATCAAATGGTAACTCTTAGAAATTTCTTTAGTTAACCAGGCCATATAGGTTACATGCTATTATTCCGACAGCCCATTGGTCCGACAGTCCATTAGTCGGACAGCCCTTTGGAAAGACAACCCATTAGTCCGAAAACCTATTGGTCCGACAGCACATTAGTCCGACAGCCAATTAGTCTGACAACCCATTAGTACAACAACCAAATAGTCCGACAATCCATTGCTCCGACAGCCCAATACTCCGACAATCCATAAGTCCAACACTTATCAAGTCAAACATAAGGGTAACAGGATAAACAAAAATTGTCTGTCTGTATTATTACGTTTAGATATAAAACATGTTTTTAAAGAAATAATTCCGTATATATAACATCAGGCTTAGGTAGTTCGAATACTTTCTATATACTCAATTTGAAATCTGTATATAGAATAAACCAGAACAGAATATTTCATTTTTCCAAATTCAAGGGTCTATAAAGAGCATATAAACAACCAGTGATGGTGCAAACTACTGATGAAAACTCGCCCAAATATTTCGTTGTTGAGTTTTGAATCTGAAAAAAGCATCACACAGTATAGCTGACTAATAAACCCCGAAACCAATTTTCAGAAATCATTGTATTTAATTGTAGTTCGGAAGCGGAAGCGTATTAGCGCCACATATTTTTTTTAATTTTTCTTCCAGTGTTTGCGTTACAACGCGAAACCTTTGCGAAATAATGCAAACCTTTGTTTTATCTTATCTCTTATTTAAGATTCAAAGGAAACAGTTGTTATTAATAGAGGAGGCTGTATATATTAAAATGTATCACTATTGTAGTCATTGCAAAGTAAAATCCTTGAATAATTAGATTTCAATAATGAGCAGAATAATATAAGAAAATGTGGTATGAATGCCAATAAGAAAACTGTTTATCTAAGTCACTATTCCTAAAAGTAAACCATCATAGGCCAAAGTACGGTTTTCAACACGGCGCATTAGCTTACATTGCATGAACAACAAACTATAAAGGCCCCCCAGAAACGATATCCTTGTTACTTCTAGTATATATATATATTACAAAGAAAATTGAGTAAATTGCGGTTATACGGAAAAAAACAAAAATCAACCCTGCTAATATAGCTATAACCGAACATAAATATACTACCAAAGTAAGCTCTCGTTTGTGTAAAGTAGGTTGGCAAGAAATCTATATAGAATGAAGATGTTTTATTGATAAAATTATGTTCTCTCTATTTAAATTGCTATCCAAGCATCTTAAAAATACTTCATTATATCGAAATGATAATTCAAGGACTTTCTATCAAAGAATCTTGATCATATTCTGAGATTTAAAAAAAAAATGTTTCCTTATTAAAAATTCATTTTAAAGCAGAAAGATGAATTTGTCCATTTGACTTGGAGTTTCACAATTGTATGACATTATATTGGATCTTTCAATTTAAATATAAGTGGATATCAATTGGGGATTAATAAAGTAATGAAAAGAGTAAAAAAAATATACAGTTCAACGTGCTTGATTTCGAGGTATTAGCCATTGAAATTTTGACGGGAAAATAGTCTCTCTTGACTTTTCATAGCTATTTCATTGACAAGTTTACATTCTCAAAACTATCAAAAAATAATTTGAATTTTATAAAACTTTTACAGATTGCTTATCATTATACATGTAAAAGATTTATAAAAAGATAAATGGGGGCCAATGCCATTTTTTTAAGTCATTCAAATGAATAAAACCTGAGGTTTCCGAAAATCTGACAAAAAAATCAAAAACATGGCAATAGAACTGCAATGTACCTTAACTAACCTCTGAAGCTAAACCCAAGTTATAGATTATCGATCTTATATATATAAAATTTCTGAAGAAAAAATTGATTCTATTTATAATCAGGTTATCCGACGAAACATAATCTTTTCAAGAATCTACATGTATGATATCCTTAAGAAATAAACCTACCACCCCCCTTTTTTCTAACCTTCTAACCATAATATTACATGATATATTACATTTGTTGAACCTTATGAAATAAACAGAATAGACTGTAAGTGAAGCAAAGCAGTCATATTCAAATTAGAAAATAAACACCCTCTATTTTTGTATTTTTTTTACATAAGTTTCTATTTATGCAATTTCGGAGTGGATGTTGCTAAGGATAATATGTGTTTCCGTGGTAACAATTGAGGTCAACAACACTTGACGATTGTAATTTAAAGTTTGCGTTAGCTTTTATATATTTTTTCTTATCGGTTATGAAGAATTCAGGACATTTAAGCTCTTAAACTGCAATATTCTGCAAATGAAAACTCCGTTTCCAAGGAAAAATTGGTTGCTATGGTGATAAAACTAAAAAAAATCCCACACATTTTTCTATCAAATTTGGTAAAATAGTATCCAAACTTCATAACTACAGTGCTAACTATTCTGTACACATTTGCACTTTTCTGAAAAACACCAGAGAAAATGTGGTAATTCAGCAAAAATCCCATTTTCAGAAAAGTTCAAAATATGCATTTTTTAACAAAATTTTCCAAAAAAATTCCAAATTTGGTTGACATGCAATCTTCACTAAAATGAAGCTTAAACCAAGTTCTATCAATGTTACATATGAAAATTAATAAAAAATGCACGATTTGATTCATAAACAGGCTCTGAATTGTGGTGATTTAGCTGATTTTTGAAAGATTTTACTATGCTCAACAACCAAAAAATAGAGTGTCCGTTACCATGGCAACCACTCATATTTTTCCACTCAAAATTATTTTTTGAGCATTTTTCATTTATTGCTTCTACTAGACCAATTATAGAAAAAATCTGAAACCTTCATGTATCGCACTCTGCCTGGTTCTTACAAAGAGCTGTACTTAAATGGTCAGTTGACCACTTTAAGAGTTATTGTCCTTTATAGTAAATTTTTAACCATTTTTCGTAATTCTTAGTAATCTTTTAGAAAAATCTTCTCCTCTGAAACTACTGGGCCAAATTTAACCAAACTTGGCCATAATCATCATTGGGGTATTTAGTTAAAAAAATGTGTCGGTGACCCGGCCAACCAACCAAGATGGCCGCCATGGCTAAAAATAGAACATAGGGGTGAAATGCAGTTTTTGGCTTATAACTCAAAAACCAAAGCATTTAGAGCAAATCTGACAGGGTAAAAATGTTCATCAGGTCAAGATCTATCTGCCCTGAAATTTTCAGATGAATCGGACATTCCATTGTTGGGTTGCTGCCCCTGAAATGGTAATTTTAAGGAAATTTTGATGTTTTTGGTTATTATCTTGAATATTATTATAGATAGAGATAAACTGTAAGCAGCAATAATGTTCAGCAAAGTAAGATCTACAAATAAGTCAACATGACCAAAATGGTCAGTTGACCACTTTAGGAGTTATTGCTCTTTATAGTCAATTTTAACCATTTTTCGTAAATCTTAATAATCTTTTAGAAAAATCTTCTCCTCTAAAACTACTGGGCCAAATTTAACCAAACTTGGCCACAATCATCATTGGGTTATTTAGTTTAAAAAATGTGTCTGGTGACCCGGCCAACCAACCAAGATGGCCACCATGGCTAAAAACAGAACATAAGGGTAAAATGCAGTTTTTGGTTTATAACTCAAAAACCAAAGCATTAAGAGCAAATCTGACGGGGTTATATTGTTCTTCAGGTCAAGTTCTATCTGCCCTGAAATTTTCAGATGAATTGGACATTTCGTTGTTGGGTTGCTGCCCTTGAAATGGTAATTTTAAGGAAATTTTGCTGTTTTTGATTATTATCTTGAATATTAGTATAGATAGAGATAAACTGTAAAAAGCAATAATGTTCAGCAAAGTAAGATCTACAAATAAGTCAACATGACTTAAATGGTCAGTTGACCACTTTAAGAGTTATTGTCCTTTATAGTCAATTTTAACCATTTTTCGTAATTCTTAGTAATCTTTTAGAAAAATCTTCTCCTCTGAAACTACTGGGCCAAATTTAACCAAACTTGGCTATAATCATCATTGGGGTAGTTAGTTAAAAAATGTGGCCGGTGCCCCGCCCAACAAACCAAGATGGCCGCAATGGCTAAAAATAGAAGATAGGGGTGAAATGCAGTTTTTGGCTTATAACTCAAAAACCAAAGCATTTAGAGCAAATCTGGCAGGGTAAAAATGTTCATCAGGTCAAGATCTATCTGCGCTAAAATTTTCAGATGAATCGGACATTCCATTGTTGGGTTGCTGCCCCTGAAATGGTAATTTTAAGGAAATTTTGATGTTTTTGGTTATTATCTGAATATTATTATAGATAGAGATAAACTGTAAGCAGCAATAATGTTCAGCAAAGTAAGATCTACAAATAAGTCAACATGTCCAAAATGGTCAGTTGACCACTTTAGGAGTTATTGCTCTTTATAGTCAATTTTTAACCATTTTTCGTAATTCTTAGTAATCTTTTAGAAAAATCTTCTCCTCTGAAACTACTGGGCCAAATTTAACCAAACTTGGCCACAATCATCATTGGATTATTTAGTTTAAAAAATGTGTCTGGTGACCCGGCCAACCAACCAAGATGGCCACCATGGCTAAAAATAGAACATAGGTAAAATGCAGTTTTTGGTTTATAACTCAAAAACCAAAGCATTTAGAGCAAATCTGACAGGGTAAAAATGTTCATCAGGTCAAGATCTATCTGCGCTAAAATTTTCAGATGAATCGGACATTCCATTGTTGGGTTGCTGCCCCTGAAATGGTAATTTTAAGGAAATTTTGATGTTTTTGGTTATTATCTTGAATATTAGTATAGATAGAGATAAACTGTAAACAGCAATAATGTTCAGAAAAGTAAGATCTACAAATAAGTCAACATGACTTAAATGGTCAGTTGACCACTTTAAGAGTTATTGTCCTTTATAGTAAATTTTTAACCATTTTTCGTAATTCTTAGTAATCTTTTAGAAAAATCTTCTCCTCTGAAACTACTGGGCCAAATTTAACCAAACTTGGCCATAATCATCATTGGGTTATTTAGTTTAAAAAATGTGTCTGGTGACCGGCCAACCAACCAAGATGGCCACCATGGCTAAAAACAGAACATAAGGGTGAAATGAGTTTTTGGTTTATAACTCAAAAACCAAAGCATTAAGAGCAAATCTGACGGGGTTATATTGTTCTTCAGGTCAAGTTCTATCTGCCTGAAATTTTCAGATGAATTGGACATTTCGTTGTTGGGTTGCTGCCCTTGAAATGGTAATTTTAAGGAAATTTTGCTGTTTTTGATTATTATCTTGAATATTAGTATAGATAGAGATAAACTGTAAAAAGCAATAATGTTCAGCAAAGTAAGATCTACAAATAAGTCAACATGACTTAAATGGTCAGTTGACCACTTTAAGAGTTATTGTCCTTTATAGTCAATTTTAACCATTTTTCGTAATTCTTAGTAATCTTTTAGAAAAATCTTCTCCTCTGAAACTACTGGGCCAAATTTAACCAAACTTGGCTATAATCATCATTGGGGTAGTTAGTTTAAAAAAATGTGGCCGGTGCCCCGCCCAACAAACCAAGATGGCCGCAATGGCTAAAAATAGAAGATAGGGGTGAAATGCAGTTTTTGGCTTATAACTCAAAAACCAAAGCATTTAGAGCAAATCTGGCAGGGTAAAACTGTTCATCAGGTCAAGATCTATCTGCGCTAAAATTTTCAGATGAATCGGACATTCATTTTGGGTTGCTGCCCTGAAATGGTAATTTTAAGGAAATTTTGATGTTTTTGGTTATTATCTTGAATATTATTATAGATAGAGATAAACTGTAAGCAGCAATAATGTTCAGCAAAGTAAGATCTACAAATAAGTCAACATGTCCAAAATGGTCAGTTGACCACTTTAGGAGTTATTGCTCTTTATAGTCAATTTTTAACCATTTTTCGTAATTCTTAGTAATCTTTTAGAAAAATCTTCTCCTCTGAAACTACTGGGCCAAATTTAACCAACTTGGCCACAATCATCATTGGATTATTTAGTTTAAAAAATGTGTCTGGTGACCCGGCCAACCAACCAAGATGGCCACCATGGCTAAAAATAGAACATAAGGGTAAAATGCAGTTTTTGGTTTATAACTCAAAAACCAAAGCATTTAGAGCAAATCTGACAGGGTAAAAATGTTCATCAGGTCAAGATCTATCTGCGCTAAAATTTTCAGATGATCGGACATTCCATTGTTGGGTTGCTGCCCCTGAAATGGTAATTTTAAGGAAATTTTGATGTTTTTGGTTATTATCTTTAATATTAGTATAGATAGAGATAAACTGTAAACAGCAATAATGTTCAGAAAAGTAAGATCTACAAATAAGTCAACATGACTTAAATGGTCAGTTGACCACTTTAAGAGTTATTGTCCTTTATAGTAAATTTTTAACCATTTTTCGTAATTCTTAGTAATCTTTTAGAAAAATCTTCTCCTCTGAAACTACTGGGCCAAATTTAACCAAACTTGGCCATAATCATCATTGGGTATTTAGTTAAAAAAATGTGTCGGTGACCCGGCCAACCAACCAAGATGGCCGCCATGGCTAAAAATAGAACATAGGGGTGAAATGCAGTTTTTGGCTTATAACTCAAAAACCAAAGCATTTAGAGCAAATCTGACAGGGTAAAAATGTTCATCAGGTCAAGATCTATCTGCCCTGAAATTTTCAGATGAATCGGACATTCCATTGTTGGGTTGCTGCCCCTGAAATGGTAATTTTAAGGAAATTTTGATGTTTTTGGTTATTATCTTGAATATTATTATAGATAGAGATAAACTGTAAGCAGCAATAATGTTCAGCAAAGTAAGATCTACAAATAAGTCAACATGACCAAAATGGTCAGTTGACGCAAATCTGACAGGGTAAAAATGTTCATCAGGTCAAGATCTATCTGCGCTAAAATTTTCAGATGAATCGGACATTCCATTGTTGGGTTGCTGCCCCTGAAATGGTAATTTTAAGGAAATTTTGATGTTTTTGGTTATTATCTTGAATATTATTATAGATAGAGATAAACTGTAAACAGCAATAATGTTCAGCAAAGTAAGATCTACAAATAAGTCAACATGACAAAATGGTCAGTTGACCACTTTAGGAGTTATTGCTCTTTATAGTCAATTTTAACCATTTTTCGTAAATCTTAATAATCTTTTAGAAAAATCTTCTCCTCTAAAACTACTGGGCCAAATTTAACCAAACTTGGCCATAATCATCATTGGGTATATTAGTTTAAAAAATGTGTCTGGTGACCCGGCCAACCAACCAAGATGGCCACCATGGCTAAAAACAGAACATAAGGGTGAAAATGCAGTTTTTGGTTTATAACTCAAAAACCAAAGCATTAAGAGCAAATCTGACGGGGTTATATTGTTCTTCAGGTCAAGTTCTATCTGCCCTGAAATTTTCAGATGAATTGGACATTTCGTTGTTGGGTTTGCTGCCCTTGAAATGGTAATTTTAAGGAAATTTTGCTGTTTTTGATTATTATCTTGAATATTAGTATAGATAGAGATAAACTGTAAAAAGCAATAATGTTCAGCAAAGTAAGATCTACAAATAAGTCAACATGACTTAAATGGTCAGTTGACCACTTTAAGAGTTATTGTCCTTTATAGTCAATTTTAACCATTTTTCGTAATCTTAGTAATCTTTTAGAAAAATCTTCTCCTCTGAAACTACTGGGCCAAATTTAACCAAACTTGGCTATAAATCATCATTGGGGTAGTTAGTTTAAAAAAATGTGGCCGGTGCCCCGCCCAACAAACCAAGATGGCCGCAATGGCTAAAAATAGAAGATAGGGGTGAAATGCAGTTTTTGGCTTATAACTCAAAAACCAAAGCATTTAGAGCAAATCTGGCAGGGTAAAATGTTCATCAGGTCAAGATCTATCTGCGCTAAAATTTTCAGATGAATCGGACATTCCATTGTTGGGTTGCTGCCCCTGAAATGGTAATTTTAAGGAAATTTTGATGTTTTTGGTTATTATCTTGAATATTATTATAGATAGAGATAAACTGTAAGCAGCAATAATGTTCAGCAAAGTAAGATCTACAAATAAGTCAACATGTCCAAAATGGTCAGTTGACCACTTTAGGAGTTATTGCTCTTTATAGTCAATTTTTAACCATTTTTCGTAATTCTTAGTAATCTTTTAGAAAAATCTTCTCCTCTGAAACTACTGGGCCAAATTTAACCAAACTTGGCCACAATCATCATTGGATTATTTAGTTTAAAAAATGTGTCTGGTGACCCGGCCAACCAACCAAGATGGCCACCATGGCTAAAAATAGAACATAGGTAAAATGCAGTTTTTGGTTTATAACTCAAAAACCAAAGCATTTAGAGCAAATCTGACAGGGTAAAAATGTTCATCAGGTCAAGATCTATCTGCGCTAAAATTTTCAGATGAATCGGACATTCCATTGTTGGGTTGCTGCCCCTGAAATGGTAATTTTAAGGAAATTTTGATGTTTTTGGTTATTATCTTGAATATTAGTATAGATAGAGATAAACTGTAAACAGCAATAATGTTCAGAAAAGTAAGATCTACAAAAGTCAACATGATCAAAATGGTCAGTTGACCACTTTAGGAGTTATTGCTCTTTATAGTCAATTTTTAACCATTTTTCGTAATTCTTAGTAATCTTTTAGAAAAATCTTCTCCTCTGAAACTACTGGGCCAAATTTAACCAAACTTGGCCACAATCATCATTGGGTTATTTAGTTTAAAAAATGTGTCTGGTGACCCGGCCAACCAACCAAGATGGCCACCATGGCTAAAAATAGAACATAAGGGTAAAATGCAAATTTTGGTTTATAACTCAAAAACCAAAGCATTTAGAGCAAATCTGACGGGGTTATATTGTTCTTCAGGTCAAGTTCTATCTGCCCTGAAATTTTCAGATGAATTGGACATTTCGTTGTTGGGTTGCTGCCCCTGAAATGGTAATTTTAAGGAAATTTTGCTGTTTTTGATTATTATCTTGAATATTAGTATAGATAGAGATAAACTGTAAACAGCAATAATGTTCAGAAAAGTAAGATCTACAAATAAGTCAACATTACTTAAGTACAGCTCTTTATAAGAACCAGGCAGTGTGCCATATACATGTGATACATGGGGGGTTTCAGATTTTATCTATAATTGGCCTAGTAGAAGCAATAAATGAAAAATGCTCAAAAAATAATTTTGAGTGGGAAAATATGAGTGGTTGTCATGGTAACGGACACACAATTTTTTGGTTGTTAAGTGTTGTAAAATCTTTCAAAAATCAGCTAAATCACCACATTTCAGAGCCTGATTAAGAATAGAATAATGCATTTTTCATTAATTTTCATATGTAACATTGATAGAATTTGGTTTAAGCTTCATTTTAGTGAAGATTGCATGTCAACCAAATTTGGAATTTTTTTGGAAAATTTTGTGAAAAACTGCATATTTTCAACTTTTCTGAAATTGGGGTTTTTGCTGAATTACAACATTTTCTCTGGTGTTTTTCAGAAAAGTGCAAATGTGTACAGAATAGTTAGCACTGTAGTTATGAAGTTTGAATACTACTCTACCAAATTCAATAGAAAAATGTGTGGGATTTTTTTTAGTTTTATCACCATAGCAACCGATTTTTTCCTTGGAAACGGAGTTTTCATTTGCAGAATATTGCAGTTTAAGAGCTTAAATGTCCTGATTTTTTTATAACCGATAAGAAAAATACATAAAAGCTAACTCAAACTTTAAACTACAATCGTTAAGTGTTGTTGACTTCAATTGTTACCACGGAAAGACATATTATCCATAGCAACATCCACTAAAAAACTGCATAAATAGAAATTTATGTAAAAAAGTATATAAATAAAGGGGTTCAAATTGGAATATGACTTCATTCTTTGCTTCACTCACAGTCTTGTCTGGGATTTTTCTTCAGATTGTTCAATAAATGGAATATGTCATGAAACATAAGGGGGGGGGGGGCCTTGGAAAAAGGGGGGAGGGGGTAAGTTGATTTTTTTAAATGTTGCATACAAGTAGATCCTTGAAAAGATAATTGCGTTTCGTCGTCCGAAGAAACATTGGTTTTCGCACTTTAACTTTAGTGTAAGTTTATAGAAATCTATGAAATTTAAACACACTGTTATTTACCACAAAAAGAAGGTTGAAATTGATTTTGAGAGTTTTGGTCCCTATAGTTTAGGAATTAGGGCCAAAAAAAAGGGTCCATTTAGACATTTTTCTTGGTTTTCACACATTAACTTCAGTATAAGTAAATAGAAATCTATAAAATTCAAACACAATGTTTAAGAACACAAAAGAAAGGTTGGGATTGATTTCGGGAGTTTTGTTCCCAAAAGTTATGGAATTAACGACCAAAAAGGGGCCAATTAAGCATTTTTCTTGGTTTTCGCACCATAACTTTAGTGTAAGTAAATAGAAATCTATGAAATTTTAACACAAGGTTTATTACCATAAATGAAGGTTAGGATTGATTTTGGGAGTTTTGGTCCATCAGTTTAGTAATTAGGGACCAAAAGGGTCAAACTTAAACTTTGTTTGATTTCATCAAAAAATGAATAATTGGGGTTCTTTAATATGCTGAATCTTAACTGTGAATGTAGATTCTTAATTTTTGGTCCCGTTTTCAAATTGGTCTACATTAAGGTCCAAAGGGTCCAAAATTAAAGTTAGTTTGGTTTTAACAAAAAATGAATTATTGGGGGTTCTTTGATATGCTGAATCTAACCATGTATTTAGATTTTGGATATTGGACCATAATAGGTAAATGTCCAATTTTAATTTTTAAGTTCAAGTTCTTGGACCACATTCATTCTGTGTCAGAAAACTATGTTGTTTCAACTATTTAATCGCAATCCAAATTCAGAGCTGTATTTAGCTTGAATGTTGTGTCCATACTTGCCCCAACTGTTCAGGGTTCGAACTCTGCGGTCGTATAAAGCTGTGCCTTGTTGAGCATCTGGTTTAAGGTTGACAGATGATGAACTTCATGGGAATGCAATAGCCGGGTCAACCTGGCTCATGGAAAGGCAAGATATATATGGCCCTAACAAATGTAAGCAAAATTCGTAATTTCTTATGGCACACATCCGTCTGAGATGTTATTCCACCAGCATAAATCACAAAATTGATCCGTAACATAATATTAACAAACCAATAATAGAATCATTTGGTCAAAGCATTTATAAACTGAAACTGAAGTGTGATGGACGGGTGGATATAGACGGACAGGCAAATTTAACACATTTTAAGTTGGTGGTGATTTTAAAAATAATAATAGGCAATGGGTGATAGCTAATATCGGAAGTCCAGTATAATGGAATCCTCTTAATATATACATGTAGCTATTAACATTAATTACTGCTTTGTTGTACTACTATCCCGCAATTGAAATTCAGGATCTCCGAGATAGACAAATAGAATACATCTGCTAAGTTGGAATTGCGCTAATCCCTGTAAAATAATCATGCTATTACCGGCAAAACTATCAAATCAGAATTATCAAGCAATATAATTGTATCAATAAGGAATCATTCCTTACTATGCGTCATTCTACATATATCTCACAAGTTCTAGATTCCGATAACATAATATCTTGTTGTGTGTGTGTGTTTTGGGGAGGGGGATTCAGCTGAAGCACACTTCTTATCCTTCTGAAATCCCCCTCCTCTTAAGAAAGTAAACCGGTAAATAGAGGTAGATTTTTTTTTGGATGAATCTTCAAAAAAATTGTTTTGCTATTCTCAACATTTTTTTAACCTTTACAGGAATTACGCCCTTATTTTCTGTATCTGTCTCTAGCTGTAACCTTTACAAAAGACTGCATTAATCCCGAGATTTGGAATGGAACCACTTAGCTGAGAATGTCTGCATAAATACAAGATTAATAACAGTAATAATTTGAATACAAATTCCACACATTCAATTAACTGCAACACTAGAAACAGCGAAGTACAATGTACATACCAATCTTATTTTTGTTTGTAATTACCAATGTTTTCTAGTCCCAACAAATTGTAAACATTCATGAATACAAGACTTCAGTGTCCCATGTGGAATAAAAAAAGCAAATTTCCAATGTGCCGCAATTTTTTATTTTTTGGGGACTGGTTGGGGGGGGGGGGGGGGGGGCTGGAGGAGTTGTAGTAGGTTTAACCCATGTTCGTCAGTACATTAGTTGTCACAAAGTTGGTTTCTATTTTATAATTTTTGTTTGCCTCAATCAATCTCATGAAACATGTATACACAGAGATCAAGTTTGAATTTTATTGGTGTCACTGTTAACTGTATAATTTGCCTTATATGGCCTGGTTAACTTAAGAAATTTCTAAAAGTTACCATTTGATCTTAGGAGAACCTTTCTGGAGCCCTCTTTTCGTCATACATACACTACTATATTTTTCGACTTTCATGGCATGTAACGGTCTCATTAACAATCATACCACATCTTCCTTTTTAAATTAACAGAAAAGATAAAAAAAAATCTACATGAAAGTTGAAAAATATAGTAGTGTATGTATAACGAAAAGAGGGCTCCAGAAAGGTTCTCCTAATATCAAATGGTAACTCTTAGAAATTTCTTTAGTTAACCAGGCCATATATGTTACATGCTATTATTCCGACAGCCCATTGGTCCGACAGTCCATTAGTCGGACAGCCCTTTGGAAAGACAACCCATTAGTCCGAAAACCTATTGGTCCGACAGCACATTAGTCCGACAGCCAATTAGTCTGACAACCCATTAGTACAACAACCAAATAGTCCGACAATCCATTGCTCCGACAGCCCAATACTCCGACAATCCATAAGTCCAACACTTATCAAGTCAAACATAAGGGTAACAGGATAAACAAAAATTGTCTGTCTGTATTATTACGTTTAGATATAAAACATGTTTTTAAAGAAATAATTCCGTATATATAACATCAGGCTTAGGTAGTTCGAATACTTTCTATATACTCAATTTGAAATCTGTATATAGAATAAACCAGAACAGAATATTTCATTTTTCCAAATTCAAGGGTCTATAAAGAGCATATAAACAACCAGTGATGGTGCAAACTACTGATGAAAACTCGCCCAAATATTTCGTTGTTGAGTTTTGAATCTGAAAAAAGCATCACACAGTATAGCTGACTAATAAACCCCGAAACCAATTTTCAGAAATCATTGTATTTAATTGTAGTTCGGAAGCGGAAGCGTATTAGCGCCACATATTTTTTTTAATTTTTCTTCCAGTGTTTGCGTTACAACGCGAAACCTTTGCGAAATAATGCAAACCTTTGTTTTATCTTATCTCTTATTTAAGATTCAAAGGAAACAGTTGTTATTAATAGAGGAGGCTGTATATATTAAAATGTATCACTATTGTAGTCATTGCAAAGTAAAATCCTTGAATAATTAGATTTCAATAATGAGCAGAATAATATAAGAAAATGTGGTATGAATGCCAATAAGAAAACTGTTTATCTAAGTCACTATTCCTAAAAGTAAACCATCATAGGCCAAAGTACGGTTTTCAACACGGCGCATTAGCTTACATTGCATGAACAACAAACTATAAAGGCCCCCCAGAAACGATATCCTTGTTACTTCTAGTATATATATATATTACAAAGAAAATTGAGTAAATTGCGGTTATACGGAAAAAACAAAAATCAACCCTGCTAATATAGCTATAACCGAACATAAATATACTACCAAAGTAAGCTCTCGTTTGTGTAAAGTAGGTTGGCAAGAAATCTATATAGAATGAAGATGTTTTATTGATAAAATTATGTTCTCTCTATTTAAATTGCTATCCAAGCATCTTAAAAATACTTCATTATATCGAAATGATAATTCAAGGACTTTCTATCAAAGAATCTTGATCATATTCCGAGATTTAAAAAAAAAATGTTTCCTTATTAAAAATTCATTTTAAAGCAGAAAGATGAATTTGTCCATTTGACTTGGAGTTTCACAATTGTATGACATTATATTGGATCTTTCAATTTAAATATAAGTGGATATCAATTGGGGATTAATAAAGTAATGAAAAGAGTAAAAAAAATATACAGTTCAACGTGCTTGATTTCGAGGTATTAGCCATTGAAATTTTGACGGGAAAATAGTCTCTCTTGACTTTTCATAGCTATTTCATTGACAAGTTTACATTCTCAAAACTATCAAAAAATAATTTGAATTTTATAAAACTTTTACAGATTGCTTATCATTATACATGTAAAAGATTTATAAAAAGATAAATGGGGGCCAATGCCATTTTTTTAAGTCATTCAAATGAATAAAACCTGAGGTTTCCGAAAATCTGACAAAAAAATCAAAAACATGGCAATAGAACTGCAATGTACCTTAACTAACCTCTGAAGCTAAACCCAAGTTATAGATTATCGATCTTATATATATAAAATTTCTGAAGAAAAAATTGATTCTATTTATAATCAGGTTATCCGACGAAACATAATCTTTTCAAGAATCTACATGTATGATATCCTTAAGAAATAAACCTACCACCCCCCTTTTTTCTAACCTTCTAACCATAATATTACATGATATATTACATTTGTTGAACCTTATGAAATAAACAGAATAGACTGTAAGTGAAGCAAAGCAGTCATATTCAAATTAGAAAATAAACACCCTCTATTTTTGTATTTTTTTTACATAAGTTTCTATTTATGCAATTTCGGAGTGGATGTTGCTAAGGATAATATGTGTTTCCGTGGTAACAATTGAGGTCAACAACACTTGACGATTGTAATTTAAAGTTTGCGTTAGCTTTTATATATTTTTCTTATCGGTTATGAAGAATTCAGGACATTTAAGCTCTTAAACTGCAATATTCTGCAAATGAAAACTCCGTTTCCAAGGAAAAATTGGTTGCTATGGTGATAAAACTAAAAAAAATCCCACACATTTTTCTATCAAATTTGGTAAAATAGTATCCAAACTTCATAACTACAGTGCTAACTATTCTGTACACATTTGCACTTTTCTGAAAAACACCAGAGAAAATGTGGTAATTCAGCAAAAATCCCATTTTCAGAAAAGTTCAAAATATGCATTTTTTAACAAAATTTTCCAAAAAAATTCCAAATTTGGTTGACATGCAATCTTCACTAAAATGAAGCTTAAACCAAGTTCTATCAATGTTACATATGAAAATTAATAAAAAATGCACGATTTGATTCATAAACAGGCTCTGAATTGTGGTGATTTAGCTGATTTTTGAAAGATTTTACTATGCTCAACAACCAAAAAATAGAGTGTCCGTTACCATGGCAACCACTCATATTTTTCCACTCAAAATTATTTTTTGAGCATTTTTCATTTATTGCTTCTACTAGACCAATTATAGAAAAAATCTGAAACCTTCATGTATCGCACTCTGCCTGGTTCTTACAAAGAGCTGTACTTAAATGGTCAGTTGACCACTTTAAGAGTTATTGTCCTTTATAGTAAATTTTTAACCATTTTTCGTAATTCTTAGTAATCTTTTAGAAAAATCTTCTCCTCTGAAACTACTGGGCCAAATTTAACCAAACTTGGCCATAATCATCATTGGGGTATTTAGTTAAAAAAATGTGTCGGTGACCCGGCCAACCAACCAAGATGGCCGCCATGGCTAAAAATAGAACATAGGGGTGAAATGCAGTTTTTGGCTTATAACTCAAAAACCAAAGCATTTAGAGCAAATCTGACATGGAGTTAAAATGTTCATCAGGTCAAGATCTATCTGCGCTAAAATTTTCAGATGAATCGGACATTCCATTGTTGGGTTGCTGCCCCTGAAATGGTAATTTTAAGGAAATTTTGATGTTTTTGGTTATTATCTTGAATATTATTATAGATAGAGATAAACTGTAAGCAGCAATAATGTTCATCAAAGTAAGATCTACAAATAAGTCAACATGACCAAAATGGTCAGTTGACCACTTTAGGAGTTATTGCTCTTTATAGTCAATTTTTAACCATTTTTCGTAAATCTTAATAATCTTTTAGAAAAATCTTCTCCTCTAAAACTACTGGGCCAAATTTAACCAAACTTGGCCACAATCATCATTGGGTTATTTAGTTTAAAAATGTGTCTGGTGACCCGGCCAACCAACCAAGATGGCCACCATGGCTAAAAATAGAACATAAGGGTAAAATGCAGTTTTTGGTTTATAACTCAAAAACCAAAGCATTTAGAGCAAATCTGACGGGGTTATATTGTTCTTCAGGTCAAGTTCTATCTGCCCTGAAATTTTCAGATGAATTGGACATTTCGTTGTTGGGTTGCTGCCCTTGAAATGGTAATTTTAAGGAAATTTTGCTGTTTTTGATTATTATCTTGAATATTAGTATAGATAGAGATAAACTGTAAACAGCAATAATGTTCAGAAAAGTAAGATCTACAAATAAGTCAACATGACTTAAATGGTCAGTTGACCACTTTAAGAGTTATTGTCCTTTATAGTCAATTTTAACCATTTTTCGTAATTCTTAGTAATCTTTTAGAAAAATCTTCTCCTCTGAAACTACTGGGCCAAATTTAACCAAACTTGGCCATAATCATCATTGGGGTATCTAGTTAAAAAAATGTGTCGGTGACCCGGCCAACCAACCAAGATGGCCGCCATGGCTAAATATAGAACATAGGGGTAAAATGCAGTTTTTGGCTTATAACTCAAAAACCAAAGCATTTAGAGCAAATCTGACTGGGGTTAAATGTTCATCAGGTCAAAATCTATCTGCCCTGAAATTTTCAGATGAATCGGACATTCCGTTGTTGGGTTACTGCCCCTGAAATGGTAATTTTAAGGAAATTTTGATGTTTTTGGTTATTATCTTGAATATTATTATAGATAGAGATAAACTGTAAGCAGCAATAATCTTCAGCAAAGTAAGATCTACAAATAAGTCAACATGACCAAAATGGTCAGTTGACCACTTTAGGAGTTATTGCTCTTTATAGTCAATTTTTAACCATTTTTCGTAAATCTTAATAATCTTTTAGAAAAATCTTCTCCTCTAAAACTACTGGGCCAAATTTAACCAAACTTGGCCACAATCATCATTGGGTTATTTAGTTTAAAAAATGTGTCTGGTGACCCGGCCAACCAACCAAGATGGCCACCATGGCTAAAAATAGAACATAAGGGTAAAATGCAGTTTTTGGTTTATAACTCAAAAACCAAAGCATTTAGAGCAAATCTGACGGGGTTATATTGTTTTCAGGTCAAGATCTATCTGCCCTGAAATTTTCAGATGAATCGGACATTTCGTTGTTGGGTTCCTGCCCTGAAATGGTAATTTTAAGGAAATTTTGCTGTTTTTGATTATTATCTTGAATATTAGTATAGATAGAGATAAACTGTAAACAGCAATAATGTTCAGAAAAGTAAGATCTACAAATAAGTCAACAGGACTTAAATGGTCAGTTGACCACTTTAAGAGTTATTGTCCTTTATAGTCAATTTTTAACCATTTTTCGTAATTCTTAGTAATCTTTTAGAAAAATCTTCTCCTCTGAAACTACTGGGCCAAATTTAACCAAACTTGGCCATAATCATCATTGGGGTATTTAGTTAAAAAAATGTGTCGGTGACCCGGCCAACCAACCAAGATGGCCGCCATGGCTAAAAATAGAACATAGGGGTGAAATGCAGTTTTTGGCTTATAACTCAAAAACCAAAGCATTTAGAGCAAATCTGACAGGGTAAAAATGTTCATCAGGTCAAGATCTATCTGCCCTAAAATTTCCAGATGAATCGGACATTCCATTGTTGGGTTACTGCCCCTGAAATGGTAAGTTTAAGGAAATTTTGATGTTTTTGGTTATTATCTTGAATATTATTATAGATAGAGATATACTGTAAGTAGCAATAATGTTCAGCAAAGTAAGATCTACAAATAAGTCAACATGACCAAAATGGTCAGTTGACCACTTTAGGAGTTATTGCCCTTTATAGTCAATTTTTAACCATTTTTCGTAAATCTTAGTAATCATTTAGAAAAATCTTCTCTGAAACTACTGGGCCAAATTTAACCAAACTTGGCCATAATCATCATTGGGGTATCTAGTTAAAAAAATGTGTCGGTGACCGGCCAACCAACCAAGATGGCCGCCATGGCTAAATAGAACATAGGGGTAAAATGCAGTTTTTGGCTTATAACTCAAAAACCAAAGCATTTAGAGCAAATCTGACAGGGTAAAAATGTTCATCAGGTCAAGATCTATCTGCGCTAAAATTTTCAGATGAATCGGACATTCCATTGTTGGGTTGCTGCCCCTGAAATGGTAATTTTAAGGAAATTTTGATGTTTTTGGTTATTATCTTGAATATTATTATAGATAGAGATAAACTGTAAGCAGCAATAATGTTCAGCAAAATAAGATCTACAAATAAGTCAATATGACCAAAATGGTCAGTTGACCACTTTAGGAGTTATTGCTCTTTATAGTCAATTTTTAACCATTTTTCGTAAATCTTAATAATCTTTTAGAAAAATCTTCTCCTCTAAAACTACTGGGCCAAATTTAACCAAACTTGGCCACAATCATCATTGGGTTATTTAGTTTAAAAAATGTGTCTGGTGACCCGGCCAACCAACCAAGATGGCCACCATGGCTAAAAATAGAACATAAGGGTAAAATGCAGTTTTTGGTTTATAACTCAAAAACCAAAGCATTTAGAGCAAATCTGACGGGGTTATATTGTTCTTCAGGTCAAGTTCTATCTGCCCTGAAATTTTCAGATGAATCGGACATTTCGTTGTTGGGTTCCTGCCCCTGAAATGGTAATTTTAAGGAAATTTTGCTGTTTTTGTTTATTATCTTGAATATTAGTATAGATAGAGATAAACTGTAAACAGCAATAATGTTCAGAAAAGTAAGATCTACAAATAAGTCAACAGGACTTAAATGGTCAGTTGACCACTTTAAGAGTTATTGTCCTTTATAGTCAATTTTTAACCATTTTTCGTAATTCTTAGTAATCTTTTAGAAAAATCTTCTCCTCTGAAACTACTGGGCCAATTTAACCAAACTTGGCCATAATCATCATTGGGGTATTTAGTTTTAAAAAATGTGGCCGGTGCCCCGCCCAACAAACCAAGATGGCCGCCATGGCTAAATATAGAACATAGGGGTTAAAATGCAGTTTTTGGCTTATAACTCAAAAACCAAAGCATTTAGAGCAAATCTGACAGGGTAAAAATGTTCATCAGGTCAAGATCTATCTGCGCTAAAATTTTCAGATGAATCGGACATTCCATTGTTGGGTTGCTGCCCCTGAAATGGTAATTTTAAGGAAATTTTGATGTTTTTGGTTATTATCTTGAATATTATTATAGATAGAGATAAACTGTAAGCAGCAATAATGTTCAGCAAAATAAGATCTACAAATAAGTCAATATGACCAAAATGGTCAGTTGACCACTTTAGGAGTTATTGCTCTTTATAGTCAATTTTTAACCATTTTTCGTAAATCTTAATAATCTTTTAGAAAAATCTTCTCCTCTAAAACTACTGGGCCAAATTTAACCAAACTTGGCCACAATCATCATTGGGTTATTTAGTTTAAAAAATGTGTCTGGTGACCGGCCAACCAACCAAGATGGCCACCATGGCTAAAAATAGAACATAAGGGTAAAATGCAGTTTTTGGTTTATAACTCAAAAACCAAAGCATTTAGAGCAAATCTGACGGGGTTATATTGTTCTTCAGGTCAAGTTCTATCTGCCCTGAAATTTTCAGATGAATCGGACATTTCGTTGTTGGGTTGCTGCCCCTGAAATGGTAATTTTAAGGAAATTTTGCTGTTTTTGTTTATTATCTTGAATATTAGTATAGATAGAGATAAACTGTAAACAGCAATAATGTTCAGAAAAGTAAGATCTACAAATAAGTCAACAGGACTTAAATGGTCAGTTGACCACTCTAAGAGTTATTGTCCTTTATAGTCAATTTTTAACCATTTTTCGTAATTCTTAGTAATCTTTTAGAAAAATCTTCTCCTCTGAAACTACTGGGCCAATTTAACCAAACTTGGCCATAATCATCATTAGGGTATCTAGTTAAAAAAATGTGTCGGTGACCCGGCCAACCAACCAAGATGGCCGCCATGGCTAAATATAGAACATAGGGGTAAAATGCAGTTTTTGGCTTATAACTCAAAAACCAAAGCATTTAGAGCAAATCTGACATGGGGTTAAAATGTTCATCAGGTCAAAATCTATCTGCCCCGAAATTTTCAGATGAATCGGACATTCCATTGTTGGGTTACTGCCCCTGAAATTGTAATTTTCAGGAAATTTTGCTGTTTTTGGTTATTATCTTGAATATTATTATAGATAGAGATAAACTGTAAACAGCAATAATGTTTGGCAAAGTGAAATCTACAAATAAGTTAACATGACCAAAATGGTCAGTTGACCACTTTAGGAGTTATTGCCCTTTAAAGTCAATTTTTAGCCATTTTTAGCTCACCTGACCTGAAAGGTCAAGTGAGCTTTTCTCATCACTTTGCGTCCGTCGTCCGTCGTCCTGCGTTCGTCGTCCGTCGTCCGTAAACTTTTACAAAAATCTTCTCCTCTGAAACTACTGGGCCAAATTTAACCAAACTTGGCCACCATCATCCTTGGGGTATCTAGTTTTATAATGTGTCCGATGACCTGGCCATCCAATCAAAATGGCCGCCATGGCTAAAAATAGAACACAGGGGTAAAATGTATATTTTGGCTTATATCTTTTAAACCAAAGCAGTTAGAGCAAATCTGACAGGATAAAATTGTTGATCAGGTCAAGATCTATCTGCCCTGAAATTTTCAGACAAATCGGACAACCTGTTGTTGGGTTGCTGCCCTGAATTGGTTATTTTAAGGAAATTTTGCAGTTTTTGGTTATTATCTTGAATACTATTATAGATAGAGATAAACTGTAAACAGCAATAATGTTCAGCAAAGTAAGACCTACAAATAAGGCAACATGACCAAAATTGTCAGTCAACCCCTTAAGGAGATATTGCCCTTTATGGTCAATTTTTAACAACTTTTCGTCATTTTTTGTAACTTGTTACAAAAATCTTCTCCTCTAAAACTACTGGGCCAAATTTAACCAAACTTGGCCACAATTATCATTGTGGTATATAGTTTAAAAAATGTGTCCGATGACCCCGCCTACCAAACAAAATGGCCGACATGGCTAAAATTAGAACATAGTGGTAAAATGCAGTTTTTGCTTTATATCTTTGAAACTAAGACATTAAGGGCAAATCTTTCAAGATTTAAATGTCTATCAGAATAAGATCTATCCCCTCTCAAAATTTCAGATGAATCTGACAACCCGTTGTTGGGTTGCTGCCCTAAAATTTGTTATTTTTAAGGAAATTTTTTAGTTTTTGGTTATTATCTTGAATACTATTATAGATAGAGATAAACTGTAAACAGCAATAATGTTCAGCAAAGTAAGATCTACAAATAAGTCAACATGATCAAAATTATTAGAGGACTCCTTAAGGAGTTATTGCCCTTTATAGTCAATATTGAACAACTTTTCGTCATTTTTGTAACTTGTACAAAAATCTTCTTTTCTATAACTATGGGCCAAATTCAACCAAACTTGGCCACAATCATTACTAGGGTATCTATTTAAAAAAAAGTGTCTAATGACCCTGCCTACCACCCAAGATGGCCGACATCAGTAAATACAGTAACAGGTGAGAGACACAGGCTCTTGAGAGCCTCTAGTTCGTAAATCTTAGTAATCTTTTAGAAAAATCTTCTCCTCGGAAACTACTGGGCCAAATTTAACCAAACTTGGCCATAATCATCATTGGGGTATCTAGTTAAAAAATGTGTCGGTGACCGGGCTAACCAACCAAGATGGCCGCCAAGGCTAAAAATAGAACATAGGGGTAAAATGCAGTTTTTGGCTTATAACTCAAAAACCAAAGCATTTAGAGCAAATCTGACAGGGTAAAAATGCCAATCAGGTCAAGATCTATCTGCCCGAAAATTTTCAGATGAATCGGACATTCCGTTGTTGGGTTGCTGCCCTGAAATTGTAATTTTAAGGAAATTTTGCTGTTTTTGGTTAGTATCTTGAATATTATTATAGATAGAGATAAACTGTAAACAGCAATAATGTTCAGAAAAGTAAGATCTACAAATAAGTCAAAATGACCAAAATGGTCAGTTGACCACTATAGGAGTTATTGCACTTTATAGTCAATTTTTAACCATTTTTCGTAAATCTTAGTTATCTTTTAGAAAAATCTTCTCCTCTGAAACTACTGGGCCAAATTTAACCAAACTTGGCCATAATCATCATTGGGGTATTTAGTTAAAAAAATGTGTCGGTGACCCGGCCAACCAACCAAGATGGCCGCCATGGCTAAAAATATAACATAGGGGTAATATGCAGTTTTTGGCTTATAACTCAAAAACCAAAGCATTTAGAGCAAATCTGACAGGGGGTAAAAATGTTCATCAGGTCAAGATCTATCTGCCCTGAAATTTTCAGATGAATCAGACATTCCGTTGTTGGGTTGCTGCCCCTGAAATTGTAATTTTAAGGAAATTTTGCTGTTTTTATACGACCGCAAAAATTTTAATTTAAATTTTTTGGTCGTATATTGCTATCACGTTGGCGTCGTCGTCGTCGTCGTCTGCGTCGTCGTCGTCATCGTCGTCCGAATACTTTTAGTTTTCGCACTCTAACTTTAGTAAAAGTGAATAGAAATCAATGAAATTTGAACACAAGGTTTATGACCACAAAAGGAAGGTTGGGATTGATTTTGGGAGTTTTGGTCCCAACATTTTAGGAATAAGGGGCCAAAAAGGGCCCAAATAAGCATTTTCTGGGTTTTCGCACTATAACTTTAGTTTAAGTGAATAGAAATCTATGAAATTTTGACACAAGGTTTATGACCACAAAAGGAAGGTTGGGATTGATTTTTGGAGTTTTGGTTCCAACAGTTTAGGAATTACGGGCCAAAAAAGGGCCTAAATAAGCATTATTCTTGGTTTTCGCACAATAACTTTAGTATAAGTAAATAGAAATCAATGAAATTTTAACACAAGGTTTATGACCACAAAAGGAAGGTTGGGTTTGATTTTGGGAGTTTTTGTCCTAACAGTTTAGGAATACGGGGCCCAAAGGGTCTAAAATTGAACTTTGTGTGATTTCATCAAAAATTGAATAAATGGGTTCTTTGATATGCCAAATCTAACTGTGTATGTAGATTCTTAATGTTTGGTCCAATTTTCAAATTGGTCTACATTGAGGTCCAAAGGGTCCAAAATTAAACTAAGTTCGATTTTAACAAAAATTAAATTCTTGGGCTTATTTGATATGCTTTATCTAATTATGTACTTTGATTTTTGATTATGGGCCCAGTTTTCAAGTTGGTCCAAATCAGGATTCCATATCAAGTATTGTGCAATAGCAAAAAATTTTCAATTGCACAGTATTGCACAATAGCAAGAAATATCTAATTGCACAATATTGTGCAATAGCAATTAATTTTCAATTGGAGTTATCTTTCTTTGTATAGAATAGTAGTTGATAATATATGTTGGAAATTTGCCAGACATGACTAAGATGTCATTTTCTATTTTTATTTGCCAATAACTTTATGTAAATAACTTCATTGGAAATTTGCCAATATAAAATGTTGCTGATGAAGCTTGTTTTCCTTATCTTATTTAAAATGTTTTTAGATAATGTATGTTGGACATTTGCCAGACATGACTATGATGTCATTTTCTATTTTTATTTGCCAATAACTTTATGTAAATAACTTCATTGGAAATTTGCCAATATAAAATGTTGCTGATGAAGTTTTTTTTATTGTTTTATACAATAAACAATATATATTCACTTTTACTATCAACCAATCTTTACCATTCAGTGATAACAAGCACTTTATTTTACATTTTAGTATTTTATGATTTATTTAAAAGAGTAGTTATTGTTGCAAACTCCATTAGAAATTTGAATTGATATCAGTTTTGGAAAAAGGGAAACGGGGATGTGAAAAAAAAGGGGGGGCGTTAAATTTTTCTCATTTCAGATTTCATAAATAAAAAGAAAATTTCTTCAGACATTTTTTAGGAGGATTAATATTCAACAGCATAGTGAATTGCTCAAAGGCAAAAAAAACTTTTAAGTTCATTAGACCACATTCATTCTGTGTTAGAAACCTATGCTGTGTCAACTATTTAATTTTAGATTTAAATAGTTTGAAGAAGAAATCTTTAATTGATTTGTAAAATCTTGACATTTGTTTTGTGTAAAAAAAAAACATGTAATGTCAAAAATTTGATCACAATCCAAATTCAGAGCTGTATCACACTTGAATGTTTTGTCCATACTTGCCCCAACTGTTCAGGGTTCGACATCTGCGGTCGTATAAAGCTGCGCCCTGCGGAGCACCTGATTGGTTATTATCTTGAATATTATTATAGATAGAGATAAACTGTAAACAGCAATAATGTTCGGCAAAGTGAAATATACAAATAAGTTAACATGACCTAAATGGTCAGTTGACCACTTTAGGAGTTATTACCCTTTATAGTCAATTTTTAGCCATTTTTCGTAAATCTTAGTAATCTTTTAGAAAAATCTTCTCCTCCTACTGGGCCAAATTTAACCAAACTTGGCCATAATTATCATTGGGGTATCTAGTTAAAAAAATGTGTCGGTGACCGGGCCAACCAACCAAGATGGCCACCATGGCTAAAAATAGAACATAGGGGTAAAATGCAGTTTTTGGCTTATAACTCAAACACCAAAGCATTTAGAGCAAATCTGACATGGGGTAAAAATGTTCATCAGGTCAAGATCTATATGCCCTGGAATTGTCAGATGAATCGGATAATAGGTTGTTAGGTTGCTGCCCCTGAATTGGTAATTTTGAGGAAATTTTGCTGTTTTTTTGTTATTATCTTGAATATTATTATAGATAGAGATAAACTGTAAACAGCAATTATGTACAGCAAAGTAAGAACTAAAAATAAGTCAGTATGACCAAAATAGTCAATTGACCCCCTAAGGAGTTATTGCCCTTCATAGTCAATTTTTAACAATTTTCTTAAAATTTGAAGATTTTCAATAACATTTTCCACAGAAAGTACTATTATAGATAGAGATAATTGTAAGCAGCAAGAATGTTAAGTAAAGTAAGATCTACAAACACATCACCATCACCAAAACACAATTTTGTCATGAATTCATCTGTGTCTATTGTTTAATATTCACATAGACCAAGGTGAGCGACACAGGCTCTTTAGAGCCTCTAGTTTACCTTTTTCAAATTGAATTTTTTGTACTTCCTATCGAAATGACGGTATGATTCAACAATGAAAGTCTTAATGACTTAAATAAAGTTTACCTGTAGTACTAGTATGTGCGGATTGCCCAATTTATTATTATCATCTGCTCTGATTCTGTAATTATAGGCATACAAAAATAGGAGGTTAATAACAATTGTCTTTGCTGTTAAAGTGTCTGTATAAGTTGAAATAACACCATTATTTATGATTTCAGACGTTTTGAGGTAACACCAGTATAATTGATTTTCTGACAATTATTGCTATGTTTTTTGTGATTTTAATGCATGTTATACATTTATTACTTCTCTAAGTAAAAAAATCTGAATGTCTTAGGGACATAACTCTGCCAATATTTTTTTTTACCTAGATACAAGGAAATAAAATCACTTGTATAAGTATCCTACAAATTTACCTATATAAGTATATTAATATCACTTCTTCGAGTAAATAAAAATAACTTGTACAAGTAGTACCCCTGACTGTCAACTGCTAGCTTTATGCCGAAAATGGCAAACAAGCAATGTGTAAAACCGAGTAAAAAAACATATCCAACTGACAAAATACAACCATGACAACTTCGACAAATGGCGGCTATAAACTGGAAATGTAGACAAAATCAATACTGGACCAGATTCCGGAAGTGGACAAGGCTAATTCTGGGTTTACCAAACAAATACAAAAAATAAATTAAAAATAAAATCGCCTGAAATCGCCATAGGTGACAATCAAATAAAACTCTTGAATTGAAAATTATGAAAAAGAAAAACATGAAAAAAGAAAAAAGTAATAATTTTTTTTTACAGAAACTAATTGGAAGAGTAAACAAATGTTCATGTATAAATCTAATAAAATGTTACTTTCACTTTCTTCCTCACTAAAAATAAATTGACATTAGATATTTGTATAATATAATAAAATTGAGAATGGAAATGGAGAATATGTCAAAGAGACAACAACCCGACCAAAGAGCAGACAACAGATGAAGGCCAGCAATGGGTCTTCAACGCAGCGAGAAAATCCCACACCCTTTAGGTGGTCCTCAGCTGGCCCCTAAATAAAATTGTGTATTAGACAGTGAAAATGGATGTCACACTAAACTCCAAAACATATAAAGACTAACAAAGGCTAACTAAACACATTACTACAGATCTATGAGGTAATTATTTCTCAATTTTGTAGGAAAAGTAAATATCTGGAAGGGTAAGTGAATTTAGAAAAGTGTTGGCCTGCTGGGCCAGTTAAAAAAAAATCTTATTTTATAGGCTGTCCCAGAATTTATTAACTGTTTAAAAATTTCTAAAGAACTATACACATCAAAACTCATGCACATCTGGTATATTTGTTGGGTTTTCCCATTTCATTGGAAATTGTGTGAAATATTCCCCCAGACTGCCCAGGGTCTTTTTTCCCAAAATACCCAGGATTTTGAAATTAAAGAAATAAATGAAGTTTTTCTATGCGATTTTTACATGTATCCAATATATACTAGTCAACAAAAGAAACGATACAAGACTTTTTTTTCAAATTAAAGATAAAGTTTTCCGTTCATTGGACCAATATTGAAGGAAGTAATACTGAATCATTATGGAAATATAAATCCGTTTAAAAAAAAAATTTTTTTTGCTTTTGTGACGTTTTTTCGCGATTTTTTTTTTTTTTTACAAAATTTACATAAAACGACAATTTTAAAAACAGAAGTTCCAACTAATGATGCCAACCTCTCATTTAAAGGTAAAGACAGTGTTTGCCATCAATATTTTTTTTTAAATCATACAGTTTCTTCGTTTATTAGTTAAGCAAAGTTCGGCCCCACGAGAAATCGTTAAAATGTATACATTATCAACTGATTTACCATAGACAGTATGTGTAAAGTGATATTCAAAAAGCGGTAACAATCTTAAAAATAATCCGAAAGGTTCCAAATTTACTGTGTATTGTTTTCATATCTAAAGCATTGATTTGAGGCGAAAATAAAAAAAAAAAATTTGCAATTTTTGAGATTTTAAAAAAACACTTTTTTTCCCAAAAATTGAAAAAAAACAATATTTCAACCCATTAGTTACAACATGAACATAACTTTATTAGCATATTGAATATTTTTAAACAAATTTGAAATTTTATCTAGTACTTAGAAAATTATGTTTCGATTTTTTATTCAACTTTCAGCAAAACTAATTTACACTCTATGATCGTTTACACGGAATTTAGATACTGAAATGAAAGCTTTTTAAGTGCATTTCATTTTGTTTTATATGTAACACTTTTTGGTAAATTTTATTTCAAAGTCGTGTATCGTTTCTTTTGTTGACTAGTATATTTGTACTTTTATTTTCTGAATCTTTAATTTTTGTCGAGCCTGCAACTTTGTTTATTATTAGCATATTGAATATTTTTAAACAAATTTGAAATTTTATCTAGTACTTAGAAAATTATGTTTCGATTTTTTATTCAACTTTCAGCAAAACTAATTTACACTCTATGATCGTTTACACGGAATTTAGATACTGAAATGAAAGCTTTTTAAGTGCATTTCATTTTGTTTTATATGTAACACTTTTTGGTAAATTTTATTTCAAAGTCGTGTATCGTTTCTTTTGTTGACTAGTATATTTGTACTTTTATTTTCTGAATCTTTAATTTTTGTCGAGCCTGCAACTTTGTTGCAGAAAGCTCGACATAGGGATAGTGATCCAGCGGCGGCGGCAGCATTAGCTAACCTCTTAAAAGCTTTATATTTTAGAAGGTGGAAGACCTGGATGCTTCATACTTTGTCATATGTCCAATGTCCTTGACCTCATTTTCATGGTTCAGTGACCACTTGAAAAAAAAAGTTCAAATTTTTTGTAATGTTGTATTCTCTCTTATTATAAGTAATAGGATTACTATATTTGATATGTGCGTACCTTGCAAGGTCCTCATGTCTGTCAGACAGTTTTCACTTGACCTCGACCTCATTTCATGGATCAGTGAACAAGGTTAAGTTTTGGTGGTCAAGTCCATATCTCAAATACTATAAGCAATAGGGCTAGTATGTTCAGTGTATGGAAGGACTAAGGTGTACATGTCCAACTGGCAGGTGTCATCTGACCTTGACCTCATTTTCATGGTTCAGTGGTTATAGTTAAATTTTTGTGTTTTGGTCTGGTTTTCTCATACTTTATGCAATAGGTCTACTATATTTGTTGTATGGAACAATTGTAAGGTGTACATGTCTAGCGGGCAGATGTCATGTGACCTAGACCTCATTTTCATGGTTCAGTGGTCAATGTTAAATTTTTGTGTTTTGGTCTGTTTTTCTCATACTATATGCAATAGGTCTACTATATTTGTTGTATGGGACGATTGTAAGGTGTACATGTCTAGCGGGCAGATGTCATGTGACCTTGACCTCATTTTCATGGTTCAGTGGTCAAAGTTAAGTTTTTGAGTTTTGGTCTTTTTATCTAATACAATATGCCATAGGTCTACTATATTTGGTGTATGGAAATGTTTTATGATCTTTATGTCAATCGCACAGGTTTTATTTGACCGTGACCTCATTTTCACGGTTCATTGCACAGTGTTAAGGTTTTGTGTTGTGTTCTATTTTTCTTAAACTATAAGTAATCGGTCAACTATATATGTTGTATAGAAGCATTGCTAGCTGTATATGTCTGCCTGGCATGGTTCATCTGACCTTGACCTCATTTTCAAGGTTCATTGGTCTATGTTTAGTTATCTTGGTTAATGTTAATTTTATGTGACAGTTGTTATAAAGCTTAGCTTTATACTTAGGACTATCAACATAATATCAATGATCAGTATAGAAGGCGAGACATTTCAGCGTGTGCACTCTTGTTTATTTCTGGAAAAGAATAAAAGTTCTATATTGAAATATTATTATCCTGAAATCCTGAACATACAGTATGTTTATAAAGGCTGTGCATAAAAGAACCATGACAACAACTCATTACTCTTGGAAGGCTTAATGTACATGTCTATTCCCATCAATCATATACCCTTTTTTCCAGTGGCAATCAAATTCCCTTCCCTCTTTTGTCCCACTTACATTTTTATAAGCCCGTTTACGGGACGTATTATGGTACACTGTTATTTGTCGGTCTCTCTGTCCATCTGTCCGTCCGTCAGTCCTGTTCATGTCATTGCAACTCCTCTAAAACCACACAACAGAAATTCATGAACTTTGTAGATAATGAGGACATACTAAAAAGATGTGCATATAGAGAGAAAATTACGATTCAATTTTTATACGACCACAAATTGAAAAAATTTTGGTCGTATATTGGTATCACGTTGACGTCGTCGTCGTCCGAAGCCATTTGGTTTTCGCACTATAACTTTAGTATAAGTAAATAGAAATCAATGAAATTTTAACACAAGGTTTATGACCATAGCATAAAAGGAAGGTTGGAATTGATTTTGGGAGTTTTGGTCCAACAGTTTAGGAATTAGGGGCCAAAAACCCTTGCAGAAATAAATCCTGACAATTTTTTTTAAACAGGATATCTCAAGATTAACCTGGGAAATCCTGAAAATATCCTGTAAAGCATTTAGCCCCTTTTTTAGGGAAAAAGTTGATTATACAGGAAATGTCAGGACTTTCAAATCAAGCAGCTTTAAACATGTTAAACTAGGGGAATTCTCAGGATATCTCAAGACTTTCAAAAATAAATATAATATAGACCAGGATATGTCAGGACTTTTCCTTTAGGAGATAACTGTATTGTATTTTAAGCTCCGACGGCATCAATTGGGGATTTGATGGTCGCAAATTAAGTTTACTGGCGACGCGTTTAGCGGAGACAGTAAACGGGTATTTGCGACCATCAAATCCCAAATTGATGATCAGGGACTAAACTTACCTGTTTTTTTCAGGGGCCCGCTTAAAATTTTAGGAGCCCACTAATCTTTATACTAAAATAAAACAAAACTGAAAATTACTTAGTATATATACTTACAAACAGTGTTCCAGCTTAAATCTCAGGGGAGAAGGGTGCTAGTTTTCTGAAAGGGCACTTTAGCGCAATAACCCGGATTGTAAGGATACTTTGTATAAATTACCTTGAATATAGCTATAGGCTCAGCTGGAGAACATTAGTTGTTACTTAAACCTTATTCAGAAATTAATATGTTCTTGATGTTGGTTCCAGTCAGATTTTGTTTTTATCAAATTATCATACCATGAAGCAAAGCATATCATTTTGATGTTTATGTTAACAAACTTGTACATTTGTTAAGTGCTCCCACGTAAGGAGGATCATTAATACAAGAAGTAAAACAGGAAGTAGTCTTCATATATGTTCAAATACAAACTTCTTTGATTCTTCTTTAAATGTATGTTCATGGTATGAAACAAAACAGTTTTTCTAATGAAGCCTTATTGTGAAATCCTACTTGTAGTCTTGAAAATGTTTTCTGTGGTAACACATTATAATATTTGAATTATTGCCACCAGAAATGTATCATAAGATTTGACAATACTTATTTTAGGTTGTTTCCTAACAAAATTATCTCCCTTCAAATTTTCAACTTCTGTTGACCTTTAGACAATATGGCTCTTTCTTTGAACATTAAATATTATCTCAATCCAAGCCATCCTCTAATAGTGTTGATCAAAATATATTTTTCAATAAGTTTTTATACGACCGCAAAATTTGAAAAAATTTTCGTCGTAATATATATTGCTATCACGTTGGCGTCGTCGTCGTCCGAATACTTTTAGTTTTCGCACTCTAACTTTAGTAAAAGTGAATAGAAATCTATGAAATTTTAACACAAGGTTTATGACCACAAAAGGAAGGTTGGTATTGATTTTGGGAGTTTAGGTCCCAACAGTTTAGGAATTAGGGGCCAAAAAGGGACCCAAATAAGCATTTTTCTTGGTTTTCGCACCATAACTTTAGTATAAGTAAATAGAAATCTATGAAATTTAAACACAAGGTTTATGACCATAAAAGGAAGGTTGGTATTGATTTTGGGAGTTTTGGTCCCAACAGTTTAGGAATAAAGGGCCCAAAGGGTCCAAAATTAAACTTTGTTTGATTTCATCAAAATTGAATAATTGGGGTTCTTTGATATGCCGAATCTAACTGTGTATGTAGATTCTTAATTTTTGGTTCTGTTTTCAAATTGGTCTACATTAAGGTCCAAAGGGTCCAA
The DNA here is from genome assembly GCA_019925275.1 of Mytilus edulis. NCBI lineage: Eukaryota > Metazoa > Mollusca > Bivalvia > Mytilida > Mytilidae > Mytilus > Mytilus edulis. The sequence continues at coordinate 12,942,953 of CM034351.1, forward strand.
AATTAAACTTAGTTTGATTTTAACAAAAATTGAATCCTTAGGTTCTTTGATATGCTGAATCTAAAAATGTACTTAGATTTTTTATTATTGGCCCAGTTTTCAAGTTGGTCCAAATCGGGGTCCAAAATTAAACTTTGTTTGATTTCATCAAAAATTGAATAATTGGGGTTCTTTGATGTGCCAAATCTAACTGTGTTTGTAGATTCTTAATTTTTGGTCCCGTTTTAAAATTGGTCTACATTAAAGTCCAAAGGGTCCAAATTAAACTAAGTTTGATTTTAACAAAAATTGAAATCTTGGGCTCTTTGATATGCTGAATCTAAACATGTACTTAGATTTTTGATTATGGGCCCAGTTTTTAAGTTGGTCCAAATCAGGATCCAAAATTATTATATTAAGTATTGTGCAATAGCAAGAAATTTTCAATTGCACAGTATTCAGCAATAGCAAGAAATCTTCAATTGCACAGTATTGTGCAATAGCAAGAAATCTTCAATTGCACAATATTGTGCAATAGCAAATATTTTCAATTGCACAGTATTGCACAATAGCAAGAAATATCTTAATTGCACAATATTGGGCAATAGCAAGAAATTCCAATTGGATTTCAATTGGAGTTATCTTTCTTTGTCCAGAATAGTAGTTGAATCAACTTAAATCATTGTTTTATACAATATACAATGTATATTCACTTTCACTACCAACTGATAGATTAAAACAATCTTTACCATTCAGTGATAACAAGCACTTTTTTTACATTTTAATATTTTATGATGTATTTAAATGAGTAGTTATTGTTGCAAACTTCATTAGAAGTTTGAATTGAGATCAGTTTTGAAAAAAGGGAAAGGGGGATGTGAAAAAAAAATTGGGGGGTCAATTATTTTCATTTCAGATTTCAGTAATAAAAAGAAAATGTCTTCAAACATTTTTTTGAGAGGATTAATATTCAACAGCATAGTGAATTGCTCAAAGGCAAAAAAATTTTTTTTAACTTCATTAGACCACATTCATTCTGTGTCAGAAACCTATGCTGTGTCAACTATTTAATCACAATCCAAATTTAGAGCTGAATCAAGCTTGAATATTGTGTCCATACTTGCCCAACCGTTCAGGGTTCAACCTCTGCGGTCGTATAAAGCTGCGCCCTGCGGAGCATCTGGTTAATGAAGATTGGATATCAAACTAGAAATTGGGATTTTTATTCACGAGATTTTAAATTTCGTTTTTTTTATCAAATATTTTTGTAAAAAAGCGATTCAGGGACAAGTTACCGTCTAAAACATGCTTGTAATGACTCACAGGACAATAAGAAAAACATCCCTTTCACGATGCTTATTGAATAGTAAAATAGAAAACACTGTTCAATAATGAAATTATCGTAGAAAATTTAGCAGAACTAGGAAAACATGCGGAAAGAAGAAGGTATATATATGCAACATCGTGACTCCGGATTGAAAACATAGCTATTCGACTGGGTTCAGTTATTAGAAATAACCTACTGGTTTTCGGAAATACTCTATATTTCTATATCGCTTTGATAAGACAAACAGGTTTCCTTTTAGGAACAGTCTTTGTTAATATCGCGGGGGAAAGGGTACAAATGGGATTTACTTCAATTTTTTTACAGTCGCCGGCTGGGCGACCATGATGACTAAATATATTCGCCCAGCCGAAAATCTGGTCGCCTCGGGCGACTGGGCGAGCGTTAAGTTTAGTCCCTGTCAGATGCCGTCGGATCTTAAAATACAATATTGTTATCTCCATTCTAATGAAACTGACAGAAAACAACGTTAAAACATGTATTTAAAATTTGTCATATGCCGTCTGCGCTTGCGCGTACGTCCCATAGCATCAATTGTCAATTGATGCCATGTAAGAAAGTGACGTTATCCAATCAAAATGAACGTTACAAACGTTGTTGCATTAGAATCAATATTCATCCTACTTTCAGAAACTTTACACTATTTTCTTCCTGAATGAATAAACCGAAATAAAGTCCTTAATGATTCCTGGTATTGGGACTTCAGAAATAATATAATCTGTATCACAAATTCAAATAAAAACAATCTTTGGGGCTGAAATTAACTATTGTTTGTTAAATTAAATAAGTTTTTTTGGCCTTAAGGATTTGTGAAGGGTGATAGAATCGGGGGAAGAATCACAAATTATTTTGTCAAACATTTTTAAAATACACAAGTTATGGTGTTAATTAAAAATATTAAACATATTTTGACAGTTAACTTATTTACACAGTTACTGCTGATCTCCCTGTTCAGGAAGCATACAGATTTTCAGTTTGACAGTATTTCAAAGTCAGAGATTTTTGCGATAAAAACAGCAGGGTGTCCAAGAAACACCTAAGCTTGTCTGGCATAGTCGAGGATTACAATGTCCACTGGCAGTTTTGCAAGACGGGGCCACAAGCCGGGTTCTGTAGCCCAGCTTGTCCAGAGGCGGATTTAGGGGCCCCCCTTTTCTGGAATTTTTGTTGTTGATTATATAGGGAATCACTAAGGCATGACCGAAGCGGGCCCCCTCTTAGACAGTCAGTAGGCCCCCACTTACTAAGATCTGCGACTGTTGTCTGTACTTCAGAGTAATCTTGGACTAAGCCTTAGCAGGTTAAGATCATAATTATGTCATGTTTTCAATTCCCGCATCTGCGCAGAAATCTACAATGTACTTCCTTTTTCCGGTCTCGTTTGCATGAAATTTTGAGTAAAATATATATTTATCAGTCTAGTATAAAATAGGAAGGAACGCAATATCAATTTCATTTTAAATAATTCTTTGATATGAAAAAAACGTTACCTAATGATAGGGCCACCCTTAAAAAAAATGTTTGTTTGGCATTGCCGACCCACACTATCAGCAGGTGGGTAGGTAGGTAGGGAATTTTTTTTTTTTTTTACATTTAAAAGCTGTATACAATCATGTAAATCATGAAGTCTCTAGATCAATGTTGTCTAAAGCATTGCAGCATTGTTGTGTGTACATGCTGGTGGTTTCTTTGAAAGGGGTCAACCGTCAATGTCACATTCTACATCATATGGATAATTTCATGTAAGACAGTCAGTTTTATTGGCAGAGTTAACCAAAGTACCCCGAAAAAAACACAGAACTGAGGCAGGAAACTGACAAATTAACCATATAAAATGTATGACTTGAAAATTGAACTTTTATTGTGGGACTGCCCATTGAACAAAGGCCTGATGTCACATTTGAAGTTGTGGTCACAGTTTGGTAAAATTACCACAAGTTAAATGGCTCAACCACTACGGCTCCTTGTATAAATGGACAAAGATTTAAAACTTTGATTGTTTGCTTTGGTTTTATAAACATCACTTTCTACACCATATGGGTAATTTCATGGCAGTCAGTTTTAGTGGCGTACTAATTAAACCATAGTACTTGAAGGAAAACGCCAACCTGCGGGAGGAAAACTAACCCTTTTCATATATGACATGAAAATCAAACCTTAATTTTGTAGCTGCCCAACTAGGGCTCAAACCAATACCTAGAGGCTAGTAATCATACATGTTAGGTGTGACGAACTACCATACAAACAAGCATACTGCCCCTGATAAGTTTTGAGGATAAAGGATCTGAACCAAACCAATACCTAGAGGCTAGTAATCATACATGTAAGGTGTGACGAACTACCATACAAACAAGCATACTGTCCCTGATAAGTTTTGAGGATAAAGGATCTGAACCAAACCAATACCTAGAGGCTAGTAATCATACATGTAAGGTGTGACGAACTACCATACAAACAAGCATACTGCCCCTGATAAGTTTTGAGGATAAAGGATCTGAACCAAACCAATACCTAGAGGCTAGTAATCATACATGTAAGGTGTGACGAACTACCATACAAACAAGCATACTGTCCCTGATAAGTTTTGAGGATAAAGGATCTGAACCAAACCAATACCTAGAGGCTAGTAATCATACATGTAAGGTGTGACGAACTACCATACAAACAAGCATACTGTCCCTGATAAGTTTTGAGGATAAAGGATCTGAACCAAACCAATACCTAAAGGCTGGTAATCATACATGTAAGGTGTGACGAACTACCATACAAACAAGCATACTGTCCCTGATAAGTTTTGAGGATAAAGGATCTGAACACAATTAGGATAGCAAAATATTAAATATTTGGAAGGTTGGCACAAATAGACATGGTGTTTATACTAATATTATCCAAGTGCAAGGTTTTTCAGGGCTAGGTTTAAAACGTATGATAAATTCAAAATGGAAATGCAGCACGACAGACAATTTTTGCAGATAAATAAATTATGGGTTGTAATGCTTGTTTGATTAACAGAAATCTGGACATGCATTACATGAATACAGATAAATTAATGAGCCCTTAGAATTGTGGAAAAGGAGGGGATTTTATTCATCACTAGTACACTAGATACATTTATAAATATGTTTCTGTCAGTATCTTTTATGTTTTAAGAATTATCTTATTCATGTTAAGAAGAAAGGCAAGAAAAGGGGGAAGTACTTCAATAGACACAAGATGCTAGTCTTTAAAATATGTATGTTTTGTACCAGGCTAGCATCTACTGGTACAAAACTACTATAAACCTGTAAATCTGGGACCATTTTGGTCTTTAAGCTTTGGTGCTTACAGCCATAATTATCTTGAATGCTGCATGATTGTGGTTCTGACAATAGTAGATACTTTGTTCTCTGGTTCAAGGGAAAATGTGTCAATGATAAATTTCAAATATTTAATAAGTTCAAAACATGTAAGAGCCACACATATTTGTTCTGTGATGTCCTGGTGAAAAACTTCTATCTCACGAAGCGACAAAGCCAAGCAGAAATCATCTGTTTCTGCTTTACAAAAGATAAAATTTGAGTCCTCTACAAGGTCTCTCAGAACGTTTCTTTCAAAGAATAGCTTAAAATTTTATTTTTGATAAAATCCATCTCCCTTAACCAATGGATTGCAGCATAGGGAGATGCTTTCCCCTGCCGGCCTCTTTGACATTAGGAATAGGATCCCAGTTAGGGCAACCAGTCCGGTACCCACGAATGTAGTTCTTAAAAAAAATATATAACTTTTGTTATAAATTGTGTAGTGTTATTATCATGATTATTTCACTAGTTCTGTAACTGACTGTAGATGTATTTTAAAGGGTCTGCTTTCTAGTTTAAATTTCTGTAAAAATTTTGCTTGATTTCAATGTAATCTAGCGTCAGTACATAGAGTAAATTGCCTAAATTCTAGCCTTTATTCTTCCCTGGAAGTAGACAGACTGACCCTGTTGTCAATAAAAACAAATTTTTGCAACGGAATGACGGTCATGAGGTACTGAGATTGTGCTTAGACACTGCAAAATGAATGCCTAACATGAACCAGAAGTCCCAAGGTGGCTATCAAAATTATTTATTGAACAGGACCCTATGTATTTACTATGATTTTCAATGCGTTCCAATAGGGCAAATAATTGGGTCCCCGTTCCATTACTTTTGGCAGACTTTTTCTATCCCATGTCATTTAAATGTTTGCTCCCAACACACATGAATACAGTGCAAGGCAAGCGCTTTTAAGATTGCGATTTGAAATAAGTAAAGCCAGGAAAAAACTCCGCGGATACGATCAAATTCCGGCACAATTTCGATTTTTTTTAAATAAAAAAATAAATAATTCTGAAACGCAAATAAAATTATTTGGGCGGAAAGTTTTTTAGTGGGTCGGGCGGCAATGCCAAACAAATGAAATTTTATTTTAGGCCTTGTTTACAGGTTTTCATCTGGGTATTTATTTCACATTTTTTATAAAACTTTATTTGCAGTTTCTTATCATGTTAATTGACTGTTGGCAGAAGGGGTATGTAATATAAAGTGGCATAAAGTCCATGAAGACAGACTTAACATAACATATTGAAGTTGAAATTAGAGTTTAACAAAGGCCCACGTGTAATCCTTGTTGACAGTTGCAGAACTTGGACCAACAGATTTCACTTTGGGTATTTGATAAAATTGATAATTAGCTTAAGACAGGGGTTTTAATACTTTACTTTAAGTTTTTTTTTTTTAATGATTTATGCTGAAATTGAAGATGTTTTAACAATATAAAAATACTGAGATGCGGTATGATTGCGAATGAGACAACTCTCCACCAGACAAAAGTGACAGAACTAATTTAGACAAATGGTTGCTACAAAGACTTTAACATGTTTCTGATTAACAATGATTAAGGGCTATTGTCCTTAATTGATTGAAACATAACTGTTAATGACATTTCTGTGTAATAACTTGCATTCAATTATGAAAGTGCCAATTTTCACTTATAAAATGTTATACTACTCAGGAGTTATGGCTCTTGATTGTTTTAACGTGACACTAAAATTTAGGCAAAATCTGAAAGTACAGCATCTATTTAAAATAAGAGTGATTTTGTTCTAAAATTATATAATACAATTTTTTTTATGGTGGTATGTTACATAACACAAATTTGGATGTTAATCATAGTTTAGAGACAATACAGATTTGATCAATTTCAATAATTAAACATATTGGGACAATCTAAATATGACATCATAATTACAGTTTCATTATTCCTCATCAAATAACAACTGAGTACAAATTTGATACAATGTTTTCTTTTTCTTTTACAGGATATAATGGCAAGTTGGGATGAGGTAAGTTTTTCTTCTTAAAAGTCATATGACCTATATTGTGAATACACTGTACAAAAAGATACAGGCATGTAGTATTCTCATAGTCAGACCTATGTTGTCAATAAACTGTACAGAAAGATACAGGCGTGTAGTATTCTCATAGTCAGTCAGTGTCATGTGACCTATGTTGTCAATAAACTGTATAGAAAGATACAGGCGTGTAGTATTCTCATAGTCAGTCAGTGTCATGTGACCTATGTCATGTGACCTATGTTGTCAATAAACTGTACAGAAAGATACAGGTGTGTAGTTTTGTAAGAAGGAGAATAGGAAAAAATCAATATCATTACAGTGAGAAGAATTTCAATATACAAAATTCCAGGGGAGAAAAAAAGAGATGTAAGATATCAAAGGATATTAACAACTCTTTTACAATGTAAGTTGAAGAGAAAGTGACAACGCCATGGGAAAAAATGAAAACAAAAACAATTCAAACAACACTCTTCAAAGTATTACTTAAAAAACTAAAGATCGAGCAATACAAACCCCAGCAAAAACTGATGCATACTACAGTTATCTATAAAGTCTTTTCTAAAAAAAACTATAGACAACAATTTTACTCCGTTTTGGTAATTACTGGATTTGATATAAGCTATTGAAACTGTAAACATGTAGCTTATTATATTCAATTATTTTGTTTATGATACATTTGTATGTTCTAGAGGAAAATGTTAAAACTTTGTTTTGCTTACAGAAACTTCTTACAGCTGCAAGGAAGGGGAATAAAAAAGAGGTAGAATCATGTGTAAAGAACAGAGCTAATTTGGAATGTAGAAGTGATGATATTGTAAGTGAAGTAAAATGTATTTATTATATATAGTACACACAATATGAATCAGTTAGTGTTCAGTGATTCAATGTTAATTTCTGATTATTGCAAATAGTCTTCAAAATATTAAGAAACATGATTACACATCCCAAATGTATATAGAACTCTTGTATTCCACAAAAACAGTGCAAAACATTATTTCACAACACCAATATAGTCAACTCCAGTATTCAACACAAACAGTGAGAAACATCAGTACGCAACATTAATGTATACAACTCCTATATTCAACACCTATACCCAAGTAAAACAGCGAAAAAACACATTAAGTACACAAAGTAGAAAGAGAATGCCATGGCCAGACGAAAAGACAAATAACAGCTACAAACAAACTAACTTGAAATACTTCATTACACTGATGAATACCACTCCAGTTTGTATGTCAAAGGGTTGCTGTCTGATACTTCCTAACTGCATGAACTGTATACAACTGACATATTGTGATTTACTTCATTACACTGATGAATACCACTCTAGTTTGTATGTCAAAGGGTTGCTGTCTGATAATTTGTAAGCGTATACAATTGAAATATTGTGATTTACTTCATTACACTGACGAATACCACTCCAGTTTGTATGTCAAAGGGTTGCTGTCTAATAATTTGTGAGCATACACAACTGAAACATTGTGATTTATTCATTTCACTGATGAATACCACTCTAGTTTGTATGTCAAAGGGTTGCTGTCTAAAACCTCTTAACTGCATACAACTGAAATATTGTGATTTATTTTATTATACTTTAAGACACTTAACATACACTTTCATGGTATTCTATTAAAAAAATCCTTTGGTTTTACATAAATCTTGCATCATCATGACACAAGACATGACACAGGATCATACAACAATCATTTACCAATTCTGTATTAAACATGACATGTGGCACCTGATCATATAACATTCACTACCACTCCTGTACTGAACATGACATGTGACACCTGATCATACAACATTCATTTATCACTCCTCTACTGAACATGACACATGACACCTGATCATACAACATTCATTAACCACTCCTGTACTGAACATGACATGTGACACCTGATCATACAACATTTGTTACCACTCCTATACTGAACATGACATGTGACACCACATCATACAACATTCATTAACCACTCCTGTACTGAACATGACATGTGACACCTGATCATACAATATTCATTACCACTCCTGTACTGAACATGACATGTGACACCTGATCATACAACATTCAATTAACACTCCTCTACTGAACATGATATGAGACACCTGATCATACAACATTTGTGACAACTCCTCTACTGAACATGACATGTGACACCTGATCATACAACATTCAATTAACACTCCTGTACTGAACATGACATGCAACACCTGATCATACAACATTCGTTACCAGTCCTGTACTGAGCATGATATGTGACACCTGATCATACACCATTCATCCACCACTCCTCTACTGAACATGACATGTGACACCACATTATACAAAATTCATTTACTACTTCTGTACTGAACATGACATGTGATGCCTGATCATACAACATTCATTCACCACTCCTGTACTAAACATGACATGCGACACCTGATCATACAACATTCGTTACCAGTCCTGTACTGAGCATGATATGTGACACCTGATCATACAACATTCATCCACCACTCCTCTACTGAACATGACATGTGACACCACATTGTACAAAATTCATTTACTACTTCTGTACTGAACATGACATGTGACACCTGATCATACAACATGCATTCACCACTCCTGTACTAAACATGACATGTGACACCTGATCATACAATATTCGTTACCACTCCTGTACTGAACATGACATGTGACACCACATCATACAACATTCATTAACCACTCCTGTACTGAACATGACATGTGACACCTGATCATACACCATTCATTCACCACTCCTGTACTACACATGACATGAGACACCTGATCATACAACATTCATCCACCACTCCTGCACTGAACATGACATGTGACACCACATCATACAACATTCATTAACCACTCCTGTACTGAACATGACATGTGACACCTGATCATACAATATTCATTTACCACTCCTGTACTGAACATGACATGTGACACCACATCATACAACATTCATTAACAACTCCTGTACTGAACATGACATGTGACACTTAATCATACAACATTCATTAACAACTCCTGTACTGAACATGACATGTGACACTTAATCATACAATATTCATTTACCACTCCTGTACTGAACATGAAATGTGACACCACATCATACAACATTCAATAACCACTCCTGTACTGAACATGACATGTGACACCTGATCATACAATATTCATAACCACTCCTGTACTGAACATGACATGTGACACCTGATCATACAACATTCAATTAACACTCCTCTACTGAACATGACATGTGACACCTGATCAAACAACATTCATTAACCACTCCTGTACTGAACATGAAATGAGACACCTGATCATACAACATTTGTTACCACTCCTCTACTGAACATGACATGTGACACCTGATCAAATAACATTCATTAACCACTCCTGTACTGAACATGACATGTGACACCTGATCATGCAACATTCATTCACCACTATAGTACTGAACATGACATGTGACACTTGATCATACAACATTCATTCACCACTCTTGTACTGAACATGACATGTGACACCTGATCATACAACATTCATCCACCACTCCTGCACTGAACATGACATGTGACACCACATCATACAACATTCATCCACCACTCCTGTACTGAACATGACATGCGACACCTGATCATACACACATCCATCTTAAATCACTTTACATTTCACCACTCTGCACTGACTAACTGAACACTCATGAACATGAGACACTCCTGATCATACATACACTGATCAATATCATTCCACTCTGCACTTAACATGACATGTGACACCATCATACAACATTCATTAACCACTCCTGTACTGAACATGACATGTGACACCTGATCATACAATATTCATTTACCACTCCTTACTGAACATGACATGGACACCTGATAACATTCACAACATTTGATTTACCATCCATTACTGAACATGACATGTGACACCTGATCATACAATATTCATTTACCACTCCTTACTGAACACGACATGCGACACCTGATCATACAACATTCATCAACCACTTCTGCACTGAACATGACATGTGACACCACATCATACAACATTCATTAACCACTCCCTACTGAACATGACATGTGACACCTGATCATACAATATTCATTTACCACTCCTGTACTGAACATGACATGAGACACCTGATCATACAACATTCATCCACCACTTCTGACTGAACATGACATGTGACACCTATCATACAACATTCATACACCACTCCGTACTGAACATGACATGTGACACTGATCATCAACATATTCATCTTACCATCCTGTACTGAACATGACATTGTGACACCTGATCATACAACATTCATCCAACCACTACTGTATGAACATGGACATGTGACACCTGATCATACAACATTCATCCCACCCAAAGAATTAAACCTGTCCTACCCTCTGAACATGACATGTGACACCTGATCATGAACATTCATCCACCACTCCTTACTGAACATGATATGTGACACCTGATCATACAACATTCACTTTACCACTCCTGTACTGAACATGAAAATATGACAACTGATCATACAACATTCATTCACCACTCCTATACTGAACTGATATGTGACACTCATCATACAACATTCTTTACCACTCCTGTACTGAACATGAATATGACACTGATCATACAACATTCATCCACCACTCCTATACTGAACATGATATGTGACACCTGATCATACAACATTCATTTACCATTTCTGTACTGAAGCATGACATGTGACACCTGATCATACATCATTCATTATTCACTCTGTAATGAACATGACATGTGACACTGATCATACACATTCATCACCACTCCTTACTGAACATACATGTGAACAACATTGTACAACATTCATTTACCATCTGTACTGAACATGAATGCATATGTGTAACATGATCATACAACATTCATTCACCACTCTGTAATGACATGAATTATGACATCTGATCATACACATTAGTTACACCAGTCCTGTACTGAAACATGACATGTGACACCTGATCATACAACATTCATTCACCAATCTTGTATAACATGACACGTGATACCTGATCAACACATTCATTTACCACTTTTGTACTGAAACATGACATGTGATACCTTTCATACAACATTCATTACAATCTTACTGACACATTATGTGACGACATGAGCATACACATACATATATTTACCACTTCTACTAAACATGACATGTGTTAAACCTGTAACATGTGACATAGCTAATACATACTTTACACCAACATGTGAACATACAATAATCACTCTTATACTCAAACCAACTGACATAGCAATAACTACACTTTATACTCAACACCACATTACATTGCAATAACTCTTATACCAAACTCAACATGTGACATACAATGACACTTTTATATCAACACCAACATGTGACATAACCATGACATGCTTATCCTCAGCACCAACATCTGCATAGCATTGACATTGTTTTACTAAACATCATCATTTGACTTAGCCATGACACTATTTTCCATAACACCAACATGTGACATATCACTGACACTCTTATACTCAACACTAACATGTGACATATCACTGACACTCTTATACTCAACACCAACATGTGACATAGCAATGACACTCTTATACTCAACACCAACATGTGACATAGCAATGACACTCTTATACTCAACACCAACAAGTGACATAGCCATTACACCCTTATACTCCTCACCAACATGTGACATATCACTGACACTCTTATACTCAACACCAACATGTGACATAGCCATTACACTCTTATACTCAACACCAGCATGTGACATAACAATGACACTCTTATAATCAACACCAACATGTGACATATCACTGACACTCTTATACTTAACACCAACATGTGACATAGCAATGACACTCTTATACTCAACACCAACTAGTGACATAGCAATACCACTCTTATACTGCTCACAAACATGTAACCATACCACTCTTATATTTAACAGAAACATGTGACATAGCACATTGTAGCAATGACACTCCTATACTCAACCCCAATATGTGACATATCAATGAAACTTGTACTCAACCCCAATATCTGACATATCACTGACACTATTATACTCAGCATCAATGACACTCTTATACTGCTCACAAACATGTGACATATCAGCAACGCAAACAAAAAGTAAAAACACGGCTTATTGAAATTCTTCACTTATACTCAACACAAACATACACCACTGCTATATTACCATAATAAGCAACAGCACATTTAATTTGAAGTAACTGTTCTACACCACACAAACATTTTACATGGAAATACCACTGAATTTTTTTTTTTTATTCTGAATCAACACAAAATACTGTTAATCAGACAGGTTTTAATGGACAACAAATATTTGTTTGAATTATATAAAGTAGGATCTCATTTTTCCTGTTTCATTAATATGAATCAGAAAATATAATTTGTTTTTATTTTTCTTGAAATAATTTTTTTTTTAACTTTGTTAATCAGACAGATTTAATAATAAAAAAAAAAATTGACAGAATTATATAAAGTGGGGCCTCATTTTATTTGTAACACAGAACTGAATCAGATAGTAAAGGTTTTATTTTGTTACCTGACGAAAAATTATTTTGTAAACATCTGATTTTAATGAGAAGTTGATGAGAACAAGTTGTGTTAACATCTTTAGTCATATAATGTTAATTCTACAGATCTAATGTAAAACATCTTTTAAAAATAACAAATACTTGACAGAATTATATAAAGTGGGGTCTTATTTTTCTTGTCTCTTCGTACTGAATCAAAAAATATAACTCGTTTCAATGTTTTTTGAAAAAAAGTTTGTTTTTTTTAACCTGACAGTTTTGATGGAAGTTCTGACATCTCACAATAAAACATGTTGTTTATTTTTTGTTTATGTAGAATATAAATACAAGTGTGACTGGTCATTTTATTCAGTTTTGACCACTGATTCATGTGATATATATTTTGTTTATATATTTATTACACAACATTGTCCAGTTTATGACACAAGTTTTGATGTCTGTTATATGTTGATATTATATATAGTATGGAAAGACACCATTAATGTTGGCGGCTGGGGGAGGACACCTGGAGGTAGTGACGTACCTCATCAGTCAGGGAAGTCAGTTAGAGGCCACATCCACCGGGGTAATGATAGATATAATCACCTTACTCTGACAAAACACCACTTTATACAGAATCTACACAAAATCATGTTGTTAATCAGACAGGTTTAATGGACAACAAATATTTGTTAGAATTATATAAAGTGGGGTCTCATTTTATTTGTAACACAGAACTGAATCAGATAGTAAAGGTTTTATTTTGTTTCCTGACGAAAAATTATTTTGTTAACATCTGATTTTAATGAGAAGTTGATGAGAACAAGTTGTGTTAACATCTTTAGTCAGATAATGTAAATTCTTCAGATCTTATGTAAAACATCTTTTAAAAATAACAAATACTTGACAGAATTATATAAAGTGGGGTCTTATTTTTCTTGTCTCTTCGTACTGAATCAGAAAATATAACTCGTTTTTATGTTTCTTGAAAAAAAGTTTTTTTTTTAACCTGACAGTTTTGATGGAAGTTCTGACATCTCACAATAAAACATGATGTTTGTTTGTTGTTTATGTAGAATATAAATACAAGTGTGACTGGTCATTTTATTCAGTTTTGACCACTGATTCATGTGATATATATTTTGTTTATATTTATTACACAACATTGTCCAGTTTATGACACAAGTTTTGATGTCTGTTATATGTTGATATTACAGAGTGGATGGACACCATTAATTTGGGCGGCTGGGGGAGGACACCTGGAGGTAGTGACGTACCTCATCAGTCAGGGAAGTCAGTTAGAGGCCACATCCACCGGGGTAATGATAGATATAATCACCTTACTCTGACAAAACACCACTTTATACAGAATCTACACAAAATCATGTTATTAATCAGACAGGTTTAATGGACAACAAATATTTGTTAGAATTATATAAAGTGGGGTCTCATTTTATTCGTAACACAGAACTGAATCAGATAGTAAAGGTTTTATTTTGTTTCCTGACAAAAAATTATTTTGTAAACATCTGATTTTTAATGAGAAGTTGATGAGAACAAGTTGTGTTAACATCTTTAGTCAGATAATGTTAATTCTACAGATCTGATGTAAAACATCTATAAAAAATAACAAATACTTGACAGAATTATATAAAGTGGGGTCTTATTTTTCTTGTCTCTTCGTACTGAATCAGAAAACATAACTTGTTTTAATGTTTCTTGAAAAAAAGTTTTTTTTTAACTTTGATCATTCTACTGAATCATTGTTAATCAGACAGATTTAATGGACAACAAATATTTGTTAGAATTATATAAAGTGGGGTCTCATTTTAATTGTCTTGTCCAGCTGAGTCCATTGATATAAATATTGTTTATGTTTCTTGATAAAAGTTTTTTTTATCTGACAGTTCTGATGGAAGTTCTGACATCTCACAATAAAACATGTTGTTTATTTGTTGTTTATGTAGAATATAAATACAAGTGTGACTGGTCATTTTATTCAGTTTTAGACCACTGATTCATGTAATTTATATTTTGTTTATATTTATTACACAACATTGTCCAGTTTATGACACAAGTTTTGATGTCTGTTATATGTTGATATTACAGTATGGAACGACACCATTAATGTTGGCGGCTGTGGGAGGACACCTGGAGGTAGTGACGTACCTCGCCAGTCAGGGCAGTCAGTTAGAGGCCACAGACGATGTAATGATAGATATAATCACCTTACTCTGACAAAACATCACTTTATACAGAATCTACACAAAATCATGTTGTTAATCAGACAGGTTTAATGGACAACAAATATTTGTTAGAATTATATAAAGTGGGGTCTCATTTTATTCGTAACACAGAACTGAATCAGATAGTAAAGGTTTTATTTTGTTTCCTGACGAAAAATTATTTTGTAAACATCTGATTTTAATGAGAAGTTGATGAGAACAAGTTGTGTTAACATCTTTAGTCAGATAATGTTAATTCTACAGATCTAATGTAAAACATCTTTTAAAAATAACAAATACTTGACAGAATTATATAAAGTGGGGTCTTATTTTTCTTGTCTCTTCATACTGAATCAGAAAATATAACTCGTTTTTATGTTTCTTGAAAAAAAGTTTTTTTTTTCACTTTGATCATTCTACTGAATCATTGTTAATCAGACAGATCTAATGGAGACCTAATATTTGAGAGAATTATATAAAGTGGGGTCTCATTTTTCTTGTCTCTTCGTACTGAATCAGAAAATATAACTTGTTTCAATGTTTCTTGAATTTTTTTTTTTTTTAACTTTGATTATTCTACAGAATCAACATAAAATCATGTTGTTAATCAGACATGTTAAATGAACAAAAAATACTTGTTAGACTTATATTAAATAGGGTTTGCTATTATTTTTTCATGTTTCGTAGAACTGAATCAGAAAATATATATTTAGTTTATAATCTTAATCTACCATTTATCAGTTTATACACAAGTATATTTTCTTCTCCGATGTTATATTTCTTACATTTTGATCAATTGTTTGACACCTCTCTTAATTTATTGTCACACACCATTAACATGTTGATATTTTATATTGTTATAGAATGGATACACAGCTTTACATTTTGCTGCTAGGAATGGACAGATTGATGTAACAAAATGGTTGATAGATCAAGGATGCAGTCCTTGGGTGAAAACAAACCAGGTAACATTCATTTTTATTCTTATTCACTATCTTTCTTCACAAAAATGTATACATTTTAAATTGATATATAGAACAAAAATTCACTTGATTTTATGTGAACCAAGTATTTAACATGGTACAGTCACTTGATTTACAAACATTTATCATACCAACCCACAAACCACACTTTAAATTACCAATCAACACGGACAAATAATCAAAGTATTTAACAAGGTGCAGTCACTTGATTTACAAACATTAATCATACCAACCCACAGACCACACTTTAAATCACCAATCAACACAGACAAATAATCAAAGTATTTAACATGGTGTAGTCACTTGATTTACAAACATTATTCATACCAACCCACAAACCACACTTTAAATCACCAATCAACACAGACAAATAATCAAAGTATTTAACATGGTGTAGTCACTTGATTTACGAACATTAATCATACCAACCCACAGACCACACTTTAAATCACCAATCAACACAGACAAATACCGTAATCAAAGTATTTAACATGGTGAAGTCACTTGATTTACAAACATTAATCATACCAACCCACAGACCACACTTTAAATCACCAATCAACACAGACAAATAATCAAAGTATTTAACATGGTGCAGTCACTTGATTTACAAACATTAATCATACCAACCCACAGACCACACTTTAAATCACCAATCAACACAGACAAATAATCAAAGTATTTAACATGGTGCAGTCACTAGAATTACAAACATTAATCATACCAAACCACAGACCACACTTTAAATCACCAATCAACATGGACAAATAATCAAAGTATTTAACATGGTGTAGTCACTTGATTTACAAACATTAATAAAACCAACCCACAGACCACACTTTAAATAAACAATCAACACAGACAAATAAAGTATTTAACATGGTGCGGTCACTTGATTTATAAACATTAATCATACAAACCCACAGACCACACTTTAAATCACCAATCAACACAGACAAATAATCAAAGTATTTAACATGGTGCAGTCACTTGATTTACAAGCATTAATAAAACCAACCCACAGACCACACTTTAAATCACCAATCAACACAGACAAATAATCAAAGTTTTTAACATGGTGTAGTCACTTGATTTACAAACATTAATCAGACCAACCTACAGACCACACTTTAAATTACCAATCAACACGGACAAATAATCAAAGTATTTAACATGGTGCAGTCACTTGATTTACAAACATTAATCATACCAACCCACAGACCACACTTTAAATCACCAATCAACACAGACAAATACGGTAATCAAAGTATTTAACATGGTGAAGTCACTTGATTTACAAACATTAATCATACCAACCCACAGACAACACTTTAAATCACCAATCAACACATACAAATACGGTAATCAAAGTATTTAACATGGTGAAGTCACTTGATTTACGAACATTAATCATACCAACCCACAGACCACACTTTAAATCACCAATCAACACAGACAAATACCGTAATCAAAGTATTTAACATGGTGAAGTCACTTGATTTACAAACATTAATCATACCAACCCACAGACCACACTTTAAATCACCAATCACACAGACAAATAATCAAAGTATTTACATGGTGAGTCACTTGATTACAAACATTAATCATACCAACCCACAGACCACACTTTAAATCACCAATCAACACAGACAAATAATCAAAGTATTTAACATGGTGCAGTCACTAGAATTACAATATTAATCATACCAAACCACAGACCACACTTTAAATCACCAATCAACACAGACAAATAATCAAAGTTTTTAACATGGTGTAGTCACTTGATTTACAAACATTAATCAACCAACCCACAGACCACACTTTAAATCACCAATCAACACAGACAATAATCAAAGTATTTAACATGGTGTAGTTACTTGATTTACAAACATTATCATACAAACCAACAGACCACACTTTAAATCACCAATCAACACGGACAAATAATCAAAGTATTTAACATGGTGTAGTCACTTGATTTACAAACATTAATCATACCAACCCACAGACCACACTTTAAATCACCAATAATCAACACAGGACAAATAATCAAAGTATTTAACATGGTGCAGTCACTTGATTTACAAACATTAATCATACCAACCACAGACCACACTTTAAATCACCAATCAACACGGACAAATAATCAAAGTATTTAACATGGTGCAGTCACTTGATTTACAAACATTATCATACCACCCACAGACCAAACTTTAAATCACCAATCAACACAGACAAATAATCAAAGTATTTAACATGGTACAGTCACTTGATTTACAAACATTAATCAACCAACCACAGACACACTTTAATCACCAATCAAACAGACAAATAATCAAAGTATTTAACATGGTACAGTCACTTGATTTACAAACATTAATCAGACCAACCACAGACCACACTTTAAATCACCAATCAACACAGACAAAATAATCAAAGTATTTAACATGGTACAGTCACTTGATTTACAAACATTTATCAAACCAACCCACAGACCACACTTTAAATCACCAATCAACACAGACAAATAATCAAAGTATTTAACATGGTCAGTCACTTGATTTACAAACATTAATCAAACCAACCCACAGACCATACTTTAAATCACCAATCAACACAGACAAATAATCAAAGTATTTAACATGTTGTAGTCACTTGATTTATAAACATTAATCATACAACCACATACCACACTTTAAATCACCAAGAATCTTAACACCGGACAAATAATCAAAGTATTTAAAATGGTGAGTCACTTGATTTACAAACATTAATCATACCAACCCACAGACCACACTTTAAATCACCAATCAACACGGACAAATATCAAAGTATTTAACATGGTGCAGTCACTTGATTTACAAACATTAATCATACAAACCAACAGACCACACTTTAAATCACCAATCAACACGGACAAATAATCAAAGTATTTAACATGGTGTAGTCACTTGATTTACAAACATTAATCATACCAACCCACAGACCACACTTTAAATCACCAATCAACACAGACAAATAATCAAAGTATTTAACGTGGTACAGTCACTTGATTTACAAACATTAATCATACCAACCCACAGACCACACTTTAAATAACCACTCAACATGGACAAATAATCAAAGTATTTACCATGGTGCAGTCACTTGATTTACAAACATTAAGCATACCAACTCACAGACCACACTTTAAATAACCAATCAACATGGACAAATAATCAAAGTATTTAACATGGTGTAGTCACTTGATTTACAAACATTAAGCATACCAACTCACAGACCACACTTTAAATAACCAATCAACATGGACAAATAATCAAAGTATTTAACATGGTGCAGTCACTTGATTTACAAACATTAATCATACAAACTTACAAACCAATCAAATGTTAACACAATGACAACCAATCAAAGTAATTAACTGCAGTCACCTGATTAACAACTATTAACATGAGTCATAAAAACTGAAATACCATAATTCAAACAATGTCAACAAAGGGATAACCAATCAAAGCATGTCAATACAATGATCACCTAGCAATCACTACAAACACACCTTCCACCAATCATACATTGCCAATACACCTTCCACCAATCATACATTACAAACACATCTTCCACCAATCATACATTACAAACACACCTCCCACCAATCATAGATTACAAACACACCTTCCACCAATCATACATTACAAACATACCTTCCACCAATCATACATTACAAACATACCTTCCACCAATCATACATTACAAACACACCTTCCACTAATCATACATTGCAAACACACCTTCCACCAATCATACATTAAAAACACACCTTCCACCAATCATACATTACAAACACACCTTCCACCAATCATACATTACAAACACACCTTCCACCAATCATACATTACAAACACACCTTCCACCAATCATACATTACAAACACACCTTCCACCAATCATACATTACAAACACACCTTCCTCCAATCATACATTACAAACACACCTTCCACTAATCATACATTACAAACACACCTTCCACCAATAATACATTACAAACACATCGTCCACCAATCATACACTACCAACACACCTTCCACCAATCATACATTACAAACACACCTTCCACCAATCATACATTACAAACACACCTTCCACCAATCATACATTACAAACACACCTTCCACCAATCATACATTACAAACACACCTTCCTCCAATCATACATTACAAACACACCTTCCACCAATCATACATTACAAACACACCTTCCACCAATCATACATTACAAACACACCTTCCACCAATCATACATTACAAACACACCTTCCACCAATCATACATTACAAACACACCTTCCTCCAATCATACATTACAAACACACCTTCCACCAATCATACATTACAAACACACCTTCCACCAATCATACATTACAAACACACCTTCCTCCAATCATACATTACAAACACACCTTCCACTAATCATACATTACAAACACACCTTCCACTAATCATACATTACAAACACCCTTCCACCAATAATACATTACAAACACATCGTCCACCAATCATACACTACCAACACACCTTCCACCAATCATACATTACAAACACATCTTCCACCAATCATACATTACAAACACACCTTCCACCAATCATACATTACAAGCACACCTTCCACCAATAATACATTACAAAACACCTTCCACCAATCATACATTACAAACACACCTTCCACCAATCATACATTACAAACACACCTCCCACCAATCATACATTACAAACACATCTTCCACCAATCATACATAACAAACACACCTCCCACCAAGCATACATTACAAACACATCTTCCACCAATCATACATTACAAACACATCTTCCATCAATCATACATTACAAACAAACCTTCCACCAATCATACATTACAAACACATCTTCCACCAATCATACATTACAAACACAACTTCCACCAATCATACACTTCAATCATACCTTTCAACAATCATACACTACCACCAATCATAAACTACCAACACACCTTCCACCAATCATACACTACCAAAATACCTTCCACCATTTATACACTACTTACATACCTCTACTTATTTCACACTACAAACATACCTTCCACAAATCATACACTACCAACACACCTTCCACCAATCATAAATTACTAACATACTTTCCACCAATCATACACTACCAACATACATTCCACAAATCTTACACTACCAACATACCTTCCACCAATCATAAATTACTAACATACCTTCCACCAATCATACATTACAAACACACCTTCCACCAATCATACATTACAAACACACCTTCCACCAATCATACATTACAAACACACCTTCCACCAATCATACATTACAAACACACCTTCCACCAATCATACATTACAAACACACCTTCCACCAATAATACATTACAAACACATCGTCCACCAATCATACTTTACCAACACACCTTCCACCAATCATACATTACAAACACATCTTCCACCAATCATACATTACAAACACACCTTCCACAATCATACATTACAAACACACCTTCCACCAATCATACATTACAAAACACACCTTCCACCAATCATACATTACAAAACACACCTTCCTCCAATCATACATTACAAACACACCTTCCACCAATCATACATTACAAACACACCTTCCACCAATCATACATTACAAACACACCTTCCACCAATCATACATTACAAACACACCTTCCACCAATCATACATTACAAACACACCTTCCTCCAATCATACATTACAAACACACCTTCCACCAATCATACATTACAAACACACCTTCCACCAATCATACACTACAAACACACCTTCTCCATCATACATTACAAACACACCTTCCACTAATCATACATACAAACACACCTTCCATAATTATACATTACAAACACACTTCCACCAATAATGCATTACAAACACATCGTCCACCAATCATACATACCAACACACTTCCACCAATCATACATTACAAACACATCTTCACCAATCATACATTACAAACACACTTCCACCAATCATACATTACAACACACCTTCCACCAATAATACATACAAACACCTCCACAATCATACATTACAAACACACCTTCACAATCATACATTACAAACACACCTCCCACCAATCATACATTACAAACACATCTCCACCATCATACATAACAACACACTCCCACCAATCATACATTACAAAACATCTTCACAATCATACATTACAACACATCTTCCACCAATCATACATTACAAACAAACCTTCACTAATCATACATTACAACACATCTTTCACCAATCATACATTATAAACACATCTTCCACCAATCATACATTACAAACACAACTTCCACCAATCATACACTTCAATCATACCTTTCAACAATCATACACTACCACCAATCATACACTACAACACCTTCACATCATACCTCAAAATACCTACATTTATCCTACTTACTACCTCTATTATTCACACTACAAACATCCTTCCACAAATCATACACTACCAACATACTTCCACCAATCATAAATTACTAACATACTTTCCACCATCATACACTACCAACATACATTCCACAAATCTTACACTACCAACATACTTCCACCAATCATAAATTACTAACATACCTTCCACCAATCATACATTACAATACACCTTCCACCAATCATACATTACAAACACACTTCCACCAATCATACATTACAAACACACTTCCACCAATCATACATTACAAACACACCTTCCACCAATCATACACTACAACAACCTTCCACCAATCATACACTACAACCACTTCCCCAATCATACCTACAACCAACTCCACCAACATACATACAACCAACCTTCCACCAATCATACACTACAACAACCTTCCACCAATCATACATACAACCAGACCTTTTACCAATCATACACTAAACAACTTTCAAATCATACATACAACATCATTCCACAATCATACACTACAACAGACTTCACCATCACACTCAACATTTCCACCACTTACATACCATCCCAATATACATCACAACAACCTTCCACAATCATACACTACAACCAGACCTTCCACCAAAATACACTACAACCAGACCTTCACAACAATAAACTACAACAACCTTCCACCAATATACATACAACCAGACCTTCCACCAATCATACACTACAACCTACCTTCCACCAATCATACATTACAACCAGACCTTCCACCAATCATACACTACACATACCTTTCACCAATCATACACTCAACCAACCTTCACCAAACCATACACACTACAACAGACCTTCACCAATAATACACTACAACCAGACCTTCACCAATCATACACTACAACAACCTTCCACAAATACACACAACCAACCTTCACAATATCACCAAAACCAACCTTCACCAATAATACACTAAACCAACTTCCCAATATCACTACAACCAGACCTTCCACCAATATACCTACAACCAGACCTTCCACCAATCAACACTAAAACCAGACCTTCCACCAATAATACACTACAACCAGACCTTCACCAATATACACTACAACAACCTTCACCAATATACACACAACAGCCTTCCACCAATCATACACACACCAGACCTTCCACCAATATACACTACAACCAGACCTTCACAATATACACTACAACCAACCTTCACCATTCACCAATCATACAACCAGACCTTCACCAATAATACATACAACCAGACCTTCACCAACATACATACAACCAGACCTTCCACCAATAACACTACAACCAACCTTCCACCAATAATCAAACCAGACCTCCACCAATATACATAAACCAGACCTCACCATAATACACTACAACCCTTCCACCAATCATACACTACAAGACCTTCCAATAATACACTCAACCAGACCTTCCACAATCATACACACCATCTCACCAATATACACTACAACCAGACCTTCCACCAATAATACACTAACAACCTTCCACCAATAATACACTACACCAACTTCACACACAACACTACAACAACAAACCTCCACAATATACATACAACCAGACCTTCCACAATCATACACTACAACAGACCTTCCACCAATATACACACAACCAACTTCACAACATAAACGCTCACCAAAACCAACGTTCCACATAATACAAAACCAGACCTTCACCAATATACATACACCAGACCTTCCACAAAATACACTACAACCAGACCTTCCACCAATATACACACACACTTCCACATAATACCAAAACAACCTTCCACAATATACACTACACAACCTTCACCAATATACACTACAACCAGACTTCCACATCAATCACAACACTTACAACAACACTTACACCAATCATTCACTACAAATACACTCACCAATTACACTACATACAAGACCTTCCACCAATTATACACTACAACCAGACCTTCACCAATATACACTACAACCAGACCTTCCACCAATTATACACTACAACCAGACCTTCCACCAATAATACATACAACCAGACCTTCCACCAATCATACACACAACCAGACCTTCCACCAATAATACATCAACCAGACCTTCCACCAATCATACATACAACAACCAGCCATATACTTCACCAACTTACACTCAACAACCTTCCAACAATACTTCCACATACCTACATACACCACCCAACAATTACACTACAACCAGACCTTCACCAATCATATACTACAACCTGACCTTCCACCAATAATACACTACAACCAGACCTTCCACTAATAATACACTACAACCAGACCTTCCACCAATCATCACTACAACAAACTTCCACCAATAATACACTACAACCAACCTTCCACAATATACACTACAACCAGACCTTCACCAATTATACACTACAACCAGACCTTCCACCAATATACACTACAACCAGACCTTCCACCAATCATACACTACAACCAGACCTTCCACCAATAATACACTACAACCAGACCTTCCACCAATCATACACTACAACCAGACCTTCCCAATAACACTCAACCAGACCTTCCACCAATAATACACTACAACCAGACCTTCCACCAATAATACATACAACCAACCCACCTAATACAACAACCAGACCTTCCACAAATACATACAACCAGACTTCCACAATAATACATACAACCAGACCTTCCACAATAATACACAACCAGACCTTCCACACACATCATAACTACATAACACACACTCCACCAATCATACACTACAACCAACCTTCCACCAATATACACACAACTCCACAATTCATACACTAAAAACCTTCAACCAACTCATCAATAATACACTACACAACCAACCTTCCACCAATATACACTACAACAGACCTTCTCACAATAATACACTACACCAGACCTTCACCAATTCATACCACAACCATCACCATTACCACAATAATCACAATCACATGACCTTCCACCAATAATACATACAACCAGACCTTCCACCAACATACACTACAACCAACCTTCACCAATATACACTTACAACCAGACTCCTTCCATCAATAATACCATACAACCAGACCTTCCACCAATCATACACTACAACCAGACCTTCCACCAATAATACACTACAACCAGACCTTCCACCAATCATACACTACCAACATACCTTCCACCAATCATACACTACAACCAGACCTTCCACCAATAATACACTACAACCAGACCTTCCACCAATCATACACTACCAACATACCTTCCACAATCATACACTACAACCAGACCTTCCACCAATCATACACTACAAACATACCTTCCACCAATCATACATTACAACCAGACCTTCACCAATCATACACTACAACATACCTTTCACCAATCATACACTACTACCAGACTTCCACCAATAATACACTACAACCAGACCTTCCACCAATCATACACTACAACCAGACCTTCCACCAATCATACACTACAACCAGACCTTCCACCAATAATACACTACAACCAGACCTTCCACCAATCATACACTACCAACATACCTTCCAGCAATCAT
Organism: Mytilus edulis; assembly: GCA_019925275.1. NCBI lineage: Eukaryota > Metazoa > Mollusca > Bivalvia > Mytilida > Mytilidae > Mytilus > Mytilus edulis. Next base: position 12,969,422 of record CM034351.1, read on the forward strand.
ACACTACAACCAGACCTTCCACCAATAATACACTACAACCAGACCTTCCACCAATAATACACTACAACCAGACCTTCCACCAATCATACACTACCAACATACCTTCCACCAATCATACACTACAACCAGACCTTCCACCAATAATACACTACAACCAGACCTTCCACCAATAATACACTGCAACCAGACCTTCTACCAATAATACACTACAACAGACCTTCCACCAATCATACACTACAAACATACCTTCCACCAATCATACATTACAACCAGACCTTCCACCAATCATACACTACAACATACCTTCCACAATCATACACTACAACCAGACCTTCCACCAATAATACACTACAACCAGACCTTCCACCAATCATACACTACAACCAGACCTTCCACCAACATACACTACCAACATACCTTCCACCAATCATACACTACCAACATACCTTCCACCAATCATACACTACAACCAGACCTTCCACCATTCTTGCACTGCCATCACCCTGCAACCAATCATACACTACCAACATACCTTCCACCAATCATACACTACCAACATACCTTCAACCAATCTTACCTTCCACCAATCATACACTACCAACATATCTTTCATCACTCAGTGGAAAACACGTATAATGACACTCCACAATAACATATGTCAACCTGTTACTCATGTGTCATAGTGGTTGTCAATAAAGCACTTACTAGAATACTTATGCTCTCTTTGTTTATGTGAATCGAACACTAAAGACCAAGAATGACTTTCCGCAGTAACATATGTTAGCCTTTTACTCATATGAATAATGACACTCCTCAATATAAACATACATCAATCAGCCTGTTACTCATGTAGCATAGTGGTTGTCAATAAAGCAAGTACTAGAATAACAATACTCTCATGGTCCATGTGAATCGAACATAAAGCAGGAATAATGACACTCCACAGTAACATGTGTCATAGTGGTTGTCAATAATGCACGTACTAGAACATGTAGAATAATAATACCCTCATTATAAGTTAACGAGACAGGCAAAATTTTATGTAAACCAGATGGTTGAATTATAATAAATATAACTTTATTATTTCAGTATGTTTGGTTTTAATGTATCAATTTACATACTACACTAATTAGGGCCCCGCCTAGTGACGGGTCACCCTATAGTGATCAGTCTATCTGTCCGTCCGTCTGTCCGTAACAAAATTGTGTCCACTATATATCTAGCGAACCGTTTTAATTTCATACTTTTTACTTGACATGTATATTAACAACACCAGAGGGTGGTCATAATGTATGTACAAATCCTAGGTCAAGGGTCAAGGTCATAAACTTGGTTTCAGTTGACAACCCCATGTCCTATGGTTCAAGATTGTGTTTGCTCTATATCTTGAGAACAGTTATGATTTCAAAGTTTATACTTGACATGTATATTAACCAACACCAGAGAATGTGTCATAATGTATGTACAACTTCCTAGGTTTAAGGTCAAGGTCAGAAACTTTGGTTTCAGTTGACAACCCCATGTCCTATGGTCAAGATCGTGTTTGCTCTATATCTTGAGAACTGTTATAATTTCAAAGTTTATACTTGACATGTATATTAATTAACACCAGAGGATATGTCATAATGTATGTACAACTTCCTTGGTTAAAAGTCAAGAATAAAAACTTTGGTTTCAGTTGACAACTCCTTGTCCTATGGTAAAGATACACATTTTTTACCACAAATTATTTACAGCTGAGCCCACAGAGATGGCTCCCATTTCAATGATGTCTAGATTATTCATGTTCTTAAACAGTAAAATCTCAATTATTTGTTCATGTATCTCTTTATTATGTCACTTCATATTTGTTGTTTGTTTAGGTTGACTGGTTTTATGTCAAGTATTGTATAGGTAAAATTAGTACAACAATTGCCTATTATTTAAAGAAGATGTATATATTTGTATGATTGATAAAAGAGTTTTTGATTGTATTTCAGGGTAAGACTCCTTATGATATGGTAACAATGTATTTCTTAGATTCTGAAGAGATAGAAAGGAAGAAGAAAGAAGTGATGGACTTCCTAAAGGTAAATATTCTGTCTTAGTTTAATAAGAGATATTTACAAATATGTTGACAGATTGTTAGAGACACAACAGACTTGGTACATTGAAGTTACAATAAAACGGTTGCCTGTAGTTTTCAATGTCATTGTAGTATTTGTTGTCAGTTAACAATGTAAGTTGACAAATCCAAGCTTTTTGCCTAATATAGATGTTGGCATATGTGAAAGACAAATGTTTGAAATCAGTGTCTCATCTGTTGGATGTCTCTTATTTTTTGTGTCAACATCTTGCTATCTGCAGCCAGGGGTGTGGAAATGCTATGCCCGACTCTCCCGACTCGTACATTTGAACAACCAGACAAGTAATTATTTTTGTCTGGGTTGCCCGTGGACAAGTAAAATAATATAAAAGACAAAGTTCAATTCCAAAAGAAATATAGAACTAATTTCAACATGTTCAAAATATATAAAGATGTTCAATTTATGTAGAAGAAACCAATGGTTCATGACAATAAATATTACATAATACCGAAAATTAGATAGATTAACAAAATAAATAAAAATAAGTATGCGAACCCGAGTTGTGTAACATTGCATTGGTTTTGTCCATTGACACGGGATGGTCGATTAGGTTTTATCCATCATGTACCGGAAGTGTCATTTTATATGATTTTGTATCGAGATTCAGATTGATAAATACTTTATAAAACACCGGGTAAGCAAGACAAAAAGAGTAATGAGTCGAGTAAAAACCCTATAACGCAAATGGAGGATAAGGAGTATTAAAAAAAAATACGGATCGAGAATTTCAGACATCGTGAATATCAGATTGCACCTGGCTATCTAGGATGGAAATTCGGAAAATAAATATTTTTTTTGTCTTTATATTTATAGATCAAAGGTCAACATTATTTGTTGTCAGAGTAGTAAATGGAAGGGACGGTTTAATTGCCCATCAATACAATTATAAAAAAAAAAACAAAAAAAAACCAAGTGTGTTGATCAGTTGAGAGAAACAACAAAAAAGTCAATAGTTTATCCATCATTTAATTTCCATTTCTTCACTCACTGTCCTCTAAACTTGTATATCATTATATGTACCTACTGGCTACAATTTTTATTCCAAAACTGCTGCAAAAATTACCTTTACATGTTATTTCATTGGTTGGTTTGCTGTAAGGTCATGAAGGTTTTTGTCCCATAGATGTTGACCTTCTTTTCTAAATTTTTACACATAATAAACAAATGGATTTCACTTGTTTGTGATGCAGTTGTAACAGTACTAAGAATCATATATTAACTACAATGAAATACTTCAATATTTATTGGGACCATCAGGGCAAGTAACTTTTTTTCCAGACAAGTGAACTTTACAGTTTTACTTGCCCAGGGACAAGTGCCCACAGCAAATATTTCCACACCCCTGTATCTCCTAGGTATAAACATCACATCATCTCCTTTTATGTATACATAATGTGTATCTCTTTGCAGAAAAGTTGATGAAAATATGTAGATAAAACCTCTATGAAATGAGTAAACTCAGTAATGTTAACTTTCCTGTACAACCTTTTTAAATTACATACAAAAACAAATAAATCACATCATCATTAAATAGGCCGTGTGCAGTAAATTTTACTCACGTGTGATATGGCATAGAAGGAAAAACAATTACTGTGGGGGTTAAACATGTGGTAAAGATGTCAGACCACCAATCCATTCACTCCAATTTAGAATGCAAAGTTCTACTGTGCAAGTACTTTTATTTGTGGGGAACCAATTTTCGTGGTTTTCGTGGATGACTTTTATAATCCACCAATTTAAGTGTCCAACGAAATAAAACAATTGTTGTCCAAATCAAGACTTGGAAAGAACCCCATCGGTAGGTTTGACTACTGATATGATCTAGAGAATATATTGAATAAAGCCAAATCTGAGAATACTATAATAATCTTAAATAGTAGTCACTGGGCAAACGCACTATGCACTACAACTGCAGGCAGGAGTATTCCCATTTAATCTTTAAAAACCTAAACTGTACAAATTTTGATCTTTTAATTCTCATAAAAAATATTTTTGATTGATGAAAATCAGATTTCCTGTATTAATACATGCGATGATAAAGTGTTCATTTTATATCTCATAATTCTCGTACATATGGGAAATAATAATTTCATGCTGGACTTGCTTTTGATAAGAATTATCTTACAATTCAAGATACATTTATAGCATTTGTTTATGTAACTGTTTTCCTTTTGTGACATGTTTATGGCCTAATCAACACCTTTGATGGTCTATAATCTTTTGATCACTTTATTTTGGGCTAATGAGTGATCACTATGATTTACACGGTCAATGTTTACTTTGCAATTTCTTTCAATCTGGACAATTTGTAACCTTCCTGTCAAATTACTTTAATTTTTCAATTTTATTATTATTAGACAACTAAAATCCACGAATTAAAAAAACCCATGAACATGTAAATGTTGCTGAAACCACAAAAATTGATACCCACGAATTAAAGTACTTTCTTAGTATATTAAAGTAGTCCTTCCCTAAAAAATATATAGCGCTTTTGATGTTATGGTTTACTTAAACCATAGATGTAATACCCATAGATGAAGCTCAACCCTGACTTCAAAGGTTCCATGTGCGTTGTAATGGCTTTCACACTTATCTGATAATGACATGAACCAGTTCGTCATTGAGATGCAGATTGACAATCATGACAATAGAAAACTGACAATTAAAACTTAGCAATTAAACATGCTAAAAATCAGAACGAAACAAAATCATAATATATATTTTATATTGACTTTATTTCAATTTAACTCATCTTATAATTAACAATGCTTACTATTATTTATAAACAAGTTTATTGAAAATATAATTGTTAGAAAACATTAAACAAGTTGAAAATATGTATGCTCCAAAAATTATTTTCCATGCCTTGTATGTTCTATTATTTCACTAAACTTAAAACTCTTTACAGTCATGACAGTAATTATAAATACATATTTCACAAACCACTTGAATGAAATTATTATAGTTTTTGTCGAGCCTGCAACTTTTGTTGCAGAAAGCTCGACATAGGGATAGTGATCCGGCTACGGCGGCGGCGGCGGTGTTAGCTAACTTCTTAAAAGCTTTATATTTTAGAAGGTTGAAGACCTGGATGCTTCATACTTTGTATATAGATGCCTCATGTTACGAAGTTTCCGTCAGTCACATGTCCAATGTCCTTGACCTCATTTTCATGGTTGAGTGACCACTTGAAAAAAAAGTTCAAATTTTTTGTAATGTTGAATTCTCTCTTATTATAAGTAATAGGATAACTATATTTGATATGTGCGTACCTTGCAAGGTCCTCATGTCTGTCAGACAGTTTTCACTTGACCTCGACCTCATTTCATGGATCAGTGAACAAGGTTAAGTTTTGGTGGTCAAGTCCATATCTCAGATACTATAAGCAATAGGGCTAGTATATTCAGTGTATGGAAGGACTGTAAGGTGTACATCTCCAACTGGCAGGTGTCATCTGACCTTGACCTCATTTTCATGGTTCAGTGGTTATAGTTAAATTTTTGCGTTTTGGTCTGTTTTTCTCATACTATATGCAATAGGTCTACTATATTTGTTGTATTGAACGATTGTAAGGTGTACATGTCTAACGGGCAGATGTCATGTGACCTTGACCTCATTTTCATGGTTCAATGGTCAAAGTTAAGTTTTGAGTTTTGGTCTTTTTATCTAATACTATATGCCATAGGTCAACTGTATTTGGTGTATGGAAATATTTTATGATTTTTATGTTAGTCGCACAGGTTTTATTTGACCGTGACCTCATTTTCACGGTTTATTGCACAGTGTTAAGGTTTTGTGTTTTGCCTTTTGGTCTATTTTTCTTAAACTATAAGTAATCAGTCAACTATATATGTTGTATAGAAGCATTGTTAGCTGTACATGTCTGCCTGGCATGGTTCATCTGACCTTGACCTCATTTTCAAGGTTCATTGGTCTTTGTTTAGTTATCTTGGTTAATGTTAAGTTTATGTGACAATTGTTATAAAGCTTAGCTTTATACTTAGGACTATCAACATAATATCAATGATTAGTATAGAAGGCGAGACATTTCAGCGTGTGCACTCTTGTTGTAATTAGCCATAAAATATATAAAATTTATCTATGATTTAGTAACTAACTTATTCTGAAAAATATAAAAAAGATTTAAAAAAGACAATTTCTCTTTTAAAACTAGAAAAACTGATGAAAAAAGGAAAATAATGTACTTTCTTATTATTTTTTCCCCAAATTCGACGCAGTTCGACACCTTAATGAATCATATCAAAGAAAAGGTGTATTTCAGAAGCTCAAAAAGGTGCTATTCCATTTTTCAGGAACTTACAGGAACACAGTTTTTATGTAATATAAAGACACAAGCCTTAAAAATACATTTTTGAATTTAGTTCAATATTTCCCTCGTAAAATGCGCAGTTTCTGATCGATTTCTTCCATTTTTTTACCATTCTGTTTGTCTGTCCAGTGCGTTAAAAATAGACATATATCAACAACAGAAGGGACATAACTCGAGAAGACATTTAAGAAAATCTATTGTGCTGTACTGGTCAATGAGATCAACAGATAAGAGATATGGCTAGAGCTACTTGATTGAGTACAACACAGATATAACATCAAAGACAGTCAATTTGGTCATGGTTCTTTGTATCTAACAATAGAGAACAGTGGGGAACTTTTGGTGAGCTTTATCTATGGGTATTACATCTATGCTTAAACTAACCAAACAATTTGCAGAAATAAAACTTTTGTTGAAAGAGAAATATATTTAAATCATTTTAGACATAATTAACTTGCTTATGAGTTTGCATTAAAGATTGAGGATTAATCATGTTAATGGGCTCCATACTATGAAAATGACATTTAAGATTTCCAGAAAAAAAACAGGGCTATATGTTTAGTAGTTACCTTCGGCCGTTGGTATTTTACTACAAAACATTAAACATGGATTATAATTAGCATTAAGAAAGATGTACCATTCATTATACACCTTTTCGTGAAGTTATACTTATGTAAAAAATTTAGAAAGCTGTGAAAATTGAAAAAAAATTGTTTGAATAGATCGGGATTTTGAATTGGTGGTCTGACACCTTTAAAGCAATAAACATGGAATCACAAAAATAAGAAAACAGCCTAAAACCAGAACATGTGCTTTTATTTGCAATTAAACAATGGGAGAAATAAAAACAAATATAGTAACACATACTTTAAGAAATTATGCATTTTCTCCATTATGATTATAATTGACAACACTACGGTTTTTGAACTTGGCAATAGCTGCTCCAAAAAGAAATAAAAAAAAAATATATAAATTATATGAAAAAGGTCAGAACATTACAAAAATTTAGTAAAATTTTGTTTGTCCCTTATTTTGGTTATTCAGATTTATGACCTCAATCACCGTAACACAACCATGTATGTGGTCTTTTAGTAAGGTACCTGCCTCAAGGGGCAGGAAGTGTGGGTTGTCTCACCTGTTTGGTCTAACCAACAACTATAAAATATGTATTCCTTGCTTCTCCAAAAAGACTGGTTGTCAGAATAATGTGTCTGACATGTGTATTTTTTCATCTTGTAAGCATTACCAAACATTATGTGCAAACTATAGTCAAATTTGAAATTGTTCTTACAATCTTTATTTTCAGTGGCAAAAATGGGCCTTTAAGATAGATGTATGATAAAAAAAAATGTGGTATTGATTGCCAATGAGACAACTCTTCACAGGAGACCAAAAAGAAATTATAAACAATAGGTCATTATTAATTACGGCCTTCAATGAAGCTATTTGACATGATAGTTTATTACAGATTGATGATCCCAATCGCCAAATTACACATGATTTAAAAACGATAGGTCACTCTACGTGCTTCAATGAAGCTATTTGACAAGTTTTCACATGATGCATGATAGTTTATTACAGATTGATGATCCCAATCGCCAAATTACACATAATTTAAAAACGATAGGTCACTCTATGTCCTTCAATGAAGCTTTTTGACAAGTTTTCACATGAGGCATGATAGTTTATTACAGATTGATGATCCTAATCGCCAAATTACACATAATTTAAAAACGATAGGTCACTCTATGTCCTTCAATGAAGCTTTTTGACAAGTTTTCACATGAGGCATTATAGTTTATTACAGATTGATGATCCCAATCGCCAAATTACACATAATTTAAAAACGATAGGTCACTCTATGTCTTATAATGAAGCTATTTGACAAGTTTTCACATGAGGCATGATAGTTTATTACAAACTGATGATCCTAATCGCCAATTACACATAATTTAAAAACGATAGGTCACTCTATGTCTTTCGATGAAGCTGTTTGACAAATTTCACATGAGGCATGATAGTTTATTACATGTTTTTCTTTTGTAGACCGTCATGTCAAAGACATCCCCAGAAGTTACTCCTGACATCCAATCACCATATCCTGCAGCACCAGTAGTTGAAAGTAATCATCTAATGTTAATTATTCAGATACTGGGTGAAATAATAATTACTTGTTTCTAATATATGGAAACCTTGATGTCTGCTTACAATGGCGGTACTATCATTCCTACTGGTTCATCACACAAGGCAATCATCTAATGTTAATTATTATATATACTGGCTGGAATAATGTATAGTTTCTTATTTCTAATATATGGAAACCTTGATATTTGCATATAATGTTAAAATAAAAAATACAGAAATTAATAGGAAAAGTAAAGTAGGCTATTGATGAAGATTGATTACAGATCATATTAACTTTAAAATAGACATCTTTCATACTCATCCGATTTATTCTTTCCTCAACCTGTTGATTTCAGATCACATTAAACTTAAGATTCATTCTCACCCGATTTATATAGCATTCTCAACCTGTTCAGTTGACAACCAAATCCAGCCATCGGCTCAACTGGATTTTACAGAATAAGTAGTTTTTGGCATATTAATACATTGACCTATAGATGAATAGACACATTGATCAGTTAACCTATAGACTGATAGACACATTGACCAGTTGACCTATAGAAGGATAGACACAATGACCAGTTAACCTATAGAAGGATAGACACATTGACCAGTTGACTTATAGACGATAGACACATTGACCAGTTGACCTATAGATGGATAGACACATTGACAAGTTAACCTATAGAAGGATAGACACATTGACCAGTTAACCTATAGATGGATAGACACATCGACCAGTTAACCTATAGAAGGATAGACACCTTGACCAGTTAACCTATAGATGGATAGAAACCTTGACCAGTTGACTTATAGAATGATAGACACCTTGACCAGTTGACCTATAGACTGATAGATACCTTGACCAGTTGACCTATAGACAGATAGACACAATGACCAGTTGATCTATAGAAGGATAGACACCTTGACCAGTTGACCTATAGACGGATAGACACAATGACCAGTTAATCTATAGAAGGATAGACACCTTGACCAGTTGACCTATAGACGGATAGACACCTTGACCAGTTAACCTAGACCAGTTGATCTATAGACGGATAGACACCTTGACCAGTTGACCTATAGACGGATAGACACAATGACCAGTTGATCTATAGAAGGATAGACACCTTGACCAGTTGACCTATAGACGGATAGACACCTTGACCAGTTGACCTATAGACAGATATACACATTGACCAGTTGACCTATAGACGGATAGACACCTTGACCAGTTGATCTATAGAAGGATAGACACCTTGACCAGTTTTCCTATAGACGGATAGACACCTTGACCAGTTGACCTATAGACGGGCAGACACCTTGGCCAGTTGGCCTATAGACGGATAGACACCTTGACCAGTTAACCTATAGACGGATAGACACATTGACCAGTTGACTTATAGACGATAGACACATTGACCAGTTGACTTATAGACGGAGAGACACCTTGACCAGTTGATCTATAGAAGGATAGACACATTGACCAGTTGACATATAAAAGGAGAGACACATTGACCAGTTGACCTATAGACGGATAGACACATTGACCAGTTGACCTATAGAAGGATAGACACATTGACCAGTTAACCTATAGATGGATAGACACCTTGATCAGTTGACTTATAGACGATAGACACATTGACCAGTTGACCTATAGACGGATAGACACCTTGACCAGTTGATCTATAGAAGGATAGCCACATTGACCAGTTGACCTATAGAAGGATAGACACAATGGCCAGTTAACCTATAGAAGGATAGACACAATGACCAGTTGACCTATAGAAGGATAGACACAATGGCCAGTTAAACCTATAGAAGGATAGACACAATGGCCAGTTAACCTATAGAAGGATAGACACAATGACCAGTTGACCTATAGAAGGATAGACACAATGGCCAGTTGATCTATAGAAGGATAGCCACATTGACCAGTTGACCTATAGAAGGATAGACACAATGACCAGTTGACTTATAGAAGGATAGACACATTGACCAGTTAACCTATAGAAGGATAGACACATTGACCAGTTGACCTATAGAAGGATATACACATTGACCAGTTGACCTATAGAAGGATAGACACCTTGACCAGTTAACCTATAGAAGGATAGACACATTGACCAGTTGACTTATAGACGATAGACACATTGACCAGTTGACCTATAGATGGATAGACACATTGACAAGTTAACCTATAGAAGGATAGACACATTGACCAGTTGACCTATAGATGAATAGACACATTGATCAGTTAACCGATAGACGGATAGATACCTTGACCAGTTAACATATAGAAGGATAGACACAATGACCAGTTAACCTATAGAAGGATAGACACATTGACCAGTTGACTTATAGACGATAGACACATTGACCAATAGATGGATAGACACATTGACAAGTTAACCTATAGAAAGATAGACACATTGACCAGTTAACCTATAGATGGAGAGACACATTGACCAGTTAACCTATAGAAAGATAGACACCTTGACCAGTTAACCTATAGACGGATGGAAACCTTGACCAGTTGACTTATAGAAGGATAGACACCTTAACCAGTTGACCTATAGACTGATAGACACCTTGACCAGTTGACCTATAGACGGATAGACACATTGACCAGTTGACTTATAGACAGATAGACACCTTGACCAGTTGACCTATAGACAGATTGACACAATGACCAGTTGATCTATAGAAGGATAGACACCTTGACCAGTTGACCTATAGACGGATAGACACAATGACCAGTTGATCTATAGAAGGATAGACACCTTGACCAGTTGACCTATAGACGGATAGACACCTTGACCAGTTAACCTATAGACGGATAGACACAATGACCAGTTGATCTATAGACGGATAGACACCTTGACCAGTTGACCTATAGACGGATAGACACAATGACCAGTTGATCTATAGAAGGATAGACACCTTGACCAGTTGACCTATAGACGGATAGACACCTTGACCAGTTGATCTATAGAAGGATAGACACCTTGACCAGTTTTCCTATAGACGGATAGACACCTTGACCAGTTGACCTATAGACGGGCAGACACCTTGGCCAGTTGACCTATAGACGGATAGACACCTTGACCAGTTAACCTATAGACGGATAGACACATTGACCAGTTGACTTATAGAAGAATAGACACCTTGACCAGTTGACTTATAGAAGAATAGACACCTTGACCAGTTGACTTATAGAAGAATAGACACATTGACCAGTTGACTTATAGAAGAATAGACACATTGACTATTTAACCTATAGAAGGATAGACACATTGACCAGTTGACTTATAGAAGAATAGACACATTGACCAGTTAACCTATAGAAGGATATACACATTAACCAGTTGACCTATAGACAGATATACACATTGACCAGTTGACCTATAGAAGGATAGACACATTGACCAGTTGACTTATAGAAGAATAGACACATTGACCAGTTAACCTATAGATGGATAGACACATTGACCAGTTGACTTATAGACGGAGAGACACCTTGACCAGTTGATCTATAGAAGGATAGACACATTGACCAGTTGACATATAAAAGGAGAGACACATTGACCAGTTGACCTATAGACGGATAGACACATTGACCAGTTGACCTATAGAAGGATAGACACATTGACCAGTTAACCTATAGATGGATAGACACCTTGATCAGTTGACTTATAGACGATAGACACATTGACCAGTTGACCTATAGACGGATAGACACATTGACCAGTTGATCTATAGAAGGATAGACACATTGACCAGTTGACCTATAGAAGGAGAGACACAATGGCCAGTTAACCTATAGAAGGATAGACACATTGACCAGTTGACCTATAGACGGATAGACACATTGACCAGTTGATCTATAGAAGAATAGACACATTGACCAGTTGATCTATAGAAGGATAGACACATTGACCAGTTGACCTATAGAAGGAGAGACACAATGGCCAGTTAACCTATAGAAGGATAGACACATTGACCAGTTGACCTATAGAAGGATAGACACATTGACCAGTTGACCTATAGGATAGACACATTGACCAGTTAACCTATAGAAGGATAGACACATTGACCAGATGACCTATAGAAGGATAGACACATTGACCAGTTAACTTATAGAAGGATAGACACATTGACCAGTTGACCTATAGAAGGATAGACACATTGACCAGTTGACTTATAGAAGGATAGACACATTGACCAGTTGACCTATAGAAGGATAGACACATTGACCAGTTGACCTATAGGATAGACACCTTGACCAGTTAACCTATAGATGGATAGACACCTTGATCAGTTGACTTATAGACGATAGACACATTGACTAGTTGACCTATAGAAGGATAGACACATTGACCAGTTGACTTATATAAGGATAGACACATTTACCAGTTAACCTATAGATGGATAGACACCTTGATCAGTTCACTTATAGACGATAGAAACATTGACTAGTTGACCTATAGAAGGATAGACACCTTGATCAGTTAACCTATAGATGGATAGACACATTGACCAGTTAAGCTATAGATCAACACATTAACAAATTTATACACCAACACATTGACATATCGACACACTGACAAGATCGACACATAAACAGGCTCATATATCAATACATTGCCATATTGACACATTAACAGATTTATACATCAACACATTGACATATCGACACACTGACAGATCAATAGATTAACAGACTTATACATCATAACACTGACAGATCAACACACTGACAGATCAACACATTAACAGTCTCATACATCAACACATAGACATATAGACACTCAGACAGATTTAACTTATTGACATATCGAAACACTGACAGATAAACATATTAACCGACTCCTACATCAACACAATAACATATTGACACACTGACAGATCAACACAATAACATATTCATATATCAACACATGATGTTTCGACACACCAACAGATTAACACATTAACAGACTCAATCATTGACACATTGACATATAGACACATTTACAGACTCAACCATTGACACATTGACATATAGACACATTTACAGACTTAACCATTCACACATTGACATATAGACACATTTACAGACTCAACCATTCACACATTGACATATAGACACATTTACAGACTCAACCATTCACACATTGACATATAGACACATTTACAGACTCATCCATTCACAAATTGACATATAGACACATTTACAGACTTAACCATTCACACATTGACATATAGACACATTTACAGACTCATACATAAACACATTGACACATTGACAGATCTACACATTAACAGACTCAAAACTCAATGCATTGATATATCGACACACTGACAAATTAACATTTACACTTATACATTGACACACTAATATCCACATATTACCAGACTCGTACATAAACACATTGATATATCGACACACTGACAGATCAACACAATAATACTTGTACATTAACACATTGACATATCAACATATTAACAGATTCAAACATCAACACATTAACACACTGACATATAATCACATTAACAAATGTATACATCAACACATTTATAGACTGATAAATCATTACATTGACATATCGACACTCTGACAGATCAAAACATTAACATACTCATTTATTGTTTTGATGACAGAGAGAGGGCTGGCAGCAAACTTCTAATTAAGGTTATTTAAAGACCACTGTGACTTTATAGGAAATATGTCACAAGTCATTGCTGTAAATAACACATCTCCAGCATCATAAGATACATATATCCTTGTCTAATAGTATTATTTAATAAATTTATTGAAACAGTGTCCAGTGTCAGAGACAAAAAGTGGAGAAATTATCTTTGAGTGTGTGTATGCATTCATTTTTTTCACAAACATGATGAAATTTAAACTTTCAAACTTATTTTTTTTTTCAGATCCCATCGGAAAAGGGCAACAGTCTGCCATGTTAAATCGTTTATTAGGGAAGGGCAGCTATGAATCATTTGATATGAGATGCATGGTAACCGGCCAGTTTTCCGTTGGGAAGTCTACTCTTGTGAAGCTGTTAGCTGGTGACATTATACTAGATGGTCGACAGCCAACTGACGGCATTTCTCTCGTTGAAGGTCGCTGTGGCCTCGACATTGAGACCAAAGAGTGGATTCTAATTGATCCAGGTGAGAAAATACACAAGTAGAAACATCTTACCACATGCTGTTGTGTGGACCTCACTATCAGCAGACATGATATAGCACTGATTTTAATCACATCACATTGTAGCCATATGTTTTGTGAGTTCAATTCAGGAACCAAGTTAATTCAAATTGAATTTTAATGTTAAAATTATGGAATAATTTGACATTTATTTTCGATAATCAATAATGTCATCAATCCAGCAGTTAAAACATGACTCTCTTTAAAATACATTTATAGCATTATGTGAATGTTACACTTGATAAGATTTAATTTTGATCTTAATTATGATTTTTCTTATATTCTTCACTTGGTTTTGACAGCCTGTAGCTGTTTTGGATTTGATTTGCCTGATGTATTAAATTTAATTTCAGACTCTTATAACGCCCTGGATGTTGTGTACAACAAAGTGTTAATGACCTCTCTCAAAGAAGAGGAGAGTGAACTCACTGAAAAGTTCATCCAGGCTTCAGATACAAGTCCAACTGGTAATGCCAAAGCCACACTGTCCTCTTTGCCCTCAGAAAAGTCGGCAGCATTACAATCTCTACCACCTAAGAAATCCTCCAATGTGCCTCTCACGATAAAACAGATGGGAAAGAAAATGAGAACAAGAATGACTAAGGAGGAAATAAGAAGGAAAATGGAAAAAGTCCTCAAAAGTGGGAAGTATAAGATGAAAGTTGGGCGTCTTATCTTCTGGGACTTTGGTGGACAATATGTTTATCTAACAACACATCAGACCTTTATGACGTTCCGAGCGTTGTTTCTTGTAGTATTTGATGGAAGCAAAAATTTGCATGAACAGGTCCCTGATGTGATGTGTTTTCCAGGGCAGCACATGACACCAACGCCAGCAGGTAATATGCATATTAATTACACACAGATAATGCAAACAGGATACATTTTTATAACAGCAAGGTGATATCTTTTCTAAATATTTAAGCAAACCTCAATGTTTACATAATTTATTTACATTGTCACTTTTAGCTTGTCACAAACTACAATATTAACCTCAGTATGTTTCGCATTTTGCAGCATTGATATGAAGTACTGTGGATTCATTCTTATTCGTGATTTACCAATTTTCGTGGCTTCTGTGGGGGTCACAGCGAACCTTGAATTTAAGAATTCAACGAAAAATTATCACGTGAAATGTGTTTGGATTCGGATGTTTATTTCCGGTTATATTGTGCAGTTCTCTTATAGTGTTGACTAGCGATAAACATTTCAAATTAACACGTGTTTTATTGAAATAAGATAAAGGTATTTTGTTCAATTATATATTATGAAAATAAATGCAAGTTGTTAATTACCGTGTCATAGATTGGTTTACTTTGATTAAAAGTTTACAGGATTAATTACGATAAAATTGTTTATTTTCACACCTTTTACTTATATGATTGTTCATTATACCGTGATGAGGGGAAATAAGCGTTCAATCATATATCAATCATACAGTTGAATGCCTCATAAAATTCTGACAAAAATTTATAAATTGTAAGACAAACAAACTATTAGTTGTCTCTGTCCACGATTGTAATTGAAGTTTTCAAGGAACACTATCACTTAGAATGGCCAAGTGAGGATTTTGACAATTCAAAACCTTTTCAATGATTTTTTTTTAATCATTGATCAAACAAAGGAGATTATATGATCTCCTAAATCAAAAGGGATATCACGAATGAAGTCTCTGTTTTTATTTTAATCAGTGATCTGCGAATTTACGTATACCACGAATTGTCTTTTTTTCTTCTCAATCAACGAAAATTGATACCCATGAAAATAAATGAATCCCCAGAAAGACAATAATATTTATTAAATATACCAAGTTTAAATTCTTTTCGGAAATTAAAGCATAGACAAAAAAAATAAGTGAATTCTCACAAAAAAGGAGCTGATGATTTTATTATATGAAGTATAGATTTTATCATAAGCATGAACGGAGTGCTGCACTTATTGTCAGACAACATCAAATTTTTAAAATTTAATCTTGAATTTGTTCTGGGAGAAATTATATTAAACGATTTTGTTCAGCCTGCAATGTGTGTCGATGAAAGTTCAACATAGGGATAGTGATCCGGTGGCAGGGGCGTTAACTTACTTCTTAAAAGCTTTATGTTTTAGAAGGTTGTAGCCCTGGATGCGTCATACTTTTTATATAGATGCCTTACGTTACAAAGTTTCGTCTGTCACACATCTATTGTCCTTGACCTCATTTTCATGGTTCAGTGACAACTTACAAAAGAGTGGAGATTTTTTTGTAATGTTAATTTCTCTCTTATTAAGAGTAATAGGATAACTATATTTAGTATGTGCGTACCTTGCAAGCTCCTCATGCCCGTCAGACAGTTTTCACTTGATCTCGACCTCATTTCATGGATCAATGAACAAGGTCAAGTTTTGGTGGTCAAAGTCCATATCTCAGATACTGTAAGCAATAGGTCTAGTATATTTGGTGTATTGAAGGTTACAATACACCATTAGATTTTATTGGCGCAGCCATTTTATGAACATAACATGGTATTCAGAATTAACAGTATGGCTAATCCTGATTGGTCGATATGTGCGCCCGTTGTTTTTTATTTTTAGAGACTTCGTGCACTCTGCGTTATACAAAAGGTAAAATAAAAGTTATTCCGTAGCCCTAAAGGCACTGAGATGACTTTTAAACGCTAGGACAAGACACATATTTTTAAGGGCAAAATTAATAGGCAGGGGAGATAAATACAACACACGCTAAGAAAAGCAACGCGAACCTATAATTTTGGGACCAAAAAATACTGTCCTAATAACTTTTCATTTCAAGGTTTCGTTAAAAGAATCAACTTTCTAAAGTCTGTATCTCGAAAAAGGCTACCATTGTTGCCTTTGGGGAAATTAATTGTTTATTTCAATCTGAAGGATCTCCAACTGGCAGGTGTCATCTGACCTTGACCTCATTTTCATGGTTCAGTTGTTATAGTTAAGTTTTTGTGTTTTGGTCTAATTTTCTTATACTGTATAAGTATTCCATAGGTCTACTGTATTTGCTGTATGGAATGATTGTAAGGTGTGCATGTCCAACTGGCAGGTGTAATCTGACCTTTACCTCATTTTTATGGTTCAGTGGTCAAAGTTATTTTTTTTAGTTTTTTTTTTCTTTTTCTAATAGGTCAACTATATTTGGTGTATAGAAATATTTTATGATGTACATGTCAGTCAATAATCAATAGGTCGACTATATTTGTTGTATGGAAGGATTATAGTGTGTATATGTCTGTCTGGCAGGTATCATCTGACCTTGACCTCATTTTCATGGTTTATTGGTCAATGTTAAGTTTTCATGGTTAAGTTTGTTTCTTAGATACTATAATCAATAGGTCAATTATATTTGATGCATAGATTGATTGTAAGGTATACATGTCTGCCTGGCATGGTTCATTTGACCTTGACCTTGTTTCATGGTTCATTTGTCAATGTTTATTTTTTTTTGGTTAAGTCTGTTTCTTAGAAACTATTAGCAATAGGTCAACTATATTTAGTGTATTGAATGATTGAAAGCTGTACATGTATTTCTGTTTAGTTTATCTGACCTTGACCTCATTTTCTGGGATCATGTTAAGGTTATTTGATAGTTGTAGCAAAACTTTATATTTAGGACTATCAACATAATATAAATGGTTTGTAAAGAAGGCGAGACATTTCAGTGTGTGCACTCTTGTTGTTATACCCCCGCTTTAAAAAAAGGGGGGGGGGGTATACTGTTTTACCTCTGTCTGTCCTTCCGTCAGTCCGTCCGTCCCATGAATATTTTTCGTCGCATTTTTCTCAGGAACTACAATACAAGGATTTTTGAAATTTGGTTTCAGGGTTTATCTAAGTCAGATATACCGTGTGAAGGGTTTTCAGATTGATCACTTGACAACTTCCTGTTTACCGAACACTTGTATGATTTTACACATGATAGCCAAGTTGAAAAATGTCGTCACATTTTTTCTCAGGAACTACAATACAAGGATTTCTGAAATTTGGTTTCAGGATTTATATAAGTCAGCTATACCGTGTGATGCGTTTTCAGATTCATCACTCGACAACTTCCTGTTAACCGAACACTTGCATATTTTTACACTATTAATATTATCCACTTGCGGCGGGAGTATCATCAGTGAGCAGTAGCTCGCAGTTTCACTTGTTATTCCTTAAATCTAATTTTGTTAACACATTGTATTAAATAGCTGTTAAACAAATGTTATCCTTAATTGTGTCAAAATATGTTTTTTGTTGTTGTAAAAGTAAGTAAACTAATGTATGATAAAATTCACAATTAATGGCTTAGTCATCAAGCAATGTTAAAACAAATGTTTTCCTATAGAAATTCAGATTGTTTTAAATGAGTAAACCAGAAAACATATTTAATGGTAGAATGTTTACATACTGATTTCTCAAAATATCTATTCAAAGACTAAACATAATAGCTTTTTGATGAGAAGGATTTATAACGTTGGTATTTTGAAGGTGTTGTTTTGTTTGAACCATATTATAGACAAAATAAAGCATATGATATATTGTAGTTTGATCCATCAACATTTGATACAAAAAGTAAAATTTTCTTTTTATCAGTTCTTACTTTAACGCACGTTTTAATTGAAGGAATAAAGCTTCTTTTACCTTTATATGATTTTCAAATGATGTAATTTCAGAGTTACAGAACTTTTTTCACTACATAATTTCTGTATGATTGAATCTGTATTGAATGACATACATCGTTAGAAACCCACTTATCCACATCCCCATTTATTGCATTGAGTTAAACATTTCTATATAATGTAACCTTCGTAGAACTGATTGAAATTAGTCCTAGTTTATATTGAATATTTCATTAATATCAATTCTGGAAAAATGAGGATTTTTTAGTTTTCAGTTTTGACATCTTAATAAAACTAATTTTGAAAATAAATCTTAGGAAATGTGGACTACTTTTCAACAATATACCCTGGCTTTAAATGTTTGTTGTAAGGTTCCGGGACACAGTTATCGTCCTTTGATTTTCCTTGTCTACAAATAGAGTCCCTCATGTGACAGTGTATAACTTGCAATTTCTTTTTCATACACTATCCAGATTTATTTTTTTCTAATTTATGCCTAAAATAGTAAGTAGGGGGTGGAATTACTTGTCAAATTGGGACATGAATTTGTATACGACCACATACATTTTTTGGGGTTCGTATAATGCTATTATGTCGTCGTCCGACAAAACATTTGGTTTTCGGACAATAACTGTAGTTTAAATGAATGGATCTCTATGGATTTTACAAGAAGATTCAATACCACAAAAGGAAGGATGATTTTAGGGTTTGTGGTACCAACAGTTTAGGAAATAGAGGCCAAAAAGGGGCCAAAACAAGCATGTTTGTAGTTTCAGGAAAATAACTTGTGTGTAAGTGTACGGATCTCTCTGGCATTGTACCACAAGGTTCCATATCACAAAAGGAAGGCTGGGATTGAGTTTAGGTATAATTGCCCCAACATGCTGGAATCAGGGGCAAAAAAGGAGCCAAAAACAAGCAATTTTTGTAGTGTCTATACAATAACTTGTGTTTAAGTGTATGGATCTCTCTAAAATTGTACTAAGAGGTTCCGTACTTCAAAGGGAAGGCTGGGATTGAGCTTGGGGATATTGTTCCAAAGTGTGTGTGGTGGGGGGGGCAACATTTGGAAGGGGGATTTTTTTCCCAAATTTTTATTGTCGAGCCTGCGACTTTTGTCGCAGAAAGTTTGACATATGGATGGTGATCCGGCGGCGGTGGTGTTAATTAACTTCTTAAAAGCTTTATATTTTAAAAGGTGGAAGACCTGGATGCTTCTTACTTTGTATATGGATGCTTCATTTTACGAAGTTTCCGTCAGTTACATGTCCAATGTCCTTGACCATTTTTTGTAATATTAAATTCTCTCTTATTATAAGTAATACATTGTAATAGAATAACTATATTTGGTATGTGCGTACCTTGCAAGCACCTCATTCCTGTCAGACAGTTTTCACTTGACCTCAACCTCATTTCATGGATCAGTGAACAAGGTTAAGTTTTGGTGGTCAAGTCCATATCTCAGATACTATAAGCAATAGGTCTTGTATATTCGGTGTATGGAAGGTCTGTAAGGTGTACATGTCCAACTGTCAGGTGTCATCTGACCTTGACCTCATTTTCATGGTTCAGTGGTTATAGTTAAGTTTTTGTGTTTTGGTCTGTTTTTCTTATACTATATGCAATAGGTTTACTATATTTGGTGTATGAAATGATTGTAAGGTGTACATGTCTAGCTGGCAGGTGTCATCTGACCTTGACCTCATGTTCATAGTTTAGTGGTCGAAGTTAAGTTTTGATTTGTTTTTTCTAATACTATATGCAATAGGTCAACTATATTTGGTGTATGGAAATATTTTATGATCTATATGTCAGTCGCGCAGGTTTTATTTAACCTTGACCTCATTTTCACAGTTCATTGCTCAGTGTTAAGTTTTATGTGTTTTGGTCTGTTTTTCTTAATCTATAACAATGTATAAGCAATAGGTCGACTATATTTGTTGTAAGGAAGAATTGTTAGCTGTACATGCCTGCCTGGCATTGTTCATCTGACCTTGAACTCATTTTCATGGTTCATTGGTCAATGTTTAGTTTTCTTGGTTAATGTTAAGTTTGTTTGACAGTTGTAATAAAGCTTTATATTTAGGACTATCAACATAATATGAAATCTTATATATTTAAGACATTTCAGCGTGTGCATTCTTGTAATGGTTCATATTTATTTTATTTTTTTAATTTTCAAATTCCAATTTTTGAAAAGTTTTGAGAATAGATTTTTAAGATCTTTTACATTGATTTTTTGTCAGAAACCTATATTATTTCAAAAAATTGATCACAATCCAAATTTTGACAGCATTGAGCTTGAATATTGTGTCCAAATTTGCCCCAACTGTTCACGGTTCCACCTCTGCGGTCGTATCAGACTGTGCCCAGCAAGCATTTAATTTGGTAAAGTAGGGATTTGATCCATTTGAAAAAAAGTCAATAATTAGTATATATAAAGCTGTCACACTGAATTATAGACCCTCTTAACCTTTAATTGTCCACAGTTTGAGTTAGAGCTGATGGATATTTCCATTATTTTGACATAATTCGTCCCAAAAGTGGTACACTATATATACTATACAAATCTTTTTGGATAGAGCAGGTGTGATTTTTTTAATTTTAATTATTTTTTTATTAAAAGAAATACACTACGGAATAACTGTTTTCGGCCATAAATAATAATCAAAAAAGCAATATAGCGATTAGAACAAACACAAAATCCAAGGGCTGTTCCATAAAATCCTAAACAGGACCGCAACTTGAACTGGCCATTATTTTGGTGGTGTGAAATATTAGTTTGTATACGTTTTTAAGCATTGTTACCTCTTTTTTTTTAATATGCCTTCCTTAAACTATGTGTTAATAAAACAGTCTGAAGAACAAAAACAACAATATAGAATATACATATACACTGAAATAGTTGTCACCTTTTGACAGAGAATCCAATTTAAAGGAAGACTATTATCAGCTGTTTAAATAAATGAGGTTGACTAAGTATTCAGTCGTTTTTGTTTTTTTTTAAATAATGGGTTAACAAGACAAAAGACAATGAAAAACTTTTAAAAGTGTAGTATCACAACTATGAAAAATGCAGAATATATATACTTTTTTATACTTCTTTTATGACAGATTTTGATTTTATTTTGTAGTATTTTTGCAATATTGGGTCAATTCCATCCTGACCTATTGTAAGCTTGTATATGCAGGCATCCCAAAGATCTTGTTTGTTGCCACTCACAAGGACAAAGTACCATTGGTGAGTGATCTAGTGTAAGCTATATGGTAGTAAGTTATTGTCATTTTGAAAACTTAGAAATGTGTACAAATTGCCCCAATTGCTAGCATAAAAACCAGGTTTAATCCTCCATTTTCGACATAAGAAAAGGCCTGTACAAAGTCAGGAATATTACAGTTGATTGTGTGAGCGTTTGATTTTGCCATTTGATTATTTTTATATTTTTTTTTTTTATTTTCCAAGGAGTACAATATTTAAATAAGAGCTTGTTTTGTCTATAAATCTTAACTTGACCAAAAATTTTGTTAAACTACACTTTAAAAAAAACAAGATCCTTTTTGAATTGTGGGTAATTCACTTAAAATCAGATTACAGGGTCTATAAATAAAGTAGAAGATATGAAGTACCACTTATAGATAAGGAAACATTATTTGGTATGAAATTGTATCAATATTCCATTGGATAGTCATCTCATTTCCATAGAGATAAGTCGGCTCTGCCACTCTTAGTCATGTTTTTTTTACGTAAAATACAATTTATCAGTTTACATGCTAAAGTTTACATGCTAAAGTTTACATGCTAAAGTTTACATGCTAAAGTTTAACTAAACTTATTTTTATTTCAACAATCATGTTTTCAATATGAAGCTTTATTATTAAGAATAGTAGTACTGCACCAGATGCACTTCTCAACAATTAATATTTTCTCGGTCATGTGTCAGGCCAAACCATAATACCATTGTTAAACAGATGATGAAATAAAACATGATATATAACACATCTGGAGAAGAAATGCATGATTACGATACATACTTTATTTTAAAAGAAGTTCATTTTTGTTTAACTGCAAATTCAAATAAAACATTTTCCGTATTTTCACGCAAATCCTGAAGTACTCTATACTAAACTATTAATACCTTCTTGGCTTGTTTGAAGTGTATTGCCAATCTATTAAATGTTACTTATTTTTTTTTACAAGTGGTATCTTTTAAATTATAGAAGCAAGGTTAAAAGTGTAATAATTTACCTGTAAGAGTAGATATATCTACTTTGCAGATTTAAGATAAATCTAGCTATTTTCTTGTTGGAATGTTCCATCATTGAAGATACACAAACATTATGTTTCCGACATATGCTCTTTACAGCCTCAAGTTTATTTATCCGGAACATTTTTATGTTTTAATAGGAGAATGTTGAGACACGACGGGAAGAGCTTTACAGTGGAATTGAAGAGTTGTTTAAAGACCATGAGGGAAAACATCATCTGGTCCTTAGACCTCTAATATTTGTCAATGCCAAAGATCAAGCTGACCCAGAAATAGAGGTTCTGAAGAAAACAATAACAGAACTTACATTCGACCACCCATGTTGGGGTGAAAGGATGCCGAATGCATGTGTTCCACTGGAGCTCGAGATCGCTGAATTGGTGGCAGAAGGGAAACAAATTCTGTCTTTGGTTGAAGTTAAAGAATTAAATGCCATCAGTGAGGTGTCTGTCCTGTCTCCTGAGCAGCTGACCGATTTTCTACATTATCAACATTCTCTAGGGAAAATTGTGTATTTTGACACCCCACAACTGAGAGATAATGTTATCATCAGTCCCCTTCTTATGGTGGAAGTTATGAGATCTTTTATTACTGGTGTGTAAATACTTTCAATGAGATATAATAAAAATTAGTAGTAAAACAACAACATACTCAAATATTGTTTACCAGACATTTAGAGCATTGGGTATTGTTAACTGGTGACTTTCACTTATCTTTTAAACTTTGTAAGAACTTTTTATTATACAATTAGTCAAAATTAATCTTTTCTTTAAGTATTCATAGCGTCACTAATTCTTGTTAGATTAGAGCTAACTATTTTATTATGTTTATATCCTCTGGATAGGATGGAGGTTTTAACTTACGTTTTGTAAAACATGATTGCAAATTTTAAAGTCAAAACTGAAACTGATATTTCATAGTTATTCACGTGTAGGTATAACTAGAGAACTACATGGTTTCTAAATAAAATATTTGTAATGAGGTAATTATGTTCTTTAAAATGAGAAAGGATTCTATTTTGATCATGGAATACCTTTTATAAAGAAAGTTTAATTACTCCTAAAATAGGACATTATTTTGAAGTATCAAAATAGTGTTGTTTTCATGTCTTGACCTAGGTGAGCAGTATAACTTTCGTAGTACCTTTTAATATAAGTAAATTTTGTATTAGCTCACCTGGCCCGAAGGGCCAAGTGAGCTTTTCTCATCACTTGGCGTCCCTCATCCGTCGTCCGTCGTCGTTAACTTTTACAAAAATATTCTCTTCTATAACTACTTAGCCAAATTTAACCAAACTTAGCCACAATCATCATTGGGGTATCTAGTTTAAAAAATGTGTCCGGTGACCGGGCGAACCAACCAAGATGGCCGCCATGGCTAAAAATAGAACATAGGGGTAAAATGCAGTTTTTGGCTTATAACTCAAAAACAAGAGCACTGAGAGCAAATCTGACGGAATAAAATTGTTTATCAGGTCAAGATCTATCTGCCGTGAAATTTTCAGATGAATCGGACAACCCCTTGTTAGGTTGCTGCCCCTGAATGGGTTATTTTAAGGAAATTTTGCTGTTTTTGGTTATTATCTTGAGTATTATTATAGATAGAGATAAACTGTAAACAGCAATAATGTTCAGCAAAGTAAGATTCACAAATACGTCAACATGACCAAAATAGTCATTTGACCCCTTTAGGAGTTATTGCCCTTTATAGTCAATTTTTAACCATTTTTCGTAAATCTTAGTCATCTTTTAGAAAAACCTTCTCCTCTGAAACTACTGGGCCGAATTAAACCAAACTTGGCCATAATCAGCATTGGGGTACATAGTTCAAAAAATGTGTCCAGTAACTCGGCCAATTAACCAAGATGGCCACCATGGCTAAAAATAGAACATATGGGTAAAATGCAGTTTTTGGCTTATAACTCAAAAACCAAAGCATTTAGAGCAAATCTGACAGGAAGTGAAACTGTTTATCAGGTAAAGATGTATCTGTATTAATAGATGAATCGACTAACCAATTGTTAGGTTGCTGTCCCTGAATTGGTAATTTTAAGGAATTTTGCTGTTTTTGGTTATTACCTTGAATACTATAATAGATAGAGATAAACTGTAAACAGCAATAATGTACAGCAAAGTCAGACCTAAAAAAAAGTCAACACGACCAAAATGGTCAATTGACCACCTAAGGAGTTATTGCCCTTCATAGTCAATTTTTAACAATTTTCATAAAATTTGTAAATTTTCACTCATATTTTCCACTGAAACTACTGGGCCAAGTTCATTAAAATAGAGATAATTGTAAGCAGCAAGAATATTAAGTAAAGTAAGATCTAAAAACACAACTCCATCTCTAAAACACAATTTTGTCATGAATCCATCTGTGTCCTGTGTTGACCAAGGTGAGTGACACAGGCTCTTCAGAGCCTCTAGTTTTGATTTGAAGTCATAAGATTGTTTTTTTTTTCTCCATTTTCATAGATGTTGAATTCTGGCCAAAAGAAGATAAAACAAGAAAAACCTTCAAGAAGATGTCAAAAAATGGAATGATACAAAAAGTAGACCTCTACCAGATTTGGGAACAAAAAGAATTTTGTCAGATTTTACCATTTAAAGAGTACATATTCGATATGCTGATACACCTTGATATCGTATCTGAACAGCGTAGATATGATACAAAAACAGGAAACCGGCTACCAGTAGAACACTTCTTTGTACCCTGTATGCTTACCCAAAGAAATGATACAGATTTCTTATTACAAGAATGTACACCAGAGAGGACTGTTAGTTTGGCCTTCGTTTTTAAAGGAACCATCATACCTCCAGCCTTACCAAACCGTCTAATATGCGCATGTCTCAGTATGTGGACATTAAAGCAATACAGAGGAAGGAAACTTATGTTTTCGGGGTTTGTTGGGTTATCAGTTGATAAAGAGCATGATATTGTTGTCTGCATAGAAGGAAATAAGATCTTATTGCACCTAGTCCACAAGCGCTCCAAGGGTTTGATAATACCTGATATAGCCACCAGTGTCCGGGATTGTTTGTTTGTTACTTTAGAGAGAATTTCCGAATTTTATCAGTCTTCCATCCATTGTAAAGCTAGCAGCAAGTTACCTTTCCACACCGAGTATTCCTGCTCGAAACTAAACTGTTTCACATCAGAACACAAGATGGTTTCAGAAGCTGAGGAATGTTTTTGTGAACACGGTGAAAACATTAAAACTAACTGGAGTATTTGGAACAAGAAAAGGGTATTTATATACTTTTATTGGTACATACATGAGAGATATTTAGAATTGTATGTCTAAGCCTCCGCATATGTCGCCAAGTTCTCTTATTGCAGAACATTGGTATTATATTTGCATTATACATGTATGTTAGACATTAAATTTTTCAGCTCTATATAAGAAATAATATATGGTATATGATTTTCAACATGATAATTCTTCATCATAAACCAAATGACGTAAAATTTAGCACCTAAGGCCTTCAACAAGTAGCAAACTATATGCCATATACCAAGCTCTTTTAAGTTGTTATGTAAACATGTTCATACATTCAGAGACAAATTTATATTTGTACCAACTTGCTGATGTTGGTATGATAGTAACTAAACATAAAATGTATCAGACAGAGGGACAAAGGATGATATTGTTGATATGACATCTTTTTGTTTAACCTGTTGTAAGGTAGATGAGCAGATTGATATTGATAATATTTACTTGACTTTGCTTGTAGTAGCTATTAGCATTTGCCAATATTGTATATTTTTTATTATATGTGTTTGTGTCATTAGTTTCACACATTTTACAAAGTGAAATGTGTTTTTGTGGGACCGATGAGCAAGTAGATTGCTTACAGGAGTTATACAAATACTTGTAAAGTTATTTTCTATTTTGCAGGAACAAAAGCAGTGTGATGCTAATTGTCAAGGTAAATGTATCATTTATCTCTTTGCAATAGCAGATTATTGACAAGGTTTAACATTTAACATTTAACTTACTAGTATAAAAATATCTAATTTCATATTTCATGTCATAAACCTTGCAAATGGTGTGCTTTCGTGCTGATAACGATTACACAATATTTGAACATCAGTAGAAAAGCAATACATTTTTACCTTTTGAATTAACAACTACTTAAAATACATGTACTGGAACCTTACATTTAAAGTATATAATTTGGTGAAGTTCATGTTGCTTAGTCTTTAGTTATTGAAGTTGTGTCTTCTGTACTAATATTTGTCTGTATGTCTTTTTTTATTCTAGCGATGGAGTTGGTCACTTTATTTTTAATCTATGAGTTTGACAGTCCCTCTAGTACCTTACGTTCCCTTTTTTGCAAGTTTAGTTTAGATTAATTTCTGTAAATTACTACAATATATCCTATATATCTTAATAGTAAATTTGTATGATAGATATCAATAGATTAAAGTATATGCTATATATCAGATAACACTTGTATGTGTATTTTGTGAACATAAGTTCGAAGTAATTATGATAAGATTACTTCATATGTTGCTAATATTGTGTACAGACTAACTTCCAATGTTGAATAGTTATAACTTATCTCAGTAATATATTAACATACTTTTTTTACTAAGCTTATGTATTCTTGATATAATCTTAGGTTTGAGTGAAGATGCATTATCTCAGATTCCAAGTGACAAAGAATTGTTCCGGCTGTCTGTTAATTGTGAAACACGCATGCTTCACGATTTGGCTCTCCATCTTGGAATGGAAGAGATGGTATGGAATGATATGGAATACAATTACCCAGGAAATGCACAGCTTGTTAAATTTTTCACACTGATGTATTTGAAAGAGAATGATCAAATACGATTCACAGAAGTGGACAACGGATTGAGAGAAATGGAAATAACACAACATAAATTATGTGTGGTAAGTTATTACTGTAGTGGACTGGTGCAGTTGTATTTATCTTTTTTTATATATTGTGTATATAACTATATTTGATATACGGTGTGGTCAGTTGTATGTATCGTACTATATATATACAACTCGTCTAAACATCAACCTAACAATGTTAGATCTGTAAATTTGCTTTCTTACTGTATATATACAGATTTATCCATCGGATCACCAGCATTGATGGTGATACATGGCTGTGTACATTATGTATATACAACTCTTCTAAACATCAACCCAACAATGTTAAATCTGTTAATTTGCTTTCGCAAATTTTTTGTTCTTCCCTTTGCTGGGATTTTAACCCATGCTACTGAGATATTGTGACACCAAATCGCCTGCACTGTATCCGGTGCGCTAGACCACACAACCACCTTGGCTTCACGTAAATAAAACTTTGGTGGCCGGGTGTTACCTTTCCTCGTCAGTTTTAATCTAGTGTCGTAATACAGTACATGACATATAAGGCATGGAGATGTTATTGTTATAGATCAGCTCAATCATCTATAGTAATTAAAGGATCCTACAAATTAATGCAAGATACAGTCACAGAAATAATTATATTTATAAGTACGTCTGAGTCAGTGACAACTCTACAACAGATTTATCCATATAACTGGGTTTATGGTGTACATTTCTGTCCTGCAGTATTCGTCTGACCTTGACATCAAAAAGTTCATTTGAAAATACCAAAACCGTATAAATACATATTTAGTGTCTACTTCACAAATAATAATGGATGGTCTCATAAGAGGGACGAAAGATACCAGAGGGCCGATCAATCTCATAAATTAAAAATAAACTGACAACGCCATGGCTAAAAATGAAAAAAGACAAACAGACAAACAATAGTACACATGACACATGTGACACAAAATATAAAACGATAGAATAAGCAACACGAACACCACCAAAAACTGGGGGTAATCTCAGAGGCTCCATAATGGTAAGCTGATCCTGCTCCACATGTGGCAACCGCCAGGTTGCTTATGCTATAACAAATCCGGTAAATAGTCACATTCATGAAAGGGAAGGGGATTGTAGTTATGACATAAGGAACATATCTGATATCATCTGTGAAACGGTTATTCCATAAAGGTCAACCAACTCGTGATAGCGTCCGTAAAATTTACGAAGGGATGACTGTATCAATAAATTCTGCCATCAGTTTTTTATGCTTCCTCTACGCCCCCGCTGTAGCGGAGGGTGCATGAAGTTTTACTCCCGTTCGTTTGTCCGTTCGTCCCAAAATTGGTTTCCAGATTCTAAATTTAGTTTTCCTCAACCATTTATTTTTTCTGTTTGAAGTTATGCTCATTTACAAATGGAAAATTACAGAATTTGTCATTTCCATTCCCTTATTTATGTTAGCTTCAATCAAATGTTATGAAACTTATACACAATTCTAAATACTTCAAAACACAGATCAACTTATAATTTTTTGGAGTGTCACTCTAACTGATCATGTAGAGTAATACTCCTTTACAAATTAGAAATTGCTGATTTTGTTTAAGTCCTCTTACTTAAATTTGCCCCAACCAATTTTTATGAAACTTATAAACAATACTTATTACCACAATACTCATATTATTCATCATTGTCAGACAACTTTTTATAGGAGTAATTGTCCTTAGATGACAAATGTTATCTTCTTTTCCATGTTTGCCTTTTACTTTAAGACTAAGATATATAGCGAACATCTTTGAATTGCCGAAATGATCAGCAAGACAAGCTATATAGATAAGTTCAACGGTCGAAATCGTCAGTTAATTCCTTATAGGGTGATTGTCCTTTGATGAAAATGTTTACCAGTTATGCCTTTTTGCTTGATATCTAAACACTAAAATAAGTAGATAAAAAGGAAAATTATATATAGCCAAGATCTGCAATGAAGAAAATTTGGATGAAATTGCCTGATGACTACTTGATTTTTAAGCTATTGTCCTTAATAATTTATAGCTTTTTTTGTCATAATAGAAAAGTATTATGATTTAGTACATGTAGTACTTAATATGTTTCAACAACTTCTTGAGTTTTAGGTTAAGCCAGTCTATTGAGGAAGGTGTGATTTCAATACGACAAGCCTATAGAACGGATGTTGAATAGAGAAGCAAAATATTTGACGTGCATTGTGTAACAAAACAATCATGCAAATAGAGGGTTGTAATATTGACCGTAAATTTAGAATGTTATTCTTTTGAGACGTCCATTTTAAAAAGGGACGTTGATTAGAGACCGGATATTAAAATGAGTCTTACACCGTTAGCAAGAACATTTGCCTTTAAATTAGCATTTTGTTGATCTTGTTTTGAGTTTGAGCAAAAACTAAAAAATATAGAGAAACTTAACAGACTAAATGATCAGCAATATAAGATCAACAAAACAGCTTTTTGTAATGAATTTTATTCTCGTCTACAATGTTGGAAAGTTGTCAAATAATTTCTGCGTGTTGTATTATGCTTGGGAAGATGTAGTTATTCTCAAGAGGACATTATCTGTCAAATTTTTTGTTCAACGATTTGACCCAAGCTGTGCATTTGATTTACATCGTACTACATTGTAAAATGTATATAGAAATTACAAACAGTTTTGTAAAAAGAATTAACAATGTAGACTTGACACTACATGTACAAACTAGTGAAAGTTTAAAATGGCGTATATCAACTCGACTGTACTGATATTTAATGAATAATATTTGACTGTAGCCTGCATAATATTTAACATTTTACCCGACCAGAAATCAACATTTTGTATGCGTCTGAGTGCGTCTGAGCGCTCTACCTAGTCTGAACCATACTCGTACTAGTCTGAACCGTATTCGACAATGTTTGAACATACTTGACCATGTGTTAACCTACCTAGACATATATTTTGCTCACTTGGTCCACAGAACCAAGTCTGTGAGTTAAGTTAGCTTTTCTCAATACTTGGCGTCCGTCGTCGTCCATCGTTATCATTTACATAAATTTTCTTCTCTGACACACATGGAATAAATATAAGAAAAACTTGGCCACAATCATAATTGTATTTAAAACAAAGAAAAATGCATATGTTTGATGTCCCTGCCTGCCAACCAACATCCCTGACATAGGTAAACATAGAACATAAGGCGGAAATGCAGTTTTTGGATTATGTCTATGAAACAAAAGCATTTAGAACACATCTGTCACAGGGTTAACATGTTCATTAAGTTTAGAGTTATCTGTTCTAAAATTTCAGACAGACTGTTGATGGGTTGTTGTCCCAGAATATTATTAAATATATTATCAAAGCTGTAAATAGCAATAATGTTTACCAAAATATCATTCTAAAATAAGTCAATATGACTAAATTTGTCAAAAAAAACCTGAAGAAGTTATAGTAGATTTTTATACGACCGCAAAAATTGAAATTTTTTGGGCGTATATTGGTGTTGGCGTCGTCATTATTGTCAAAAGACATTTGGTTTTCGCACTTTAACTTTAGTAAAGAAAATAGAAATCTATGAAATTTAAACAGAAGGTTTATGACAATAAAAGGAAGTTAGGGATTGATTTTGGGAGTTTTGGTCCCAACGGTTCAGGAATAAGGGCCAAAAAGGGCACGAATAAGCATTTTTCTTGGTTTTTGCACAATAACTTTAGTACAAGTAAACAGAAATCTATGAAATTTTATAATAAGGTTTATGACCACAAAAGGAAAGTTTGGATTGATTTTGGGAGTTTAACCCCAAACAGTTTAGGAATTAGGGGCCAAAAGGGTCCAAAATTAAACGTTTGATTTCATAAAAAAATGAACTATTGGGGTTCTTTGATATGCCAAATCTAACCGTGTATTTAGATGTACAGTACATCTAACATCAGGTGGACATGTTCATCAGGATTAGATTTATCTACCTTGAAATGTTCAGACAATCCATTGTTGATTTGCTGTCCGTCGATTAGTAATTTTAAGGAAATTTTACGTTTTATTGTTATTATTTTAACCATTATAATAGGTTCTAATATTATATAACATCTAATAATCTATAATATGTAATACTATAAATTATTACCTTATTTTACTTTATTTCAAAAAAGAAGATACAGGTAAGATACACAGGCTCTTGAGAACCTATAGTTTGATATTATTATATTTTGCAGGTTAGGCGGATAAAGCAAGTTAAATCTAGTAAGTAGTGTGATATATTAAGGTCTGTATATGATATTATAATAACGACTTTCTGTTTCACATACCTATATGTCGCCTTCGACTGCATTTCATGGATCAGTGATTAAGGTTAACATGATAAGGTCCGTTTCTCAAATACTTTAAGCAGTGGTGTATGGAATATCTGTAATAAATTGATGCCAGTCTGGTTGGTTTGAGTTGACCTCGTTTCCGTGGTTCATTGGTTAACTGTTTCGTTATTGTGTTTTAGTCATATCAGAGAGGTAATAAGTGCAATAATTGAATGCTCATGTTTTGTAGTCCTCCTCTCATATTCTTATACCTTCCTATAACCGATGAGAGCAATTGTTAGCAGTTTGTGTCATTTCACATCTGTCATCTAAAATCAGCAATATATATTTTCTTCTTCTTTTCAAACATCAGCTGCATCTAGTCGACACCAAATAATGGGAACACAGACATTTTTTTTTTTAAATGTTAAGGTTCAGATGTATCAGACATGTGGAAGTTCCCTAAGTTGATCTGAAATGACTTCCATATCTAGTCTATAATATAAGGGTCAAAAATATGTTCAATCTGACAAATCATCTAAGATATGAGACTAGGGTGTGCAGTTCATGGATCCTTGTTTAAAAATTGTTGAATTCTTTTAATCAAAAACCGGTTGACATTGAGAAACAATGTATTTTTCGCATTTTTTTGTAATTTGATAGTTCAGTGCAAATGTTCATAATTGCAATATTAAACGACGTAAACTATGCGAAAGATTATCTCTGTCAACAGTTTATTGATACACTATCCTGTTTCGTCTACTTTTAAAACAAACTTCTACAAGACAAAAACTATTGAACCAATTTCAACAAAACTTTTAGTGAGTATTCCTTGATGTTTTCAGCATACTTGCTCCACCATCAAACATGACTGCAAGGCCAAAACACTATACCAAGTTCTCACAACATAACACACATTTAACTTTAATATTGATATCGCATTGCTGTACAAAAAACAATCAGGGTAGCACTAACTATCAAGTCTTTGATTTAGTTTTGGAAAATTCACTGTAGATTATCTTAATTTGTATTTTATATAGGTATTCCTGACGATATTTTAGATTGTATTCCATCAGATGAGATTTTAGATAGATTAACACCACTGATTGGCAAGATAGTATTTCAACTAGGAATAGAACTTGGACTGTCTGTTGAAGATTTAGAAAGTATCAAAGAGAAATATGATCGTGATTTGACAGCACAGAATAAGGAAGTGTTGTTTACATGGAGGAAAGACAGAACAGTGAAACCTACAATACGGGTACTTGAGCAAGCTTTTGTAAATATTGGTAAAGGAGCAAGGTGTTTAAAAGAGGTTGTAAAGGATGTTGATCCCAATACACTTAAAGCAGTAGAAATTGTTAGAGGTAATACTATATGAACGGTTTGAGTAAATAAAAAACAAAGAACTATAAGGTATTATGTATATCAGTTATTCAGTGCAGGAAATATGTATATCATAGATTTATAACAGAAATATATAAAACATTTGCTGAAATAGTTTTATTATACAATGCCCCTGACGTTATGTTTGTTGAAAGAAATTCCATACAATCAGGGAAATATATAAAACAAAGTTTTTCTATTGTATTTCACCATATAGTTCAGCAAAAATCTCTCCTCTACCACCCTGTTCTGACGTATTTAGTCATTGCATTAGCGGACCTTGGTCACTATTTTCCTAAAACATGCTAAATAAGGCCGAGTGATGGCAGCTCCGCAAACATATTATGCAAAAAAAAGTAGAAAAAAAACCACAAAAATCAGAAAGAAACATCAACTAGAAGGGGTGTATTTTGTCATCTGTCCAATTCATACTGATAATTTTACATGATCATTCTTTCTGAACTTATTTACATCAATATAATATACTGACATGTTTTCTATTTCCTCTCGTGCAATAAAATTGAGAATGGTTATAGGGAATGTGTCAAAGAGATAACAATCCGACCAAAGAGCAGACACCTTACTTTTAATTTCGAATGACACTCAAATTTATTTAATATGTGTATTCATTTCATGGCAATTTTCTTATAAATAATCATGTTTTTAGGGCAACGAAATGTGATGCACAAAAACAATGTAGAATAATTGTAAGCATTGTTTTACTCAATGATCCACAAAACTTCTATTTTTTTATAAAATGATATTTTCATTAACAGATAGAATCAGAGAAAACGAAAACAGAATCATACAGAACATACAAACAAGCCAGATTTTAGACCATATGATGACTAATTTGGTGATATCAGTTGATGACAGACGCCGTATTGAACAACATGCTGGACAAGATGATCAGAACAAAGCATTGCTGGATATTGTGACTAAAAGGAGAGAACCTACGTATGGTGTATTTGTTGACGGATTAGATGCCTATGGATATAAAGACCTTGCAAATGATTTGAAATTTGATTCTCAAGAAATGAGCCAAAGTGCAGCATTAGTACCTGCAGAGAATGAAGGTATAATATTGATAATTTCTGCATACATAAGCCAGGTAGGGTTACTGCATTGGCGAGAAATAAATGTTCGTAATTAAGAACTTACATTGAGGTATATTATACAAATATGGCGTTTGTATGAAGTTGATACAAGGATATATTGACCTGATAGAAGTATATTGACTGAGGACGAAGTCCAAGGTCGATATACTTCTTTGGGTCGATATATCCTGTATTGACCTCATTACAAAGGCTATATTTGTTATATTATTAATTTCCCAACATATTTGTCACGTATCAAAATCGTCATTTGATTTTGTTGGCATTTTATGTATATCATATTGTCTCCTTGACAATAACGCTGAATTTAAGCTGTTATTTCAATTGCCTTTTTTTCTCAACACTTAGCGTCCGTCGTCGTCGTTAACTTTTTACATTTTGAACTTCTTCTAGAGAACCACTGAATGGAATAAAACCAAACATGGCATGAATGTTCCTTATAAGGTGCTGACCAAGTGTTGCTACTTTGTAGCCGATCCATCATCCAAGTTGGCTGCCAGCAGGGGACTTAGTTTAACATATATAGGACCCTATGGGAAATGCATACAAATGACTTCTTTTACAGAACTACTGAATGGAATTAAACCAAACATGGCATGAATGTTCCCTATGAGGTGCTGACCAAGTGTTGTTACTTTGTAGCAGATCCATCATTCAAGATGGCCGCCAGTGGGGAACTTAGTTTAACATAGGACCCTATGGGAAATGCATACAAATGACTTCTTCTAGAGAACCACTGAATGGAATAAAACCAAAAATTGCATGAATGTTCCTTATAAAGTGCTGACCATGTGTTGTTACTTTGTAGCCAATCCATCATCCAAGATGGCCGCCAGCTGGGGACTTGGTTTAACATAGGACCCTATGGGAAATGCATGCAAATGACTTCTTTCAGAGATCCGAACCACTGAATCGAATGAAACCAAACTTGACATGAATGTTCCTTATAAGGTGCTGACCAAGTGTTGTTACTTTGTAGCCGATCCATCATTCAAGATGGCCGCCAGCGGGGGACTTAGTTTAACATAGGACCCTATGGGAAATGCATAAAATGACTTCTTTAAGAGATTCGAACCACTGAATGGAATGAAACCAAACTTGGCATGAATGTTCCCTATGAGGTGCTGACCAAGTGTTGTTACTTTGTAGCAGATCCATCATTCAAGATGGCCGCCAGTGGGGAACTTAGTTTAACATAGGACCCTATGGGAAATGCATACAAATGACTTCTTCTAGAGAACCACTGAATGGAATAAAACCAAACATTGCATGAATGTTCCTTATAAAGTGCTGACCATGTGTTGTTACTTTGTAGCCAATCCATCATCCAAGATGGCCGCCAGCCGGGGACTTGGTTTAACATAGGACCCTATGGGAAATGCATGCAAATGACTTCTTTCAGAGATCCGAACCACTGAATCGAATGAAACCAAACTTGACATGAATGTTCCTTATAAAGTGCTGACCATGTGTTGTTACTTTGTAGCCAATCCATCATCCAAGATGGCCGCCAGCCGGGGACTTGGTTTAACATAGGACCCTATGGGAAATGCATGCAAATGACTTCTTTCAGAGATCCGAACCACTGAATCGAATGAAACCAAACTTGACATGAATGTTCCTTATAAGGTGCTGACCAAGTGTTGTTACTTTGTAGCCGATCCATCATTCAAGATGGCCGCCAGCGGGGGACTTAGTTTAACATAGGACCCTATGGGAAATGCATACAAATGACTTCTTTAAGAGATTCGAACCACTGAATGGAATGAAACCAAACTTGGCATGAATGTTCCCTATGAGGTGCTGACCAAGTGTTGTTACTTTGTAGCAGATCCATCATCCAAGTTGACCCCCAGCGGGGGGCTTAGTTTAACATAGGACCCAATAGGAAATACATACAAATGTCTTCTTTTAGAGAACCACTGAATGGAATGAAGTCAAACATAGCATGAATGTTCCTTATGACATGCTGACCAAGTGTTGTTACTTTGTAGCCAATCCATCAACCAATGTGGCTTCCAGCAGGGGACTTTGTTTAGCATAGGACCCTATGGGAAATACATACACATGTCTTCTTTTAGAAAACCTCTGAATTGAATGAAAGCAAACATAGCATATTTTTTCTTTTCTTAATGAGGTGCTGGCCAAGTGTTGTTACTTTGTAGCCAAATTTTTTCTTTTTATATGATTTCAAAAACCCAAGTAGAATCAGGTGAGAGATACGGGCTCTTGAGAGCCTCTAGTTTTGTTTGTTTGTCATCTTCTGTATTTGACGATTTTTTTTCGTCAAATAATCGATCACTGGTATAATTTGTTTCAAAACGTTTAAGATCGTTTAACAATATCCTGTAATTCATTACATGACGTCACAAAGTATATCGGTTTTTAGATATTCTAAATATAACCGTGCAATATGCTTTTGCTATCCGCTGTTTTCTCTCTACCTTCGAAAATATGGTTTAATATGTGACTATCCGTAAACGAATCAAATTTGTCAAAATTTAGAATTAATAATATTAAGTCATAACACTTGAGAACTAACGGCACTGAACACCATTTTAGCCATCTTTGAGTGTGTTGATTCCACATGGTCGTCAGAACAATTGCCAGCATCAACATCAGTGTAATCCCAATCCCAATATTAAAAGTCTGTTTTACTACACCTTTTGAAATTAAACAGAAGAGACACATCAACATCTTTTAAACTATGCCTGTACCAAGTCAGGAATATGACAGTTGTTATCCATTCGTTTGACGTGCTTGAACTTTTGATTTTGCCATTTGATTAGGGACTTTCCTTTTTGAATTTTCCTTGGAGTTCAGTATTTTTGTGATTTTACTTTTTTCTGACTAAAGAGAAACCAAGCTAATTTCATTTTTGAGAAATTTTTCGTGTAAAGACGAAATTTTGAAAACAATGAAGCTATGAAAATATTTTATGAGACCCAGGTAACTGTTGTTATAGGGTAAAATTTTGAACTGAAGTTTTCGACATTGATTTCAATTGCACACTTATTATTTTTATTAAGATTAATTAAGATCTATCAACCTTCCACACATTGTTTTCTTAGCGATCAAGTAAAGTGTCGCCATTTCAACCATATTTGTTTTCAACAGCACTAATTTAGTTTATTCCCATATAAAACATGTCTTTCTTGTAATTATATTCAATTTGTTATAATAATTAAATATTGATATTATTTTTAATTTATTTGTTCATTTCATTTTAAAAATTTTAAAACCACTTATTTAAATAGTATACACATACTGACATGTTCATCGAAATAAATTGTTTACATGTATCGAGGGCTAATTAACCATATGACACAATAAGCTGTCAATCAAAAAATAAATAATCCGCTATCGGGACAATAAAATCTTAACAGACTGATCAGTTTCCAGTCCCGATAGTATAATAGTCCAATTATTCACCAAGACTGATTTTTTTTATATTTTAGTCACTTTTGAGAAACTTTTTATGTTTTGTAGGCTTATCAGACTGGAATATTCCGTTGTATAAAGTTCGACTACAGAAGAATTACCTCAAGGTTATCACTGGTATTCAGCATGGGAGCATAGTAGATCATCTAATATCAAGAGAGGTATTATCAGTTGATGATGGAGAAAAGATAGAATCTGGTAAAACCACGCAGGAAAAGAACAGGACGTTAATAACATTACTGTTACGTATAAATGAACAGGGATATATCGAGTTTCTCACAGCTCTACGAAAAGACTCTGCGTATGCTGATCTTGCAGATGAAATAGAATACACAGCAGTTACAACTAGAGATATGTCAACTCTTCATACATGCTATAAATAGAATAATTCAAGACAAAAATATTGTAAACAACAAGTTAAAGACAGCTGTAAACAATCAATGAGTTGATCACTTAAATGATTAACGTGAATGAATTACAATATACTAGTGATAACAATCTGTTATATTAAACACATGTTATATGTTAACGTAATGGGAGGAAAAAGCTAACATATGTAGGAAGCCCCTTTACAAGTTTTCAATCCTAAATAGATGTGATCATTTTGAAAGAGTCATACCATATAAT
Organism: Mytilus edulis; assembly: GCA_019925275.1. NCBI lineage: Eukaryota > Metazoa > Mollusca > Bivalvia > Mytilida > Mytilidae > Mytilus > Mytilus edulis. The sequence goes on from CM034351.1 coordinate 13,008,765, forward strand.
GTCAGTGTATTTAGAAATAAATATTGGAAATAAAATGCAACAGTTATTTTTAAGGTCACCTTCAACTAGGGGTACAAACCTTAGTGCTTTTGATAATTTTAGACTTTTGTTAACACGCAATTCAAAGAAATAAAAGTTCATGACAACAGAGAATTGTTGACTATCTAGCTGGTGTTAGCCCGTTAATGAAACAGCCAGCCTAAGTAGTATAAACATGGTGATTGTATAAACTCGTTCACAAATACCAAGTTTATTTTTTGTTATGCCATAAGTGAGTAAATTTGCTGCGTTTAGTAATCTATTTACTTTGAAATAATATGCGTTCGTTTTATTTGATAAAACCATTTACTAGATGACAGGATGAGATCAACCTGTGCTTTTACATTTAAAAGCACCATGCTAGATTGAAATTGTTTGCAAAAGATTGCTAATATCACTCCTCTTCCTGTGTATATACATATCCATCTATATATGTTCTCTCTCTGAGTCTGTAAGGGAACTATCATAACTTGATACAATATACTATTTGTACTTTTTGATAAATTTTGAATAACCTTCATTGCTGCAATTTGATTTTTACTGATTTTAGTTCATTCAAAACATTGCATTGTAATCTTAAACCTTGTCAATGTTAAATTAATAGTCAATTGAGGTCTAAATGTTAAGTCTAATGAATTATAAAGTATGTTATAATAAAAAAAAACTAATTCGGAGACAGGATGTTGTCCTTCATGGTTTCTTATTTTTTTACAGTAGCTTGTTGTACATGGTGGTTATCAAACAGCTACATTAAAATGTACATTTGTAAACTAAAATGTCTTATCATTTATATAGTTTTGAACAAAAATGCAACGATATTTACTTATTATGTAAGTATAGTTAGCACTACATAACATGGGTTCATGTGCACAACTAATGTTTTAGCATGATACATCTGTTCTGTCAAATGTACTCATCTTTCATCCATCAGAAAACAGGTGTATAAATACAAACAGATCAGTGATAATTGTTTGATTATATTATGTTCTCAAATATTTGAAAGTGTTGCAGAACAAATCAAACGTCATAAAACATTAAATTTTGTAGACCCCTATCCAAAAAAATATTGGGCCTCTACCCTCTTCAACATCAAACATATCTACATTAGGTGTTTTGCCTAAATGTTTTGAAATGTGTGCTTGTGGCCTTTTGATATTTTTAATCGAATTTCACTGATGAGTTCTATAACCGAAACACACATTGATGTACATAATGATTAACCTGGAATTTTTTATAAGAAGTTTTCTGTTTTGCACGTCTGGCTTTTAGTAAAAAGAAGTCGAGTTTTTAAGTATAAATGGAATTATTTAAAACAAAACGTTTCATTTTATCACCAATATCAATAATGTGTATAGTTATTTCTTCGACGCATTCGTAAGTTCATGTATAAAATAAGCTATTTTTATTGATGCTACATAAACATTTGAATGTTCATATATTCTATGATCTTGTAAGAAAAGGTTTGGCAATATTTAAAAGAATTTCATAATATTAAATTCATGCCTTATATATTTCTTCTTGTCTTCAATCATCTCAAACGTGTAAATGAAAGTCTTTAACCAGATTAAGTGACTAAATCATGTTTATCATGTTTATACATATCTTGAAAAATTAAGATTTACATTGTATTTTTGATGTGCTTATTTTAGCACTATTTGTGTTTAAGTAGTATCTTATACTTGTATATATACATGTATCTGTATGTATAAACTGTTGATGAATCTTTATTTAAAAACATAGAAAAGAAATGTTCTTGTTTTTATTCGATTGGCCAATAAAAAAAAGAAATCGATACGGTGTACCTAACAGACCAATCACAAAAGCGGCATATTCTACATGCAAACTAAAAGTAAAATGTAAAATATCAAAAAAATACCGAACTCAAAGAAAATTTGAATCGGAAAGTTCCTTATCAATTGACAACATCGAAAGCTCAAGCACATTAAACGAATGGAAAACAACTGTCATATTGACTTACTTGGAACATACATTTCCTTGTGTAGACAATGGTGGATTACATCCCCCTTTATAGCTAGCTAAAAAAAATACCTTTATGACAGTCAAATATAATTCAATTATATTGACAACAATGTGTGTATCTATGATGAGTTTATTTATAGTCTTATTCACCTTAAAAACGAAGATGTCAATAACAAATAAAAAAATCCTTTGCAAATAATCAATATCAAGTAATACATAGCTGAATATACCAAAAGCATATTCAGACTCATTAAGTCGGAGTTGTCTGTTGTTTTGTCGTCTTTTTTGGCAATGACTTTGTCAGCATGTCTATTTATGATTCTATAGATTGAACGTCATCTAGATATCTTTGTAAATAGCAAATAAACTCATCATGGATACCAGTACTAAATTAAGTATATACGCCAGATGTGCATTTCGTCTTCAAAAGACTCATCAGTGACGCTCGAATCCAAAAAAGTTAAAAAAGGCCAAATAAAGTACGAAGTTAAAGACCATTGAGAACCAAAATTCCTAAAAGTTTTGCCAAATACAGCTAAGGTGATATATGCCTGAGGTAGAAAAGCCTTAGTAATTCCAAAAATTTATATAAAATTTGTAAACAGTAAATTTATAAATATAACCATATCAATGACAATTCATGTCAGCACAAAAAAGTGCTGACTACTGGGCTTGTGATACCCTCGGGGAAATAAATCTCCACTAGCAGTAGCATCGACCGAGTGGTTGTAAATAAATTCATCATAGATACCAGGACTAAATTTAGTATATACGCCAGACGCGCGTTTCGTCTTCAAAAGACTCATCAGTGACGCTCAAATCCAAAAAAGTTAAAAAGGCCAAATAAAGTACGAAGTTGAAGAGCATTGAGAACCAAAATTCCTAAAAGTTTTGCCAAATACAGCTACGGTGATCTATGCCTTAGGTAGAAAAGCATTAGTAATTCAAAAAATTCTAGAATTTGTAAACAGTAAATTTATGAATATAACCATATCAATGAAAATTCATGTCAGCACAAAAAGTGCCGACTACTGGGCTTGTGATACTAGCACAATATATTTTCAACAGCCTCTAACACACAACATAGAAAAATTTATTGATCAGCACAAAGCCTACTTCAGAAGGTGAGAAGCATTAACTTCTGTTAAATATCTCTCTTTTGTCTTATTTTTTAAAGTTTATTAAAATGTGCTTGAAACGGGATAATTAAGCCAGTACATACTGACAAAAATGTCCAACATGGAATACATTTAGTGAGTAACTCGCATATATCTTACATTTTGTTAGTATTTCTGAAAAGGTTGGCTTTATTGGGCATCCACCTCTTTTAAAATTCCTTGATCCTCACCTGACCCTCATGAATGCTTGCATCTCATTGATATCAATAAATTCGAAGATAAGCGAAGTGTGTCGAAAATATCTTGTGCTTGTTATTTACAAAGATATCTAGATGACGTTCAATCTATAGAATCATAATGCGTTGCAATATATTGAATGAGTGTTTACAAACAAGCATACTCACGTACATTGCTCTTAGTAAAATAGGTGTGATTCTGTAAGAATGATTGTATCGACAGAGTACAATGTAATCAGAACGAATCACAAAAATCTATACAGTTTATTCATTGTATGTAAATCTTCAAAATTTAAAAAACAAAAGTGGTCCGAGTATCAATTTTCCACCTTAATCATTTTGCGTTGTCACCAGTCGCAAAAAACCATGGCATTGGGTGACGGGAATCGCCGACACAGGGTCATCAAACGAAAGATTTTGGACACTTTTAAACACTTAAGTGTCTATTTCAGTTGATTCAATTAGTTTATTTGAAAGATTTCAACTGGTTTGGTCATTAAAAACGTTCCGATTCAAGCTTGGATATGAACAATCTATCAAATATGCCAAAAAAGTCACTTTTCAGATGTTTTTGTCAAAAATGAAAGTGGCCGCATCCGTGTTCATCCTCCACCTTTATATATGTTATGGATTATCATCAAATACAACTTACACTTCAATATTTAGAATGAACACGAATGCGGCCTCTTTCATTTAAGACAAAACACGTCTCAAATTTGAGTAAAATGCTCAAGTTGGGAAGATTGCAGTAGTTTAGCATACTTAATGATGCTAACATCCGATATATGCAGATTGTATTGTCAAAAACAGCCCATGTTTATGTCGCAGAAGCATCCTACTTTCAAATAAATACCTAAAAGTTTACATTTTAACAGTTTTTTTAAAACTGCTATACTTAGGGCCAAAAAGAGGTCTTACTAGACCTATTCCTTTGCAATCGTTCGTCCGTTTATAAAAATGGTTCACACAATCTGAAGATCTGACACATATGACAGCAATGATACCACCATTATGTTTTCTATCAAAACACATGAAAACTTAAAACTAAAACCACAAAAAAAATGTTTTACAAATGTGATTGTAAAATCCTAATCTGAATACATCTTTCACATTAGAAGTTGAAGTACAAATATAATGTATAGACACTTTTTGAGTTTTTATATGAATTTGTCAGTCTCGAAAATGTATTTTGTCTAATTTTAACCAACTACTATATTTTTAACTGATAACTGCAAGCTTTTTCGATGTAAAAATCATTTTTTTTTTAATTCTTTTCTAAAGCCTTGCAAATGATATCAACAAACGTACACTAATAGGCCTGTACGAGCCTGGTCGCTCTTCTGGAATTGTGTGTGTTAATATTGCTTAAATGAATATTTTGCTGTTTAAGATATATTAATGCCTTATAAAGAATCCAATCATGTATCATAGTTTTGTATATGATTGTAGATTTAAAAGATACCAGCTGTTTAAGATATAGTAATGCCTTATAAAGAATCCCATCATGTATCACGGTTTTGTATATGATTGTAGATATCAAAGGTACCAGCTGTTTAATATATATTAGTGCCTTATAAAGAATCCTATTATGTATTACAGTTTTGTATATGATTGTAGATATCAGAGGTACCAGCAGTTTGAGATATATTAATGCCTTATAAAGAATCCCATCATGTATCACAGTTTTGTATATGATTGTAGATATCAAAGGTACCAGCTGTTTAAGATATATTAACGCCTTATAACGAATCCCATCATGTATCACAGTTTTGTATATGATTGTAGATATCAAAGGTAACAGCTGTTTAAGATATATTAATGCCTTATAAATTAAAGAATCCCATCATGTATCACAGTTTTGTATATGATTGTAGATTTCAAAGGTACCAGCTGTTTAAGATTTAGTAATGCCTTATAAAGAATCCCATCATGTATCACGGTTTTGTATATGATTGTAGATATTAAAGGTACCAGCTGTTTAAGATATATTAATGCCTTATAAAGAATCCCATCATGTATCACAGTTTTGTATATGATTGTAGATATCAAAGGTACCAGCTGTTTAAGATATATTAATGCCTAATAAAGAATCCCATCATGTATCAAAGTTTTGTATATGATTGTAGATATCAAAGGTACCAGCTGTTTAAGATATATTAATGCCTTATAAAGAATTCCATCATGTATCACAGTTTTGTATATGATTGTAGATTTTAAAGGGACCAGCTGTTTAAGATATATTAATGCCTTATAAAGAATCCCATTATGTATCACAGTTTTGTATAGGATTGTAGATATCAAAGGTACCAGCTGTTTAAGATATATTAATGCCTTATAAAGAATCCCATCATGTATCACAGTTTTGTATATGATTGTATATATCAAAGATACCAGCTGTTTAAGATATATTAATGCCTTAATAAGAATCCCATCATGTATCAAAGTTTTGTATATGATTGTAGATATCAAAGGTACCAGCTGTTTAAGATATATTAATGCCTTATAAAAAATCCCATCATGTATCACAGTTTTGTATATGATTGTAGATATCAAAGGTACCAGCTGTTTAAGATATATTAGTGCCTTATAAAGAACCCTATTATGTATCACAGTTTTGTTTATGATTGTAGATATCAGAGGTACCAGCTGTTTGAGATATATTAATGCCTTATAAAGAATCCCATCATGTATCACAGTTTTGTATATGATTGTAGATATCAAAGGTACCAGCTGTTTAAGATATATTAATGCCTTATAAAGAATCCCATCATGTATCACAGTTTTGTATATGATTGTAGATACCAAAGGTACCAGCTGTTTCAGATATATTAATGCCTTATAAATTAAAGAATCCCATCATGTATCACAGTTTTGTATATGATTGTAGATATCAAAGGTACCAGCTGTTTAAGATATATTAATGCCTTATAAAGAATCCCATCATGTATCACAGTTTTGTATATGATTGTAGATATCAAAGGTACCAGCTGTTTAAGATATAGTAGTGCCTTATAAAGAATCCTATTATGTATCACAGTTTTGTTTATGATTGTAGATATCAAAGGTACCAGCTGTTTAAGATATATTAATGCCTTATAAAGAAGCCCATCATGTATCACAGTTTTGTATATGATTGTAGATATCAAAGGTACCAGCTGTTTAAGATATATTAATGCCTTATAAAGAATCCCATCATGTATCACAGTTTTGTATATGATTGTAGATATCAAAGGTACCAGCTGTTTAAGATATAGTAGTGCCTTATAAAGAATCCTATTATGTATCACAGTTTTGTTTATGATTGTAGATATCAAAGGTACCAGCTGTTTGAGATATATTAATGCCTTATAAAGAATCCTATCATGTATCACAGTTTTGTATATTATTGTAGATATCAAAGGTACCAGCTGTTTAAGATATATTAATGCCTTATAAAGAATCCCATCATGTATTACAGTTTTGTATATGATTGTAGATACCAAAGGTACCAGCTGTTTAAGATATATTAATGCCTTATAAATTAAAGAATCCCATCATGTATCACAGTTTTGTATATGATTGTAGATTTCAAAGGTACCAGCTGTTTAAGATATATGAATGCCTTATAAAGAATCCCATCATGTATCACAGTTTTGTATATGATTGTAGATATCAAAGGTACCAGCTGTTTAAGATATAGTAATGCCTTATAAAGAATCCCATCATGTATCACAGTTTTGTATACGATTGTAGATTTCAAAGGTACCAGCTGTTTAAGATATATGAATGCCTTATAAAGAATCCCATCATGTATCACGGTTTTGTATATGATTGTAGATATCAAAGGTACCAGCTGTTTAAGATATATTAATGCCTTATAAAGAATCCCATCATGTATCACAGTTTTGTATATGATTGTAGATATCAAAGGTACCAGCTGTTTAAGATATATTAATGCCTTATAAATTAAAGAATCCCATCATGTATCACAGTTTTGTATATGATTGTAGATTTCAAAGGTACCAGCTGTTTAAGATATATGAATGCCTTATAAAGAATCCCATCATGTATCACAGTTTTGTATATGATTGTAGATATCAAAGGTACCAGCTGTTTAAGATATAGTAATGCCTTATAAAGAATCCCATCATGTATCACAGTTTTGTATACGATTGTAGATTTCAAAGGTACCAGCTGTTTAAGATATATGAATGCCTTATAAAGAATCCCATCATGTATCACGGTTTTTGTATATGATTGAGATATCAAAGGTACCAGCTGTTTAAGATATATTAATGCCTTATAAAGAATCCCATCATGTATCACAGTTTTGTATATGATTGTAGATATCAAAGGTACCAGCTGTTTAAGATATATTAATGCCTTATAAAGAATCCCATCATGTATCACAGTTTTGTATATGATTGTAGATATCAAAGGTACCAGCTGTTTAAGATATATTAATGCCTAATAAAGAATCCCATCATGTATCAAAGTTTTGTATATGATTGTAGATATCAAAGGTACCAGCTGTTTAAGATATATTAATGCCTTATAAAGAATTCCATCATGTATCACAGTTTTGTATATGATTGTAGATTTTAAAGGGACCAGCTGTTTAAGATATATTAATGCCTTATAAAGAATCCCATTATGTATCACAGTTTTGTATATGATTGTAGATATCAAAGGTACCAGCTGTTTAAGATATATTAATGCCTTATAAAGAATCCCATCATGTATCACAGTTTTGTATATGATTGTATATATCAAAGGTACCAGCTGTTTAAGATATATTAATGCCTTATAAAGAATCCCATTATGTATCACAGTTTTGTTTAAATGTACCTGTCAAGGCAATAACTTCAATATCATTTAACAATTTCTGTCAATATACTAATTTCTAGCTTTTATTTTGCTGAACTTTTATTTTCTGTTTTAAGTTTTCCCCGATCGTTTATAATTTGTTCAAACAACTATTTGAATGATTGTCTTTTAAGACCAATTACTTCTAAAAGGGATCACTTGACGATTTTCCAGCATGTTGCATTATTTGTAGCTCTTTTTTACGTATAAGGTGTCTTTCGTTCTATCACTGAATCGAAACTATTTAATCAAAATAGACTTTCAAAGGCAATAATTCCAAATTGGGTTGGCCGATTCGGCTGAAAATGTCCTCATTAAAACAGTGTATGACTAGCATTGCTGCCAAGCAAGTAATGACACTAACACACATGTCTCTTTGGGGTAGGTGAGCAACAAAAACTTACTAATCCAGTCAAACACCCCCCTCCCCCCCCAATAAAAAAAAACCAACAACTCTGCCCTTACGTAATAAGTATATTTTATCTTCATATTAATTATCATTTCATGCTTTTTATTTAATTAAACTAAAATTGAACAAATATGAATATATATGTATATTTGCAAATGAGATGAATCGGTTATTTTATCTTCCAGACTTACCTGATTTTTCACATTCCTTTTTTTCTGAACGATACAATACATAATTAATCACGTGATATCAATTGACATAAATTCCAAGACAAAACAAACTATAGCCGGAAAAACCAACTTTTCAAAATGAAACGGAAGATGGCTTGGGGAAAATGTTCATAAGTTCTGTGTATTGACCGGTGAATACACTACCAAGAATGCATCGTACCTTCTTTTGTATGTACATTTCTACCCTTCTACATAGCAATACTGTTCGGAAAGACTGCAAACTTGTAATGTTATACTTTCTATTAATTCAGTACTGTTTATTATTATACACAAATAGTACAATTACAAATTCTATTAATTCAGTACTGTTGCAGTACTGGTTTTGTCAGTAGTTTTGTTATGTGTTAGTAATGCTATTGTACTGATTTTTCATTCAATGTTTAAGTAAATACTTACTTTTTAGTGCGCACCCTTATCCATATAGTTGTTTCTTCATGTATAGCCATAGCAGACGATTTGATGTTGTAAATCTTTTTAATTTGAATGCATATTGTTTCAAAAAAAATATTGGGAACTGCAATCTTATAAACCTTGTATAGTTTACTATGCGGTATAAGCTTTGCTCATCGTTGAAGGCCGTACGTTGACCTACAGTTGTTAATATCTGTGTTATTTTGGTTTCTTGTGAAGATTTGTCTGATTGACAATCACACCACATCTTCTTTGTATAGGTAAGCACAGTATAGTACGTATTGTGACATGTTGATGCCTCTTTTTTTAATTTATTTTTATATTTTGAATCTTGTGTAGACATCTCTGATTCAGTGTTGGCAAATATGATTGGAGAAATTTTGACAGATGTGTATCTGAGTACAATTGGTATCAAAATATAATTATGTGACAATATCGTTGTTATTCTTGTTTAGTTGGTTACTTACTTTAATGATCGTTAGTCTCTTCGATTATATCACACTGCTGAAAAGAACTTTTTAGGGACATGAAAATGACTGAGGACAAGAATCAAGTTTTATTTCGTCTATCGAAAAACTTTTGAGGTGAGGGGGACACACCAGAAATGAAGTAAGATAAGCAGAATATTGGATTTTGTAAATGGAATTATTTACCTTTTAGAAGCACTTGAATGCACTTCGGGTTTTAGTAGAGTTCGTGTTGTATGTATTTTTGTAACTGTTGTTGCAAATGCCCTTGGTTTAAGGGGTCTGTGTTTAGATCTTTATTTTAATTGTGACTGTCTTTCTGTGTATAAAAAAAATACGAACTCGACATTAGATTGTGGTATTAGGCTGACAGTTTACAATATTAATGTGAATAAAAGTAGACAATTTATACATATATCTGACAAGATAGAATCTTCAATACTGTTAATTTTTGGTGTTTTGCTTTTTCATAAAACGTGTTTCCATTTTTAATTCCTTTATATGTAAATATATCAATATGTTGCCAATTGCATTTCATAAAACAAGAATGTTTGACAGTTATGGTCAACTGAACCACCAATAAAATTTTGATGCATTATTTTGAAGTACCTAATATCACTACCAACTTCACTTGTATAGTGGTAGTACAGAAATAAAGAACATATTAAATGTTAGTCAGTCACATCTGTAAATATATTTACAGCAACTTAAATCATTTTGTCACTTCGATATCGATACTAATATTCTATAAGCAGCCGTTGTACAAAGAAATAACAATGATTCTGCTTGCTACTTTCAGTTTAAATGTCAAAAAAATTTGAAGTTACCTTGTTGCTTTTACCTTTGTTGACGAAAACATTCGGTTTTTTTTTTAATTTGCTATATTTGAGATACATATTTGCATCAAAAATAACAAGAGTGAACACGCTGAAATGTCTTGTCTTCTCAAGTAGCCATTGACATTATGTTGATAGTCCTGAATATAACGTTTTACTACAGCTATCACACCAATTTAACGTGATACAAGAACATGAGGTCGAGGTCAGATAACCCAGCTAGAAATACATGCAATCATTCGATACACCAACTATACTGTAAATATAGTTGACCTATTGTACATCGAAGTCGAGGTCAGATAACCCAGCTGGAAATACATACAATCATTCGATACACCAACTATACTCTAAATATAGTTGACCTATTGTACATCGAAGTCGAGGTCAGATAACCCAGCTAGAAATACATACAATCATTCGATACACCAACTATACTCTAAATATAGTTGACCTATTGTACATCGAAGTCGAGGTCAGATAACCCAGCTGGAAATACATACAATCATTTGATACACCAACTATACTCTAAATATAGTTGACCTATTGCACATCGAAGTCGAGGTCAGATAACCCAGCTAGAAATACATACAATCATTCGATACACCAACTATACCCAAATATAGTTGACCTATTGCACATCGAGGTCGAGGTCAGATAACCCAGCTAGAAATACATACAATCATTCGATACACCAACTATACTCTAAATATAGTTGACCTATTGCACATCGAGGTCGAGGTCAGATAACCCAGCTAGAAATACCTACAACCATTCGATACACCAACTATACTCTAAATATAGTTGACCCATTGCACATCGAGGTCGAGGTCAGATAACCCAGCTAGAAATACATACAATCATTCGATACACAAACTATACTCTAAATATAGTTGACCTATTGTACATCGAAGAAACAAGGTCATATAACCCAGCGAGAAATACCTACAACCATTCGATACACCAACTATACTCTAAATATAGTTGACCTATTGCACATCGAGGTCGAGGTCAGATAACCCAGCTGGAAATACATACAATCATTTCGATACACCAACTATACTCTAAATATAGTTGACCTATTGCACATCGAGGTCGAGGTCAGATAACCCAGCTGGAAAAACAAACAATCATTCGATACAACAACTATACTCTAAATATAGTTGACCTATTGCACATCGAGGTCGAGGTCAGATAACCCAGCTGGAAATACATACAATCATTCGATACACCAACTATACTCTAAATATAGTTGACCTATTGCACATCGAAGTCGAGGTCAGATAACCCAGCTGGAAATACATACAATCATTCGATACACCAACTATACTCTAAATATAGTTGACCTATTGCACATCGAGGTCGAGGTCAGATAACCCAGCTGGAAATACATACAATCATTCGATACACCAACTATACTCTATATATAGTTGACCTATTGCACATCGAGGTTGAGGTCAGATAACCCAGCTAGAAATACATACAATCATTCGATACACCAACTATACTCTAAATATAGTTGACCTATTGCACATCGAGGTCGAGGTCAGATAACCCAGCTAGAAATACCTACAACCATTCGATACACCAACTATACTCTAAATATAGTTGACCTATTGCACATCGAGGTCGAGGTCAGATAACCCAGCTGGAAATACATACAATCATTCGATACACCAACTATACTCTAAATATAGTTGACCTATTGCACATCGAGGTCGAGGTCAGATAACCCAGCTGGAAATACAAACAATCATTCGATACACCAACTATACTCTAAATATAGTTGACCTATTGCACATCGAGGTCGAGGTCAGATAACCCAGCTGGAAATACAAACAATCATTCGATACAACAACTATACTCTAAATATAGTTGACCTATTGCACATCGAGGTCGAGGTCAGATAACCCAGCTGGAAATACATACAATCATTCGATACACCAACTATACTCTAAATATAGTTGACCTATTGCACATCGAAGTCGAGGTCAGATAACCCAGCTGGAAATACATACAATCATTCGATACACCAACTATACTCTAAATATAGTTGACCTATTGCACATCGAGGTCATGGTCAGATAACCCAGCTGGAAATACATACAATCATTCGATACACCAACTATACTCTAAATATAGTTGACCTATTGCACATCGAGGTCGAGGTCAGATAACCCAGCTAGAAATACATACAATCATTCGATACACCAACTATACTCTAAATATAGTTGACCTATTGCACATCGAGGTCGAGGTCAGATAACCCAGCTAGAAATACCTACAACCATTCGATACACCAACTATACTCTAAATATAGTTGACCTATTGCACATCGAGGTCGAGGTCAGATAACCCAGCTGGAAATACATACAATCATTCGATACACCAACTATACTCTAAATATAGTTGACCTATTGCACATCGAGGTCGAGGTCAGATAACCCAGCTGGAAATACAAACAATCATTCGATACAACAACTATACTCTAAATATAGTTGACCTATTGCACATCGAGGTCGAGGTCAGATAACCCAGCTGGAAATACATACAATCATTCGATACACCAACTATACTCTAAATATAGTTGACCTATTGCACATCGAAGTCGAGGTCAGATAACCCAGCTGGAAATACATACAATCATTCGATACACCAACTATACTCTAAATATAGTTGACCTATTGCACATCGAGGTCGAGGTCAGATAACCCAGCTGGAAATACATACAATCATTCGATACACCAACTATACTCTAAATATACTTGACCTATTGCACATCGAAGAAACAAACTCAGCCAAGATAACTTAACATTGATCAATGAACCATGCAAATGAGGCAAAGGTCAAATACACCCCGCCAGACAGACATGTACATCTTCAAATCATTACATATTTAATCTATTGTGGACCTTTTGCATATAGTATCTAAGAGACATACTCAACTTTGAAACCATAAGATTGACTAATGAATCATGAAAATAAGGTACTTTCTGTGTCATTTTGGTCTTTAGTGGATAGTTGTTTCATTGGCAATCATACAACATTTTTTTTAAATAGTCAGATTATAATTGCAAGACAGACGTTACACACTAGAGTCATTCCATATACCAAATATCGTTGATATTTTGAAAAAAGAAAAACAGACAAATAAAATATACCAGACTGACATTTACATTATGATATATTTTCATACACCAATATAGTTGAACTATTGTATACTTTTATAAATCAAAAGACCAAAATACAAAAATGTAACTTTGAACACTAAACCATGAAAATGAGATCAAAGTTAGATGACACCTGCAGATGGACATGTACATCTTACAACCATTACATACACCACATATATTGCACCTTCGCATAAGTATTATAAAAAGACCATAACACTAAAAAATTAACTTTAACAACCGAACTATGAACATGAGGTCAAGGTTAGATGACACCTCTCGGTTGGACATGCACACCTTACAACCATTCCATACACCAAATATAGGGACATGTTGCTGATATTATCTAGGATATAATAATAAGCTACTTTGATGTCTTCTTCCGCATCGTTTGTAAGCGAGTAGCACTGTATAATTGTTGTCTTGGCATAGCTGGAATTTAAGCGAGCTCTGATCAATCGCTCATTGATAGGTTCCCATTCTATCAATCTCTTTGTACATTCCTTATCCATAATGATTGCCACTCCTTCTGTATGTTGGTTGTCATTTCTGCCAGAGTAGATGATGGTATGACCCTGTGTAATAATGTTTCTTGACTCTGTCCACCTGTATTCACTGATGCTTAACATTCTTAGTTGGTACCTGAATAGTCAATTTAGGTCTAAATCTTAAGTTTAATGAATTATAAAGTATGCACAAATAAAATAGCTAATATATAATCAGAATGTTGTCCTAGCTGTGTTTCTGATTTTTTTTACAGTAGCTTGTTGTACATGGTTTGTATCAGACAGCTACTTTTAAATGTATATTTAAAAACAAATGTCTCTTCCTCAATTTAGTATTGAACAAAAATGCAACGATATGCTCTTATTATGTAAAAACAGTTTTTGCTACATACATAGGTTTTTCACAACTTATAATTTTGACATAATGCATCTGTTCCGTCAAATGATCTTATATATCATTCATCAGAAAACAGGATTTTAAATCCAAACAGATCAGTGATAAATTTTTTGATTATATTATGTTCTCAAATATTTGAAAGTGTATCAAAACAAATCAAACGTTATAACACATTTGTAGACCGCTACCCAAGCAAATATTAAGCCTGCCCTCTTCCACATCAGGCATATTTGCACTATGTGTTTGGTGGTTTTTTACCAACACAATGCTAAATGTTCTTGAAATTTGTGCTGGATTTGGTCTGTAAATGTTTTTAATGAAAGCCACTGATGATTTCTGTAAAGGAAACATACAATGACGTACACAATGATTAACCTGGAATTTTTTATAAGTTGTTTTTCTGTTTTGCACTTCTGTTTTTTTTTTATCAGAGAAAAGTCGAGTTTGTTAATTTAAATGGAAGTATTTAAAAAAAAACCTTTTCATTACATCACCAAAATATCAATATTTGTACAGTTACTCATTTTCTTCATCTCATTCGTGTGTTCATTTATAAGCTATTTTTATTGATGCTATATGATCCTGTGAATGTTTATACATTCTATAATCCTGCCGTAAACGGTTTTGCAACAAGTGTAAGAATCCCATTATATTAGTGTGTATTTATCTTGTAATATATCATCATAAACATTTATATAAAAGTTCTTTGTGACTTTATCATGTTCATCGTGTTGATACATAATTTGTAAAATTAAGATTTACATTAGGTTATGTAAGCACTATTTGTGATTAAGTAGTGTATTTTACTTGTGTATCTATGTATGAACATTTGAAGTGTCGTAATGTCAACACAGAAATAAAGGTTTTTGTTCTTATTCGATTGGTCAAAAATAAAATATTTACACTTCGAACCTACTGGCAGTCTAACCAATCACTAAAGCAGCGTGTATGGACATGTAAAATAAAGAGTAAAATGTAAGATAAGAAAAAAAACGACCTCAAAGGAAAATTTAAATCGGATAATTGCTTATTAAATGACAGAATTCTAAGTTCAAGCATATTAAACAAATGGACAACAATTGTCATATATGCATGTACTTATGTAGAATATGTTGATTAAATCTCGCTTCATATCTACATTTAGGTAAACCTTTAACCTTTATGGCAGTCACATTTAATTCCATTATATTGACAACAATGTGTTATAGTCTTATTCACCTTAAAAACGAAGATGTCAATAATTAACAAATAGCAAATAACAACACAATTTCTTTGCAAATAACCGATATAAAGTAATACATAGGTGAAAGATACAAACTGCATATTCAAACTCATTAAGTCGGAGACAAGCTGACAAAGGCATTGTCAAGAGACGACAAAACAACAGACTACAGTCCTCAATACATAGCATATAAAACTAGACTGAGCAGCACAAAACCTACTGATGATGATGAGAAGTGTTATTTTGAAAAGTGAATTGAATTAACTTTGCTTAAGGCGAAGTGTACGTAATTAAACTTCACAATGGATTTTTTTTAAATTTCACATACGAATTCTGCTTGTAAAATTACACCAGAAAATGAAATAAAAAAAGGGGGTAACCGTTTTGGTTTTTGAGATACGAGCCGTTGAAATTAACTAAACGATACACCAAAATTACAAAGGATATATAGGGAAAATCATCAAAATTAGCAGATATTTTTACATTATCAAGATTTTCTATTTTGTTGGACAATGGATTTTTTTTCTAAATTTGATATACGTTTTAAAAATGAAAGACGAATCCATCGGTGCAAAGAAAGTCCTTAGCAACCGTATTAGTTTTTACGCTACTCTCTGTTGAAGTTTAGTTTTTGGCCGGAACATTGAAATTATATGGCGACGTCATTGTCTGCAGTTACGTCGCCACAACTTCTACGTCGAAACTCTATTATACCGTACATGTATATTACCCATCTTCCTATGTATTACAAATGATCTTACGCTATAATTTGATAAGGAAATAAACTAACTAATTCTAAAGAATATTTCTGTCACAAGTTTGTAAATTAATTTACCGCAAAGGAAAGATATTTGCCGTAGACTCTAATTTCATCTTTCCTATATTAGAGTGATTTCCGAACCTTTTTCAATGCTGGCATGGATTGTTTAATTCTTTTATGAATCAAATATCGAGTTTGAATTTGTCCCGGTTAACACAGTGTTGTCAGAATGAATTGATCGGCTTTAATACTAAGATCGGGTATACACCTCGTTTTCAATCTTACTTCTGTATGTTTGTATTTAAAAAAGTAGACCTATTTTCTGCATATTTTCATGTTCGTCATTTCTGCGTGTTGTTAATCTGAGGATTTGCAAACAATATAGTCTACATCATAGACCTATTTCATTAGTCATGTTTACACACATGCTAAAGACGCATCTCTGCCAAAACATATTTTATTTTACAAAATTTCCAATCTCGATCACTTTCCCTTTTCTTTAACTAAATGACAAAGAATGATGAAATGTTTGCTGAATGAAGTTTCAGTAACATAAGAAAATATTTGTTTGTTCCATGCATTTTAAAATTGTTAAAAATCCACATTTGAGGATTTAAATTGATTGATTGATTGTTGGTTGCTTAACGTCCAGTGGCAAATATGTCATGCATGTTCAGGACGAGAACAAGTTAATAAAAAATACAATAGGAAGTTTTGTTCATAACAGAGGCCATCCGGGATGATGGTCTGGGAAATTTGGAGTGCCACTAGAAAATGAGAGTACATGTATATTGGATAGGGACAGAAATTCTGCTGCGTGCAACAGTCCACATATTCAACCCTTAAATTATAGTTGTTGCAATGGTTTTTAACGGGCATAGAGTGTGGCACTCTCTTTACACGAGGCATTGGATTTAGCGTTCCCATTCTGACCGGACGGGACTGCGAGCTTAATAAATCCTGCACAGCCAAACGGACGCTCCTCTTCGGCAAATGTTTTACTGCCGGTCGGGAGAAGACCAAGCGACCCTATTTCGTTTCCCCAGTCACCCTTGGGGTAACACGGATTTAAACAATGAGCATAATGCATACTATGGTTCTTCAACTATTTTAGTTCTTATACATCCGTGGCTTTAAAATGTTCTGCCTTAAGTGTCCCTTATCTAGGTTAATCCAGAAAAGCGCTTCATTTCAATTTATCTTTAGAATTTTTAGACCGCAATGAGGTTAAAAAGAAGGACTCGCTTATATATACATTTTTAAACAAAATAGAAAAGATCGGAGTATTTGATATAACTACCAGTCGCAGATATTTCATACATGTCTCAAAATGAAAACCTTTCACCTTATGTGATTCTTTTGAGATCGACGTACCTAGTCAGTGCAATAACGACCGTAACATACCCATGCAAATAAAAAACTGGAAGTTGAATGACATAGTTTTTACTTATTCTAAGATAAATGTTTAGAATTAGAGTGATCACTTTTTAGTTTACTATGAGTACATTTTTGGGGCCTAATTTGTTAACTTTCGTCTTTGTTCTTCCGACTTGTAAGTGTTGTCCTAGACTAGTCGTCACATTATATTCTCTTGGTATCGTCTTATTTTCTAAATTGATATAAAACATGTCCTAAAATTTTCATTAGCAGAAAATACGAACATGTCAACGTCTTTTTAATCTAATAATTAATTCCACTTGTAATGCATTAATTGTTCGGTTACCTAAAACTGTATGTTGAGTACTGTGTGTTTTTGTTCAAAACTACGGCTTTTAAAACGATATTGTTGGGTCAATTCAGGTTCAATTTTAATAATTAAATAATTAATAATAGGAGTAGAATCGTCACATGTTTATTTATTTATAATTCTGTTGTGAGGCGTTTTTACAATCTGTTGATATCATAAGTTTTTACACGAAATGCCTTCCATGTCACATGCGTCTGAAACAAAAACAAAAAAACTAGTATTAAAGTCAGGCTGCACGAAACAACAGAATGCTAAGATTTCTAAATGGAGTAATTCAGATAATTTCTCACATGATTAGGTTTTTTAAGACAACACGGGCGTGCTTGTTGGATTTATGATAGACCGCACGAAGTATTTTCTCTTTCGTGTGTCCTTTCTTGGAGTAAGGGAGATAACTTGAGTAACTAACGTCGAACGTAATTAATCCCGTATTCCGTTAGGGGCGTGCAATTACGTACACTTCGCCTTAAATATCTCTCGTTTACTAAGTCAGGTTAAATTGTATTTTTTTAAACGTCTAGTAGGGATATTTTAGCTTGTATATAATGACAAAAATATACAACTTGGAATAAGTTTAAGTGAGCAACTTTTTTATATCTCACATTTTACAAGTATGTCTCCAAAGGTTAGCTCTTTTTTTTATAAATCCTTAATGAACGACCCTCATGAATGCTTTTTATCTCATTAATATCAATGAATTCGAAGTTGACCAAAGTGTGTCGAAAATATTTCGCTGTTCTGCTTGCTATTTACAAAGATATATAGATGACGTTAATCTACAATCTATAGAATCCTAATGAATTAATATATCTTAAATAATTGTTAACAAACGTGCATAATCACATCGTACATGTTTATTGCTCTCAGTATAACAGGTGTGCTTCTGTCACAATGACTGTTTCAACAGAGTAACGACAAAAAACCACAAACATGTATACAGCTTATTCCATGTACGCAAATATATTCACGAATAAAGTTATTGAATTTTTAAAGGTAAATAACAGAGCTTGATTAACAGATAATGTCTACCGTTGGTTTTTTTAAAAAGAAATTAGGTCCGCAATATGTTAGTGGTTGGTGTGAAATTTTCTTTGATTGTCATTTTTCTACGTTCATGAAAACGATTTTGTAGGAACAGTCTTAGAAACTATATTCAAAATCTTAACAGAATCGTTTCTTGATATATTATCAGTTCCCATGATGTTATCATTAAGACCGAGAGAGTAGACTGTCAATAATTGTTTAATCCAATTTAATTCAATTATTTTTCGTGATCGTACAAACTTTGAATGAGATTCAACAGGCTTTTACAAGTTGAACTGTTAAATATTTAATAGGATGATTGTGCTTCTTAAGATGTTGATAAATGATACTGTTATTGTGTCTTTTAAACCGATACAGGTGTTCTTGCGTGCGTTTAGATAAATACGTCCAGTTTCACCTACGTACTAAAGACCGTACCCAGATTTGTTTCATGTTAGTAGATAAATGATATTGTTTGATTTTCAAGTTTTATTAGTTTCAAAATTATAAGAAAATGTGCGACCATTAAACGTGGACCTTACCGTAATGTTGGTATAAAGACGTTAGACATGTAAGTCATTTTCTGACATGACACTTATCTGGTGCAAGAAAATTGGTTCCGTTAATGCTATTACTACCACTGGGTCGATGTCTCTACTGATGGACTGTTAGTCCCCGAGGGTATCACCAGCCCAGTAGCTAGTACTTTGGGACTGTCATGAAAATACGGATTTTTTTGTGTTATTAAAATTTGCTGTTACAACATGTTAGAATTATTATAAATTAAGGAATTATCTCCCTCATGCAAAGCTCTGATTCCTTTCACGATTTTGGCTATACTTTTTGGACCTTTCGGAATATAGCTCTTCATCGTTTACATTACCTTTGGATTTAAAATATTTTTGCCACAAGCATCACTGAAGAGACATATATTGTCGAAATGCGCATCTGGTGTAGGAAAATTGGTACCGTTAATGTCATTAATAATACTTGGTCGATGCATCTGCTGGTGGACTGTTAGTCCCCGAGGGTATCACCAGCCCAGTAGCTAGTACGTTGGTACTGTCGTGAAAATACGTTTTTTTTGTGTTATTAAAATTTGCTGTTACAACATGTTTGAGTTATTATGAATTAAAGAATGAATCTCCCTCTTGCAAAGCTCTGATTCATTTCACGGATTAGGCTATACTTTTTGGACCTTTTGGATAATAGCTCTTCATCTTTAATATTCCCTTTGAATTTCAAATAGTTTGGCCAGGACATGTATGGTCGAAATGTGCATCTGGTGCAGGTAAGTGGTAAGTGATAAGTGGATTTCATTAGAAAGAAGCAAGACTGGCGTCCATAATATGAACCAGATCAAAGTAAATTGAATAATGTGAAAATGAGAAAATAGGTCGGCTAAAGATGTTAAACGCTCATTTGTCATAAATTGCCGGACAAATTTTTTTTAAGATAAGGTATATCAAGGTAGCGACTGACGTCTGACTAAATAGATGAATGGGGCTGAATAATAAAATTCTACTTTTTGATAAATATTCCTAAAGTAATTAAGATAGAGAAGTTCTCACTCGGACACATAGTCTATATATCATAGTAGTATATTAATCATAGTATACATGCAGATAAACGCGAACATAATTTCCCCGTCTCAGTACTCATGAAAATTATGTTAAAACCGAGGTACAGAAATAGTGATTCTGACGATATAAAAACCACGATGTGGACAACCATCATATTGGGATATTTATCTATTATTTTTGTTATCTATCATACGATAGGTTCTCCATGTTAAAACCGGTAGTCATGTCTGATTTGATGACGGAAACTCACTGCTTTATTATATAGAGAGTCTCTATATAGTATAGTAGTGTATAAATCATAGTATATATGCAGATAAACGCGCAAATAATTACCCTTCCCCCGTCCGGAAAGAGAGGTTTAATAGTAGTGGTTCTTATGATATAAAAACCACGACATGGACAACGCTCTGATTGGCCTAATTTTGTTTTGTTTTTGTTATCTGTCATACGATAAGTTCTCAATGTTAAAACTGTAAGTCATGTCTGACATAAAAGTCGGTTTAATGACGGAAACAATAGTCGCACGCCTTTATGTTCGTTTTTCTCTCAAAATAACTTAAAATGTAAAGGCATAAGGATGACAAATGCGACTATGCATGGTACCTTTAGGATACAGAGGCATGATGACTGATTTATTTTGGGAGAAAGAGAATCGACACACCAAATTAGGTCTTCTTGTTTAATAGTATAGATAAGGTCGTTTGTTTTCTCGTTTTAATTTTTTTATATTGTCATATAGGGTCTTTTATAGTTGACTATGCGGTATGGGTTTTGATTATTGTTGAAGGCCGTACGGTGACCTACAGATTTAAATGTCTGTGTCATGATTGGTCTCATGTGAAGAGTTGTCTCATTGCCAATCGTACCGCATCTTCTTATATATATATACGTAAGTATTGTGTCGGCGGAATTTTAATAGATTCTTAAAAGAGTTTTAATCGTAGGTCTGTTATCCTCAGTTATTATAGGATTAATCACATTTTTTCTAGAGGTTCTTGAAGTGTAAACCGGGGCGATTAACTCACAAACTGAATAAAAGTCCGAAGGAAAAGTGTAAACTTTGAGAAAAATTCTAATTGACCAATCCAATTCAAGTATTTATAGATATGCAAATCATATAAGAATTATTGTGTTATATTTCCTAATTGTTTTGTCATAGTTAAAATTATGCAATTCTGCTAAATGTTTCTGCCTATGATATGCTATATAGATACAAGAAAATGTAGTATAAGTACCAATGAGACAAATTTCCATCCAGGTCACAATTAATCTTCTTCTTTTTTTATATAGACTGTTTTCTATGACTGTCTGATAACAAATCATATCTTTCTGTAACTGTGTAAGATATGCATATCTTTTTAAGACGTATTTTTCCTATGCACGGGTTGTAAGACATTAATATAAAGAAACTAAGGTTTCAACTCCCTCAGACAAAGTTGGCTTTAGATGAATTTGGCTATTTTTTTAAGTATTTTTGACATATAGCTCTTCAACGGTCTTCGCATTTATACTTCTTCGGATTTCAGTCAAGGTACGGCCTTAAACGGAACTTTGGCTCACACCGAACAGCAGCTATAAAGGGCGCCAAAAGCAAAAAACGAGAAACACTAATGAACCATATAAACAAACGATAACCACTTAACATCAAATTCCTGACATAGAACAGGTGCAAACAATTTCAGCATATTACAGTTTTAAATGGTACCAAACCTTCTCACTTTTCTGAAACAATAGTATAACATCACAACATAGAAAGACACGATATAGAATATCAGTTGGAATGACCAAACACAATTAAAAAACGTAGTAACAAAGCAAAAATCACACAATGAACGAAAAGATTTGTGATACAATGAAAATACATAGTTAATAACAATAAGGAAGGATTAAAGTAAAAGTATAAAACCGTTGTGAACTGTTAAACAAATTTAATAAAAAAACAACGATGAAAAACAAATTACGTCATATTATCATGATTATACACAGGTATATTAAAATAATTGTGTATACTTCTTCTTCGGTCTATATAATCTTCCGTAAAGGAATACCAAGAAATTATTGTATGTAAAAAAACTAATCGAAAACTTGGTACGTGTGGGGTGAATATCAACAACAAAACTACTGTCTTTTAAATTTTGCTTTCACAGTAGATCTGTTTTTTTCCATATTAATACTTTCTCTCTCACTTTCTCGCTCTCTAAAGAGGTTAAGAGAATAACACTACTTTACCCACAATGATAAGCAACCTATAGTTTTCATTATAATACAATGATTTCAACAATATACAGCTTACTGCAATGAAACACTCCCTGGTAACCATGATTTATTTGAGTAAGGTGTATTAGGCCTTTATTAGAAAAGTGTTTGATACAATATTGTTTCTGATTGTTTACAAAATGTCGGAAGAGAAAGTACATGGTAAAAAGAATAGCAAACCGATTTAATAGGACAAAACTACATGAAGTTATTGATAAAGTCTATATTCCATGGATATGCTTGCATATGGCGCATATCTCAACACTTAAAAAACATAGACTCATTTGTCAAAAATAAATAATGATCATCATGACGTCATTGTGCAAATAAGATGTCAATGCATTTCAACAATAAAATATATACATTAAAAAAAAATGTTGTATAGTCTTTTTAAGAACTTCTTATGATAATAATCTTACCAAGTTTTTATTCCAGACATCGGCCCAGTCATTATCACTATCTTAGTCAATAACACTGTCCTGTGGGCCATCCATATATCACGATAATGACCAGTTTTTGATGAACTATTCTAGAGAGATTAATACATGACCTTTTCGATATCGGCCCGGGCCGATATGATAAAGGCCATGTATGAATCACGTTATCATATACTTCCGACATGTATGGCAAATTTACAAATAAAATAACTAAAACAGTCAATTTTTTTTTACAAAAGTTAAATTATGAATCCAACAAATACACTATAATTGCCCAACAATAACATCACTACCTCCATATTTATTTATGTTGCCATTTCCAATGAAGGCATTTTGAAACATTGAAAATTTGGAAGAGTTTTATAATCATTATTACTCCATGTTTGTTGTACTATTAAATGATTCATAATTGTCAATAGCATTTGTAAGCAAGTACTAAACTATCCCCACAAAAGTTTCCATAAATTTTGACGTCATGAAAAATATTTGACGTCACAATTGAAAAATAAACAACCGATACCGGAAATACCGGAAGTAACTTGCATGAGAGGCACTATTATGGGTTTTGTGCACGAGATGCCCTGATATGGGTTATCAGCTAGGGTGGTAAATTATGGCTTGTGTACTTCCGCTCATCACACATATGCAAAAGCTATCATATCAATGCTAAGTATATCATAAATAAATATAATATATTCAAATGATATCAGTCTGATAAGGTTCTAAATAAGAAACTAAAAAAAACAAATGGCAATGTATGAAATCGTAATAAATTTTGTTCATGCTTTCTTACCGTCATATTGTTGTCAAAGACTGATATTTGTTTATACTTTTACAACTATGTATACAAGTTTGATAAGAAATAATCTAAAAATTAATGGGGGAATTTGCCTTTAATTAACATAATCTACAATACTTCGACATACGTGTCAACAACGTAAACACGTTACCGTAAATACGTTATTAATAGCAAGAAATTATTGATGTTAACGGAGTATACGACATATAGATATATGATGTTAATACCAAATCATAAACCCTGCGATGTGAATAATGTTAAGAGGATAATGATCCTACATTACATGTATATGATATCAACGATATCAACATTATATAAAAGGTACGACAATTTAAACGATGATAACATGATACCGTGTAAACGTTGTTGGTATTGTTTTGGAGCGGTTAGAATGAAGGTTTGCGTCTGTTAACTTTTAAACCCACTAAATGTGTTTGCATTTGTTATAAGTTTGAAGCCTGTTGTTCTGTGGTTGTTGTTGCTAATTTTGGCTTTAAAAGTGTTTCTCGTTTTTTATTTTGATAAGACTGTTGGTTTTTATGTTTGAATTGTTTTCCACTTGTTCTGTTGGTCCCTATAGCTTACTGTTCGGTGTTAGCAAATGCTTCGTATTGAAATCCGTACATACTATAATTGTTTACTTTGTTACAAATTGTTTTTAAAGAAATGGTTGTCTGAAACATACCACATCTTCTTATTTCTTCGTAACTGCATTGACATCATCGCGATATTTAGATATCAACGAGGTAAACAGTATATAAGAGCCATTACAATACAAGCGACGTTAAAACGACATCTTGTAAACATTGTCAATATCGCGATGAAAACGATGTAAACATGTAACCGTTACTTCATTGTGTACCTCGTGATGTTAACAGTGCCAACGGCGTAAATATTATGTAACTGGTTGTACATCGTCAGCTATGTTGACACTATATTGTAATACCAGTATATATATTGCGATGTCGACGATATAATGTGTACTGGACACGGATGCAACTTTACTTCGCTTATGTTTCACAATGTTTGAAGGTTGAGTTCACGAGTAGTAATAAGATTTTCACAAACTATTTTTGTATTAATCAACATTCATAAAATGTACAATGTTTTCAATCACAAATTTCTTTTTTAATTTTTTTCAACTTTATACTTTTCAAAAATACATCCCAAATACAAAGTAATTGAAACAATGCTGCATTTTGATACATATATCAATGTATTTGCATTAAAATTATCTGGATAAAAATAAGGGTACCCTATCTCTTGATAAGCAGCCAGTGTGACGTGGTTCGTAAAGTTGAGCGGTTAGCATACTAGTTGATGATGTCTTGATTTTACTTCGTATATAAATACTGCAAAATGTCAAAAGCTTTGGTTAGTTCAGAATACAAAGAGGAAGAAAACACAACATAAATACCGAGCGCCATTTTCCTGACTTGGTACAAACACTGCATTAACTATGTTTATTGAATTAAAGAATATAGCTGGACAAAGATTGCAAAGATAGATTAAAAAAGGGGTTGATATCCAATTAAAAAGTAGATGTAGATTTCATGGCGACGTAACAAACACTGAACATGTACAATTTTGGATACTTTTTTTCTGTTTTTCGACTGAAATTATTAACTTAAGCCTAAATTTACACAGTATTATAAGGAAAAAAAATATACACTGTTGTACGGTATACGGTACTTATACTTAAATTATATCACAAAGAAATTGTATGTCAATACTCATTATAACAAATAAATGTTACCTTTAGACTTAACACTTCCAAGTTTAGTAATGTTTTTATTTTAATGATGACCAGAATATAAAGAAAATAAACATCAGAGCTTTTATACCTTATTTACACCACTGACTGATATTTTGCTCTGTAGGAAAGTGTGCTTTTTTTCTCACTTTTTCACGGAGCATAGTATCTTCATATCTCGTGGTATCTTATAGTTTGAATTATGAACCATACTTATCCTAAAAATTCAACGATCATGTGTATTGAACATTTCTAATACTGACTGTGACTACCCACAAGGGTCTTGCACATTCGATTATGACACACACAAACGCAATTAATCATTCACTATGCCATTTTTGTAATCTTATTATACAGATTATAGTAAAAATAAGTATATTTTTAAAAAGAGGCACATAGGCAGTACAACATTAACAGTGTACATCCATGTCTGGGCAATTTTATGTTTGTATTATGAGTCGAATAGAGATTGTATCTGGTTTCTGTTGGATGTTTTGAACATATTTCTTTAATATAAGATACGGACAAGTTAAAAAGTGACATGTGTCTTATGATAATTGTTGGGATGGGCTGCTGTCTCAATGAATTTCAAATTACATATAACACAAACATTCAAACAAATGTCATAAAAACGAGTTACTTAAGCGTTGTTAGAGTCCTGTCATTTTTACAAATCAGATATCAAATATTACTCATCACATATTATACTACTAAGCTTAAACGACTTATTGCGCAGTGTAACATTTATCAAAGGATGTCCTTGTTTCCGTACAGATAACAACATATATAATGCACTATATACGATAACATTTATTTTTCTGTTGACTGATGAACTATTAACATTGACTTTTTGTGGTGAATTAGTTAAAGAAAGAAGACAAGGTCAGTTTTGTTTTATAATGTGTTTAAATCTATGAGACTTTCTAGGAAATAAAAAGATGAAAAATGACAATTTAAAAGTTTAATAATTCTACCAAAGGTTATCCATTTTGGGAAAATTTTGTGACTTTTGAAAGTTCATTGTCATTTTAATTAATAGTATCACTTTTTGCCATGATTTCATACAGCACACATGACACATCTTGCTCGCATAGAACAAATTTTATAAATCGATTTACACATTTGCTTAACACATACTTCCTTTGAATCTAGCATACTGAAAAAATTACAAAACTTTTTTTGAATTGTTCCTTTTTTATGTTCAGATCAACATCTCTGGTGTGCATTATCAATTTTGCCACAGTTCAGTATTTCCGTTGTTCCATTGATTTTCGTTTATAGTCGGTTTCATTTTTTTAAACTGGGTCGGTTTTCTCTTAATCGATAAATGACTTTTTATTGAACAGCGGTATACTACTGTTGCCTTTATACAATATGCCATATAGGTTATTTTTATTGTATTTGTCGTAAGAAGAATGCATAATGTGTAATGAAAGTGTATACTAGTATACGAATCAACAAGTCATCCAGACATTTGTAAATAAATATATCTTTTTTACATTTTTGTAGAAGTACCTCCTGCCTTTTAATAACGTTATTTAAGTAAAAACTGGAAAACAACACGTATTATAATTTATTGCGTCCGAAGCGCTTTTCTGGATTTACCTTCATCAGGAACGCTCAAAGCCAAACATTTGAAATCCGAAGATGTATAAGTACCGAAAATCGTTGAAGAGCTAAACGTCAAAAATACCAAAAATAAATAGCCAAATTCGTCTAAAGCCAACTTTGCCTGAGGGAGTTGAAACCTTAGTTTCATAATAATTTCAAAATTTATAAACAGACAATTTTAGTAAAGTTTGTTAAATCATGTCAGTACCGCAGCACTGACTACTGAGCTGATGATACCCTCGGGGACTGATTAAGTAAGTTAATGTTCTAGATATATCACAAATACGTTTTCGAACTTGTGTTTTCATCATACATATTTGGGATTTATGTTGTTTTAACAAGACCCAATATCAAGATTTGATATGTTCAGTTGTTGTTAACACTGAAAAATCCCATTTCTTATACTATGTACTGAAACCTTTTGTGTATTAGGATATATTGAGAAAACATTATGCTTTGTGGTTATAGTTCCAATCCCTTTAAAATTAAAATTTCAGATCTTCTTACAATTATAAGATTGTAAATTAAAGCTGTAAATCTGTCATTTCATGCTGATAAAGGGACGCAAAATATTACGTAACAATGAGATGTTTAAACAAAAACATGGGTTTCTTATCAGGAGAGATGATAATACACAATATGTCTAGTTTCTTATAAACCTTTTCAACATCTCTCGACACCTACAGTTGAGAACGACTACGACAGGTAATATTTGAAGGGTCGTCTCAAAAATAAATTTTAAAAAATGAGATCATTATTGATTTTATTGCTTTCAATCATTGACAATGATAAAACTTTCCTGTAGAGTCCAAATTACATGTTTTTTTTCAATTTATTATAAAGAAAATGATAGACTTCAAGTCACATTTCATCTTTTAGACTTTGTGCTTCTAGCTGTCCTGGTTAAATTGGAAAACGAAAAGAACAAATCATGTTTTAATGTAGTTGATATTTAATTAAACAATGATTATTTCGGTTGACAAGGGCGGCACATGTCTGTTAGTTTTGGCCTTGGATGTCTCCATAATTTACTCAATATATACTTTGTATCATTTCAATTCACCAATTTGGTGTTCCACGTGAATTCTGCATTCACCAATCACTGCTCAAATGTTGTAACATTGAAACGAGGGATCAATTATATTTTTTTTCCAAATTCATTCAGGAAAAACTTTAACTCGAACAAGATATCTTGAAGCGGAGAAGACCGTCGTTGATAAGAAAAAAAAAAGAAAAAAAAGGGATATTTTCCTTCAACCTAAAAAATCAATATGTTATTATCCTCCAGAAATTGAATATGTACATCAACTTAGGTGAAGATCGGTTGAAAACACCAAGTTGTTCGTGTTCGCAAGTGTGATACGGACGGACGGTCCAGTATTCTTTTTCATTTTTGAAAAGAATCATAAAAGCTTTTACACCATCAAATTAAATCGTTATTGGCATGCGACAAGTATTAAGTGAAAAACGCACGTAATCACAAAGGGAAGAGAAAATGGGTTGGAACTCAGAATGATTGGAATATTTAGTTAATCAATTCAACACTGAAATGTCGTGCAAATACATACGAAATAAGAATATAATATGACAGATACATATGCATGGTGGACGGATGCGGACGTTTCCCCTTTTCGTGTTTTCGGGGAAATCTAGAAATCGAGAAAGCAAAAGCTAGAAATTGAGAAACAGGGAAATCGAGAAATCAAGAAATTGGGATAATAGAGAAAGCAAAAACGCAAAATCGAGAATTCATTTCTCTTTCGTGTTTTCTCTTTCGTGTTTTGGTGTTTTTGCTTTCTTGCTTTTCTCGATTTCTCGATTTCCCGATCTTGTCTATTTTCCAATTTCTCAATTTCCCTATCTCTAGATTTCCCGATTTCTCAATTTCTAGGTTTTGCTTTCTCGATTTCTCGAATTCCAAATTTCGCGTTTGCAAAATGAAAGAAGAAGTTACGAAAACGCGAAAAGGTGATATAAATGGCCGCATAAGGCCACCATACATATATTTATTTATTTATTTGGTTGATATATTTTCTTCTACTATATAATGAAAACAGCATAAAACCACCAATCCAATATGGTACGCAAAGATAATCATGATGGTTTTCTGTCTTTGAGACGACCCAACCATTTTACCTGTAAACTGTAGGTGTCATTAGTCGGTGTCGAGAGATGTTGAAAAGGTCTTATAGTATCACTCCAGGACAGGAACAATGAAAAAAGTAAAATCGCAAAAATAGTCTGATCGGGTCCTTTTATAGCTGACTTTATGATAATACACAATGTGTCTATTTTCTTATAGTATCACTCAAGGACAGGAACAATGAAAAAGTAAAATCTCACAAATACTTAACTCCAATGAAATATCCAAACGGAAAGTCCATAATCGAAAGGCAAAACCAATGGATAAAACACATCAAACGAATGGACAACAACAGTCATATTCCTGACTAACGTGCGTCTGGCGTACTAAATTATAATCCTGGTATCTTTGATAACTATTTGTACATGCATTTTGATTGACACTATGCTAATTTCATCTTTTTTATATTCAATCACGGCAATCAAGTTTTAAAAAGTATGAAGAAAAGTTTGAGCTGTAAATTTTCTCTACTTTCTAGTATTAAAAAAAATGATTTAAAGTTTGATTTGTCTTCCTTTAATTTTTTAGTTGTAATGTTTATGTCTGTAAATAACTAAACAATCACATTTGTAAATATTGAATATTCGTGCAACACTTACTATCTGTTGGATTGATGCTAGTATTTATATATATGTATCCCCAAAAAATACAGTTTACCTGGAAAAGACAAAACTTCAGTCAAGCAAGTCGAATTGATTACTTTTTAATTTATAAAGAGTTTGTGCTAAATACAAAATAAAGCGACATAAGACCCGCATTAATAAAAAGTACAGACCAACAAGGCGTTTCTCTTAAATTACAAAGCGTCACATCCAAAAGTAGAGTTTCAGGATACTGGAAATTTAATAACTGTAAGGAATAGAAATAAAAATGCAAAATACAAAACCATCATACAAGGCACAACTACGGATGTGCATCTTTCTTTGGGACGCGATTAAACTTGGTATTAAACTGTTTACAATAAATTATTGCAAAAGTAGAGCTTACAATAAAAATAATGAAATAAAGCAAATGACGAAAAAATATATATCTGATATGCTCGCAACGGACGCATGGAAGATTGTCTTTATTGATAACAATGAAACTAACTTGGGAAAAAGATGAATCATACTGTCCTCGTTCTGATTGATTCGAGAAAATCTGACCTGTACTTTTGAATCTCCTTTTTAATACAAATTAGACCGTTGGTTTTCCTGTTTGAATGGTTTAACACTAGTATTTTTTTGGTTCCTATAGAGCGTGGTGTTCGCTGTGAGCCAAGGCTCCGTGTTTAAGGCCCTACTTTGATCTATAATTGTTAACTTGAAACAAATTATTACATTGATGGAAAGTTGTCTCATTCGAACTCATGCACCATCTTTTTATATCTATAAATCTTTAAAACTTCCACTTGTAAATAACTGCTTTCCAGTCCTCCGAAAACGTCACTTGGGTACTGAATATTTTGTAAAGTGCAATATGAACTAGCACACTTCCAAAGCTTTAACGGTAACGATATTTATGATGGTACAAGAACGATTAAGTCAATAAAATACCAAATAAACATCACTGAACGATCTAAATTTATAAATATAGAAAAGATATATACACATTTCTAACGTCAACAGACATTTACATTTTATTTATTTACTAAACATTTTTTTTTTAGTGTTCATTGAAGAAATGAATTTTTAACAAGCGATACGGATTGTTATTTTGCACTTAGAAATGTTCGCGTATTTACACGATCGGTTCCTAGTCAAAAACGAAAGTCAAATCTCTGTGGCAACAATTCATCGGAATGCCCTCACGGTCGTCGCGATGTAAAAGAGCGTTCACTCGGCGAGCTGATTATGTTCATATCAATATCGATTTACCAACGGGAAAATTATTTGATATTCAAAATGAACTGCTTTCCTTCTCATTGTGTTTTCGTCCTTGCAAAGTTTTTTTTCACGGACAAGGACATTTGCTTACCTTAATAAAATCATAAATGATGTTAACCATGTTAATGTGCAACAAGGTGGGAACTTTGATATGTTTTGTGAAAATTGCAGCGTTGGATCTAATTTATATATTTTTTTTATTTATTAGATACATTTCTTCTCCTTTTGTATATAAAATTAGTCCATTGTTTCATTTTTGTTTGGATTGTTTTACACAATTAATTTTTAGTGCCTTCATAGCTTCTGCATTGAACCTATGATTGCTTACTATACTAGATTGTGTCTGGGATGGAAAGATGTCTCATTTGGCATTCATACCTCATCTCCTTCTTTCTATATACAAAGCACGTTTTAGAAAACTTAATAGGTAATATGACACCCAATATAACAAGAGAATTTAAAAAATTGAAAATATCGCACATACGTCAATGGGACAGCAGTCGAACGATAAAAATACCTCTGAGGTATATTTTGGGATAAAATAAACAACATACAGACTTTATCGATGGGTTAAACTTTACAAAATAAGTTAAGCTATTTGCCGAATAAAATTGAGAAATGGAATAAAATGGGAAAGGTGTCAAAAAAACAACAACCCAACCATATGGAGCAGACAACAGCCTAAGGCCACCAATGGGTCTTATACAGCGAGAAACTCCGGCACTCGGAGGAGTCCTTCAACTGGCCTCAACACAAATAGTTATACTTGTTCAGTGATAATGGACGTCATACTAAACTCCGAATTAAATACAAGAAACTAAAATAGAAATCATACCAGACAAACAAAGGCCAGAGTCTCCTTACTTGGGACAGGCGCAAAATGCAGCGGGGTGAAACATGTTCTCAACCCTCCCCCTATACCTCAAGCTAATGTAGAAAAACAAATACACAACGATATGCACAGTAAAAGTCAGTTTAAGAGAAGTCCGAGTCCGATGTCAGAATAGGTCACAAAATAAAACTAGACAAAAATGACAATAATACATACATTGACAAATGACTAGTCTACTAGCAGTTATAATAAAATGCAAGCTCCAGACCTCAATTAAACTCATTAAAAGATTATGTCTTCATCATTCGAATATCGAGTATAATTTCTACCCGCTTTTATAACACTTATTTTTAGCATACTGAATATTATGATGTTCTTAATTTTAATTCAGATCCTGATAAAAAGTTAACACATCCAGTACTGATAGAAGTGTTTCAGTGCCAGTTTTCGTGGTTTTTTTAAGCAGAAATGTTTTTAAAATATTATACAGGTTTTAAAAAGCTCAAAATATTTTCATACTGGACACTGGTCACTTTATCTGAAATTTCACTGTTTCACTTATTGCACAGGTACAATGCATAACAATGGTACAAACCTGTTCAACTACTTTTACAAGGCGAAAAAGAAAGTCAAATAGTGAAGCCCGTAATCAATTGTTTTTTTTTAATCTGAGCATGCAAATTGAAGATTATGTTATATATTTTACCAAAAACATAGTCCAAGATATTATATTAGTTGACACTTTTCCCAATTATTCGACGTGTTTTCAAGTGAAGTAAACTTGTAGAAGCCCACAATGCATTGTAGTTTATTGAGTCGATTGGTCAGTTTTTCAAGGCCATATTGGAGTTGTGTTTCAGAAATTACTATGCCAATATATTCTGACGTCAGAAAATCTAGAGTTCTCGATTTGTTAAACGATATTTAAATATTTGACACATTTTCTGGTCTTAAATTAAATAAAAACAAAACGGAAGGCATTTGGATAGGAAAAATAAAAAAAATGTAAAGATAAAGTAGATGATATAAAATACACGGATGAACCCGTGAAAGTGTTAGAATTGTATTTTGGCGCAAATAAAGCTGAATGCGCAGAACTAAATTTGGAAAATTATTTTGAAAAAGCATAAAAACTCATGAAATCTTTGGATAAATGACATCTTACTAGCATCGGTACAATTCTTATAATCGAATCACTTATTATTCCATAATTAACATACCTAGCAAACATGACAGTCATAAATAAAACGTTTAGCGACAATCTAGAAAAAGAAATTTTTAAGCTCATTTGGAACGCTTGACAAAACTAAGTAAAAGGCCAACTCTCATAGCAGATTACAGTACAGGAGAACTCGATATGAATGATATCGAAAGTTAGTCTAATATACTTAACATTAAATGGATATCAAGATGAATGGAAGTCAAAACATGAAATTTGGTCAATCATTCCGAGATTCTTTTTTGATAAATACGGAGAAAACGTCTTTATCTCCAAAATGAATTTAGAACTTAAAAAATTTGAAACCACTTAAAATTACAACTGGATTGCAAGAATTTTATCTATATATTATAAAATGCTGGATATGGAAAGGTGGAGGTCAAACTAAATTACCCACTACCTTTAGAGAAATACGCAAAGAAATTATAATGGGTAATCAAAACATGAAAATTTAAAAAATAAACCATTATTGATGCTCCATTGGATCAGAAGCAATATAATCTATATCAATGAACTTATTGACGATAACGGTCAAATCAACAAAAAGACTATACTGCGTAAGTTGGAAATAAAACACAACTGGATAGCCGAACTATCAATACTAAAAAATCAATTAGGATAGATATCATGAAAACAAATAAATCTGTTAAAACCCGAGAGAGTATTAACGAAAACATAATCATAATGAATGAAATAGAAATAAATTTAGCAGATCTTGATAACAAAACCGTCTATCAATATTTTATAAAAAAACAAAATAACTCCAAATATTGGAATAATACAATGGCAAAGAATATAAAACCATTACAAATTAGACACTCCTTATCCTTTACAAAACAAAGAAATATACATAAACAAGCTTAAAGTTTATAATTGGAAATTATTTAGCTATGTAGTACCGAACACCGAACATCTTTTCAAATTGAAAATATCTAATACCTCAGAGTGTGCTTTAAGTAAAGGCACAGACAATTATCAACATTTTTTTATCGATCGTGAATTTTTAAAAGACATGTGGAATAGAATAACAAAAAAAATTGATTATCATAAACTTCTGTAAGAAAATAAACTTAATAGATATAGTCTTTGGATATAAATCAAAGACCGACATTATAATGACATCAATATTATTATAATGTTGATAGGTTTCTCAATTTACAAATCATTTTACACGTCGGAACCAAGAACAAAATCCGCCGACATATACAACATCTTGAACAACGAATTTGAATTGTATTTTGAATTGAACAAATGTGTAAAAAAACGCAAAAGTAATCTAATTTGCAAATTTCAAAAAAAAACTTTAAACTGTTATATTATAAAATATGTAAACATAGTTTTATATATAGTTGCGAAACATAACGTAGAAAATATTTACTCATGTATCTTGACAAACAATTAGTTGGATATATTATAATTTATAAATGTATGTATTACAGACAAATTAAACTAACACATACTAACAAAATTTATTATACACTGCTAACGGTTAACGAGGCCGGGATAAGGTACCGGTATTTCATGCATCCACTAACAAAACATGATTTACTTGAAAAAAATATCTATCTAGTCACTTTTATGATGTACCAGAATATAATAAAATATCCTTATGAATGAAGTAGTCTCATTCCTTATTCAGGTGGGGTAATGTTTGACATGAACTACATAAGTATGTTGGAATATATGAGGCTTGGTTTCATTTTAAATTAAAATGCCAACACATAACCTGTTTGAACGAGCTTGGTTTCAATATTGATCAAACATACACATGTAATTGGATTTTACAACTAGTACCTTCATTCCTAAACAAAATAAGCGATTGTTATTCAGGACTGCGTATTTATCGAGAATGTTAAAAGAATTCACTATTTATGACAAGAAACTATAAAAGAGGGACGAAAGACACAAAAGGGATAGTCAAACTCGTAAATCTAAAACAAACTGACTACGCCATGGCTAAAAATGAAAAAGACAAACAGAAAAACAATAGTACACATGACACAACATAGAAAACTAAAGAATAAACAACACGAACCCCACCAAAAACTAGGGGTGATCTCAGGTGCTCCGGAAGGGTAAGCAGATCCTGCTCCACATGCGGCACCCGTCGTGTTGCTTATGTGATTACAAATCCGGTAAATAGTCTAATTCGGTAGGTCAAATTCATGAAAGGGAAGGGGATTGTAGTTACGACGTAAGGAACATATCCGATATCATTTGTGAAACGGTTATTCCATAACGGTCAACCAACTCGTGATGGCGTCCGTAAAATTTACGAAGGGATGATTTCAACTTCACCCTTTGGAACTCTTGGTTTAATAGCTTCTTGTGAGCAGTAACCCTCTATCAAGAAAATCATGATAGGAAATGCAAGCACGGGAATATCGTATCAATTGGGAGATATATACCCCGTATGCAGGTGCTGCTGGAATGTTGCTACTTAGAAATGGAAAGTTCACAATTGGAAAGCTGCAATCATCTCTTTTGTCGTAAAGTTTTGTCTTAAACCGACCCTCATTGTCAATTTCTAGATGTAAGTCAAGATATGAAGCCGACTTAACTGTATCTGTAGTATCCTTTATCTCCAATTCGATGGGATAGATGCGATCCACATAGTCACCAAATTTTGAATTGTTTAGTGAAAGAACGTCATCTATATAGCGGAAAGTAGAGTTAAAGGATATTGCTAACTTCTTATCTTTCTTCCTAAGAAGTTCCTGCATGAAGTCAGCCTCATAATAATAAAGAAACAAGTCAGCAAGTAGAGGGGCACAGTTTGTTCCCATTGGGATGCCGACAGTCTGTTGAAAAACACGTCCTCCGAACGTAACAAATATGTTGTCAATCAAGAAATCAAGCATCTTGATAATATCGGTTTCAGAGAATTTTTTGTTTGAATCAGAATGGTTCTTTACAAAGTATGATTTATCCCTCCCTAAGACAAGATACTTGTATCTACGTTTGCCATTCTTTTTTATGAAGCAAAGTAATACCAACTCTTTTAATTTGTCTTTTAGTTTGGAATGTGGAATACTTGTGTAAAGAGTAGAAAAGTCAAATGTTTTAATACTGTTACAAGATGAAAGAGAGTTAGATTGTATGTACTCTAAAAGATCTTTGGAATTTTTAAGTATCCACATCTGATTCACGCCACCTCTAGAATAGGCAGTTTCACAATAACTTTGAAGCCCGTCTTTGATTGCTGATAAAATGGAT
This sequence comes from Mytilus edulis, assembly GCA_019925275.1. Taxonomy (NCBI): domain Eukaryota; kingdom Metazoa; phylum Mollusca; class Bivalvia; order Mytilida; family Mytilidae; genus Mytilus; species Mytilus edulis. The sequence goes on from CM034351.1 coordinate 13,045,872, forward strand.
GTTAATAATTTAGAAAGGGGTTTCGTGGAGCACTTGGAAGACCCAGCAATATACCGTTGTTTGTAAGGACACTTATGTAGTTTAGGTATCCAATACAGTGATGGAAGATCCAGTTCTTCATCTTTGGTTGAAATACCAAAGGAACAAAGAACAGACCTATGATTATCCAGGATTTCCTCTTTGGTAAGTGTCGTGAGGGTATATGTTGGGTTTCCAAGTGAATTGTCTATACCTAATTCGTTTATCAAGCAATTAATGTAATGACTTTTACAGATAAAAACGATGTTATTTGGGGCTTTGTCTGCGGGGACAACAACATATTCATCATGGAGGTCAGATAGGTGTTTAGCAACATTTGGATCTTTGAAGATTGACGTAGCATGGGCATTGATGGACCCATTCAGTTTCTTAATTCTGATTTGTATTAACGACCTCACTGCCTTAATCCATTCGGATAGAGTGTCTACGTCTTCCTTCTCGCGCTTAGTCCATTGCCTGGCATAATCCTCGACTGAATCCATCAAAATTTTAAAGTTGTGTTTCCAATTGATGGATTTAGGCTCACGATATTTCGGACCTTTCGATAACACGTTTCGTAGAGAAGTGTTATTAACAATGTTAAGGTTAGACCACCAATTAAATATTCCTAGCAGTTCAACCAAATTTTGCAATTTTCACAGCTTTCTTAATATGATACATGAAGTGTAACTTCATAGAAACCAGGTTTATCCTGACTTGTACATGTATCAGCTTTCTGCATGCAAATTTTCAACAAAAGACCTTAAGAAAAAAAACTGACCTTTAAAAAGACGTAGTCCAAAAATAACCCTCTAGTTTTCTGGAAATCTTAAATAAGTATACTATGGAGTGCATTAATCCTCAATGTTTAATGCAAACTCATAGACAAGTAATTTCGGCTCAAACTGGTCTAAATATAGTTCTCTTTCGCCAAAAGTTTCATTTCTGCAAATTTGTGGGTTAGTTGAAGTAATAGGACATAAAAAGCACTATTTTGTGTCAAAGAAGGACTACATTTACAAACGTGATCAATCGGAGGGAGTCATTGGTGGTCTGACAATTATAAACACTTCATATATCAGGTCAACAAATAGGTGCTGACTTGAACACAGTCACGCAGCGTTGTCACAAAGTATACTTAAAGCAATCAATGCAAATACAATTTATTTCCAGTGTCAATTACAACTACAGTCAGAATTGGAGATAAAGGATACTACAGATACAGTTAAGTCGGCTTCATATCTTGACTTACATCTAGAAATTGACAATGAGGGTCGGTTGAAGACAAAACTTTACGACAAAAGAGATGATTTCAGCTTTCCTATTGTGAACTTTCCATTTCTAAGTAGCAACATTCCAACAGCACCTGCATACGGGGTATATATCTCTCAATTGATACGATATTCCCGTGCTTGCATTTCCTATCATGATTTTCTTGATAGAGGGTTACTGCTCACAAGGAAGCTATTAAACCAAGAGTTCCAAATGGTGAAGTTGAAATCATCCCTTCGTAAATTTTACGGACGCCATCACGAGTTGGTTGACCGTTATGGAATAACCGTTTCACAAATGATATCGGATATGTTCCTTACGTCGTAACTACAATCCCCTTCCCTTTCATGAATTTGACCTACCGAATTAGACTATTTACCGGATTTGTAATCACATAAGCAACACGACGGGTGCCGCATGTGGAGCAGGATCTGCTTACCCTTCCGGAGCACCTGAGATCACCCCTAGTTTTTGGTGGGGTTCGTGTTGTTTATTCTTTAGTTTTCTATGTTGTGTCATGTGTACTATTGTTTTTCTGTTTGTCTTTTTCATTTTTAGCCATGGCGTTGTCAGTTTGTTTTAGATTTACGAGTTTGACTGTCCCTTTGGTGTCTTTCGTCCCTCTTTTCAAACCTGCTTAATATACCAATGTATAAATTAAAACCCTGTGTTAAAAAAACACTCAATTTAGATCCATCTGTAGTACATTTCACATAAATTGAACATGTATTAAAAGACCATCCGTCTTAAGTGACCATTGTTGTGCTCTTAATTCAAACCAGATTTCACTGTTTTTATTATTTGTGTTTGAACGTCTGAAATATTTGTGAATATAACAATTACTTTGTTAGAGTTATTTTAGATACTTTCAACGCGTTGTGTACGTCAACTCCAAAGTACATTCACGAGAATTCACGCTATGATAAGACTCTAATATGATGTTCAGACGAGAATATGAAGTTAAAACTTGATAACGTGGTAAAGTATCAACCCATCAAGTATTGATTAAAATATCAGAATGTCCAATCAGTGACATGATAGTATCGGTTATACATTGTATTCTAATGTTTCAAACATATATTTCAAGTTAACAACAAGTTTTCGTTTCGCTTTTTGAATGGTTGTGTTTGGAAATAGTTTTTCTTTATATTAAATCCGTAGGAAGTGGTCCAAGGACACAGTTATCGTCCTTTGGTTTTCGTTGTCTACGAATATAGTCCCTAGTGTAAACAGTGTACTACTTGCATGTTTTATTTGATACACTTTACCAATGTATTTCTTTATATTAAATGCATGAAATATTAAGTAGGGGGATGTAATTACATGTCAAAAAATTTTGGGTGCTGAATCTTTATGTTAAGAAGTAAATTGGTCCAGTTCTAAAAGGTCAAATTTTAGCATGTCTGAAGCTGTCAAACTGAATTTTACACCCCCTTAACACAGAATTGTCAATAGTTTGAGTTAGAGCTGGTAGACGTTTCTATAATTTTGATATTATTTGTCTCACTGGTAGTACACTACACTGTAAAAAAGTTTTTGAGAAAGAGCAGGTGCGATTTTTTTAATTTGAATTTATTGTCTAAAAGAAATGCACTACGAAATAATTTTAAACAGTTTACATTTTATGGTTAAGTGGCATGCTGACTTTTATCTGACAGCTGTTTTGTTCCTAATATTTGTGTTTCTATGATTAAATCAAATTTAATTAACCATTTGTGAACTCTGGATATAGAGAAAAGTAGATTATCACAGAAAAAAAGTGCAGATATTTTGTATTCACGGCCATGGTTAAACGGCCTACTAGATGTATGTAAAATGTGAAGAGCTGTGTACATCAAATCTGTAGTCCATCACAAATATTTCACTAAATCTGTAAAAAAAAAGCACTTTAATATATTCAGTACACCTTATTCCTTTTATAGGCTACCATTTTTTTTTCTCTGTATGATAGTAAGTTGCCCTAATTTATGCCTATTAAGACTAAAACTAAATGCAAGTTTTCCATTGAAAAGTGAAAAAATGGCCATCAGACCATATTGTCTTTCCAAAAATTTAAATGCAAGAGTCCTTTTGTAATTATACTTCTTGTATCATAAAGCCTTAGCATAGAAATGAGCAAAAAGTAACATATTTTCATTTCTAATAGCTTCTGGGTGCATTTGTATATGTCAATATGGGCTACCGCCTAAATCGAATTAAATAATTCTCAGTACTATATGGTCCAAGACCATTTTATACTCATGTGGTATGCTTTTTTGGAACTTTTCTATACATTTAAAGTACATTTAATATATATGAAAGAATAATTTAGGCTTAAAAAACTTAAAAAACTTCAAATTGGCTGAGAAAAAATCATATTTATATAAGGCGTCCCTAAATTGGAAAATCTCTATTTTCAGGCATAGGCTCATATACATTTAACTTTGGAATAATTACAATACATCTGATAAATAAAATGAGTGTTCAGATGCTTTTAATTCTTAATATTTGATATTCAAAAGCATTTAACAAGCAAATCTTTGCAAAATTTTTAATTTGTAGGCCAAAGTCTTGACAGTTGAAGATATTTAATATACACGTCAAAAATAAACATCTAAATGTCTATATTAAAATGACCCTAGTTTCTCTAATATATGTCATATGGCCATAAACTTGGCAACCTATCTCACAATTGCCTAAGCTTAAGTTATATACAAAGTTTAATAAAGATTGGTCAAGTCTTTCTGTCCTATTAGGTCCAAGGACACAGTTATCGTCCTTTGGTTTTCGTTGTCTACGAATATAGTCCCTAGTGTAAATAGTGTACAACTTGCATGTTTTATTTGATACACTTTCCCAATTTATTTCTTGATATTAAATGCATGAAATATTAAGTAGGGGGATGTAATTACATGTCAAAATAATTTGGGTGCTGAATCTTTATGTGAAGAAGTAAATTGGTCCAGTTCCAAAAGGTCAAATTTTAGCATGTCTGAAGCTGTCAAACTGAATTTAACACCCCCTTAACACAGAATTGTCAATAGTTTGAGTTAGAGCTGGCAGAATTTTCTATAATTTTGATATTATTTGTCTCACTGGTAGTACGCTACACTGTAAAAAAGTTTTTGAGAAAGAGCAGGTGCGATTTTTTTAATTTGAATTTATTGTCTAAAAGAAATGCACTATGAAATAACTGTGTTCTCGGGCAAAGTGGTATATGCATATTTTATTTTGTCCTTGTGTATAGATTACTTAATAAGTAAACTTTAGTACACACATCAAATTGACAAATAAATAATGATATAAATTAAACCTTGAATAATTCGGACACCTATCGTATGATCTGTCTGTCTTCTGTATCTTATCACACACTACTTATAAACATGGAATATGAAAATGAACTTAAATAAACCCAAATAATGTACCTACAAAACAAATAAGATAATAGATGACGCAGTAATACGATACAATATACAAATGTAAACAGATTTATAGATAATGGAAGGATAGTACAAGTCGTCTTCTGATACCATTCAATGTATAAACATTTATCATATGTTTAGTAGTAAATACAGTAGTTTTGCATATGTGATAAATAGCCTGCTGTTTAATCCATATCGCGCAACTTTGATGCGCACCCTTTATCGCATACCCTTTATCACACCCCTACCCTTTATCGCATACCCTTTATCACACCCCTACCCTTTATCACACCCCTACTTTTTTTTTTTTTTACATAAAGTCAGTTTTTTTTTTTTTTTTGCTTAAGAAAAATTTTCCTCAAAATAGATAAATTTTTGAATGACGTCATTGTTTGGTATGTGACGTCACGAACGTCGAGTTTTCATATTGTATGTGACGTCACGAACGTCAAGTTTTCATATTTTTTGGCACACTAAATGCAATTATGAAAAATACAAAACACACGAATTAATACAATAATAAACAAAATATTTTTAAAACAACAGCACGCAAATTGTAAGGTAACCCAGGTGCTTCGGACAAGTAATAGAGCAGTTCTTTTAAGGCCTTTGAAACAAGACAAAAGTAGAACTGAAGGTAACCCAGTGCTATGGATCAGAAAACAGTTCATATAATATAATACTCTTCTGTTGAAAAATATGATAAAGTGTATAATACATGACAAAATCCGTATCACATGCCGTATCACCCTCGACCAATATCATCCCTCGGGCCTAAAGGCCCTTGGGCTGATATTGATGTCTCGGGATGATACGACATATGATACGGATTTTGCCATGTATTATTCTCTATATATCGCGATATGATGATAACTTAAACAAACGTGTATATGAAATACATGACCGACTTTTCAAGAGTCAAAACAAATATGGTTATGAAAAAGACCAAAGCTTCCAACACGCATTTTATTTGTTTAAAATGGAATAAGTAGTTTCCAATGCTTTTTAATTTTTTTTTCCATTTGAAAAAAAAGTAAAATCACAAAAATACTGAACAATTCGGAAAGTCCATAATGACATGGCAAAATTAAAATACAAAACGCATCAAAAATGAATGGACAAGAACTGTCATATTCCTGACTTGGTACAGGCATTTTCAAATGTAGAAAATGGTGGATTAAACCTGGTCCTATAGCGCTAACCTTCTCAATTTGATGACAGTCTCAACAAATTCCGTTATATTTACAATGATGCGTTATGAATGAAGGGATCTATCAACAATCAACTGGTTTTATGAAATCTTGAACGTGCACAGATCAAATCAGTGTTTGTACCAACGAGAAAATATTTTAAGAGAATACCAAAATGATAAATTAATAAGATTAATCAATGAATCATGAATAAGTTAGCATATATCGTATTCATATTTTCGGTCTTTAAACACCATCGTAAAATGTATGCTGTCATATCCTGTTTGTTATACGATAATGCTTGAGTAAGTCTTTCTGGCATGTCTAAAACGTATCAGTTAATAACCAAATCTTTATTTTAGTAAAAAAAGGTTAGAGTTTTTTTTCATATCGAAATTCCTGATTAAACAATTTCCCGGTAATAAATATAACATATCCGTTCATTGAAATATATAAAGGTTTGTAGACAAAGCATAGTAAAGGAAACAAGGAATTTCAATAACTTTACTTTTTTAATCGCTCTTTATATTTTAGATAAACTTTAGATTTTCAAATATTTTGGCTTCCAGCACAACTGAAGAGACATTGATTGTCGAAATGCGCATCTGTTGCAGATAAATTGGTGCTGTTTATGTTATTAAAGTAGGGAGGATACAAGGAGCTTTATTTTCCCTAAAAAAGGAACCATCACCTTCCCTCGAAAGGAACATGACAAAGAAAAGAAAAATAATTTCGTTAAGGGAATAATTTTTACGAGAGTTCGCCGTAGAAAATTGCAGTACTCAAAGTACAATAAATGATATTTAATCCTGCTTAATCAAATGTTTTTACAAGTATTTCATACTATGAACATGTTTTCATAACGTCAATTTATTGTTTTCCTTATTTATTTTCTTATTCATTCTTAAATGATTATAAAACGTAGTTGACACTTGTCTATAGTCGAATAAATCAGTTGACATCAATATATATATTTGTATTTAAAATTGTTTACATCTAAACTATTCAAGGAAAGAGACCGATTTCTTTGAACCTCAACCCCTCTAAAACCAAACAAAGTCGGAAATATTTGTGATATGACGTACAAATGTAGTGTTGTGCACTTCCTAAATAAATCATTGAAAAAATATCTTTTTCCCCAGAAAACATAATGTTTTTACAAAAATCAAAATTCGGAGACTGTTATCGATCCGTGTCATATTCGCTTTTGCGCATTTTCAGTCGGCATTATTTCCACGAAATCCAAGTGAAAGTATTTATAGAAAGGATAGAAAATAAGACGGTTAGTTTCACAGATGATATCGGATATGTTCCTTATGTCGTAACTACAATACCCTTTCCATTTGACGAATGTGAACTACCGAATTAGACTATTTATACCGGATTTGTAATTACATAAGCAACACGACGGGTGCCTCATGTGGAACAGGATCTGCTTACCCTTCCGGAACACCTGAAATCATTCCAGTTTGTGATGGTTGTGCTATGTTGTGTCTTCTGCGCTATTGTTTGTCTGTTTGTCTTCTTATTTTTAGCCATGGCATTGACAGTTTATTTTCTATCCACGAGTACATCCCTCTGGTATCTTTCGTCCCTCTATTAGTCCAATAAGTATCCTGTATTCCATTGCAAGTGCATCATTTTGCTAAATTAAACGACATACACCCATTTTACAGAACAGAACTGTCTAAAAATGAAATGGGCGTTGAACGTGTCGAAATGATCTATTCCTCCTTGTAATTGGTAAATACAGGCAACTGACGTCCTGACAAAAAAGACGGCTGGATCGTCGATAACAACAAACAGAGAACGACATATTTGGACCATCCCTCCTTTTTATGCTTAGTCCACCCTTCTACCCAATGTTAGACTAAAATATGCAATTATTTAAAATAACGAAAGTATTAGCAATGGTTGACTGGATGGTCGATTAAAAACAAACGGAGAACGACATATTAGTACCCTCCCCTCCTGTAAGTGTATTATATCTTATGTATTCAAATGTGACGTCATTTTTCCTTTTTTGACATGTTTGATGATCTGTTTTACAAATTTCAATGTGACATCATTTTTTTTTGTCATATTTTACAATTCCAAATATGATGTCACTTGGCGTTGAGGTTTTAACTTATTCGAATGTGTCTATTTTTTGTGATGCATTTTATCGGGGTATATAATGTATTTCGGTTGTTTCCGGTAATTAGTTAATTATTTATTAGTTATACATTTTTCAAATCTAAATTATATGAAAAGAGTGGGGTAACAGAACCCCAGCGGGACCCCTATCGATTAAATATTGAAGAGGACCCCCCGAGATCCACACTCTCTTGTATACCGTCTGTCTAAAGGTTGGGTGAACGTGAGGGTGGACGATCTAGTAAACAGAAAATAACTGAAAATTGTCGACTGTTAACGAAACTTTTACCAGGAGATAAATTCTGAGAAAACAGAGGATTTGACATATCAGAAAGTGTTAAGACTTTTGTGTGCGGTAGTGAAACTTCATTTAAATAATTTGAAAAGCCAAAATAATCATTGATGAGAGATTTAACCCAAAAAATTCAGGTGAGCGATTCAGGCTCTTGAGAGCCTCTTGTTTTATATTTATTCTAATTGTTGAAGGCCTTATTGTTGCCTTTTATTGTTTACATGCACTTTGTTTGAACATAAGTGGATAGTTGTCATGGTTGTCTCATTTGTAATCATACCATATCTCCTTATTTTTATAAAAATACAATGATTTCTCTTTCTTTTACAGGATATAATCATTTTTGATAATGGAAAGTTGGGATGAGGTAAGTTTTTTTCTTAAAAGTCAGTGTTCATGTGACCTATGGCATGTGACCTATGTTGTTCAGAAAGATACAGGTGTGCAGTATTCTTAGGGGGAGAACAGGAGAAATCAAAATGACTATGATCAGTGAAAAGAATTTCAATATACAAGTTCAAAATTCCAGGACACAAACAAAGAGACATAAGATATCAAAGGACATTCACAACTCTTTAAGTCGAAGAGAAACTGACAACGCCATGGCAAAAAATGAAAAACAATCAAAATACAAACAACATTCTTCAAATCATTACGTAGAAAATTAAAGACCCTACAATACTAACCCCAACAAAAACTGAGGCTCATCTCAAAACTGATGCATTATACAATTGTCTAAAGATTTTTCTAAAAAAAACTCTGAAATTATAGACAATTTAATTCCTTCTTCATAGTCTTTGTATTTAATATAAGCTATTGAAACTGTAAACATGTAGCTTATCAAATTCAATTATTACATTTATAATACATTTGTATATTTTAGAGGAAAATGTAAAAACTTTGTTTTGCTTACAGAAACTTCTTAAAGCTGCAAGGGATGGAAATATAAAAGAGGTAGAATCATGTGTAAAGAACAGAGCTAATTTGGAATGTAGCGATGAATTTGTAAGTGAAGTAAAATGTATTTATTATATACATTATAAATAGTACACACAATAGGAATCAGTTAAACATTGCTCTTGTTAGTGTTCAGTGATTCAATGTTAATTTCTGGTTATTGCAAATAGTCTTCAAAATATTCATGATATTAAGAAATATTATTACACATCCCGAATGTATATAGAACTCTTGTATTCCACAAAAACAGTGCAAAACATTAGTTCATAACACCAATATATACAACTCCTGTATTCAACACAAACAGTGAGAAACATCAGTACACGACACCGATGTATACAACTCCTGTATTCAACATAAACAGTGAGAAACATCAGTACACGACACCGATGTATACAACTCCTGTATTCAACATAAACAGTGAGAAACATCAGTACACACACCCAATGTATACAACTCCTGTATTCAACACAAACAGTGAGAAACATCAGTACACGACACCGATGTATACAACTCCTGTATTCAACACCTATACCCAAGTAAAACAGCGGAAAAACGCATTAAGTACATCATGTACATGAAGTAGAAGAAGAATGCCATGGCCAGACGAAAAAACAAACAACAGCCCCAAACAAACTTGAAATACTTCATCACACTGATGAATACCACTCCAGTGTGTTTGTCAAAGAGTTGCTGTCTGACACTTCCTGACTGTATACAACTGCAATATTGTGATTTACTTCATTACACTGATGAATACCACTTCAGTTTGTTTGTCAAAGAGTTGCTGTCTGACACTTCCTAACTGTATACAACTGCAATATTGTGATTTACTTCATTACACTGATGAATACCACTTCAGTTTGTTTGTCAAAGGGTTGCTGTCTGATACTTCCTAACTGTATACAACTGACATATTGTGATTTACGTCATTACACTGATGAATACCACTTCAGTTTGTTTGTCAAAGGGTTGCTGTCTGATACTTCCTAACTGTATACAACTGCAATATTGTGATTTACTTCATTACACTGATGAATACCACTTCAGTTTGTTTGTCAAAGGGTTGCTGTCTGATACTTCCTAACTGTATACAAAGTTCTGACATATTGTGATTTACTTCATTACACTGATGAATACCACTTCAGTTTGTTTGTCAAAGGGTTGCTGTCTGATACTTCGTAACTGTAAACAACTGAAATATTGTGATTTATTCCTTACACATGTTACACTGATGAATACCACTCCAGTTTGTATGTCAAAGGGTTGCCGTCTGATACTTCTTAACTGTATACAACTGAAATATTGTGATTTATTTTATTATACTTTATGAACCTTACCATACACTGTCATGGTATTCTATAAAAAAAATCCTTTGATTTTACATAAATCTTGCATCATCATGACACAAGACATGACACATGATCATACAACATTCATTTACCACTCCTGTACTGAACATGTCATGTGACACCTGATCATACAACATTCATTCACCACTTATGTTCTGAACATGACATGTGACACCTGATCATATAACATTCGTAACCACTCCTGTACTGAACATGACATGTGGCACCCGATCATACAACATTCATTAACCACTCCTGTACTGAACATGACATGCGACACCTGATCATAAAACATTCGTAACCACTCCTGTACTGAACATGACATGTGACACCCGATCATACAATATTCATTAACCACTCCTGTACTGAACATGACATGTGACACCTGATCATACAACATTCATCCACCACTCCTCTACTGAACATGACATGTGACACCTGATCATACAACATTCATTCACCGCTCCTGTTCTGAACATGACATGCGACACCTGATCATGCAACATGTATTTACCACTCCTGTTCTGAACATGACATACGACACCTGATCATACAACATTCGTTACCACTCCTGTACTGAAAATGACATGTGACACCTGATCATACAACATTCATCCACCACTCCTTTTTGAACATGACATGTGACACCACATCATACAACAGGCATTAACCACTCCTGTACTGAACATGACATGTGACACCTGATCATACAATATTCATTAACCACTCCTGTAGTGAACATGACATGTGACACCTGATCATACAACATTCATCCACCACTCCTGTACTGAACATGACATGTGACACCTGATCATACAACATTCATTAACCACTCCTGTACTGAACATGACATGTGACACCTGATCATACAACATTCATCCACCACTCCTGTTCTGAACATGACATGTGACACCTGATCATACAACATTTATTTACCACTTCTGCACTTAACATGACATGTGACACCTGATCATATAACATTCATTCACCACTCCTGTACTGAACATGAAATATGACACCTGATCATACAACATTTGTTACCACTCCTGTACTGAACATGACATGTGACACCTGATCATACACCATTCATCCACCACTCCTCTACTGAACATGACATGTGACACCACATCATACAACATTCATTTACCACTCCTGTACTGAACATAACATGTGACACCTGATCATACAACATTCATCCACCACTCCTGTACTGAACATGACATGACACCTGATCATACAACATTCATCCACCACTCCTGTACTGAACATGACATGTGACACCCGATCATACAATATTCATCCACCACTCCTGTCCTGAACATGACATGTGACACCTGACCATACAACATTCATTCACCACTCTTGTACTGAACATGACATGTGACACCTGATCATACAACATTCATTCACCACTCTTGTACTGAACATGACATGTGACACCCGATCATACAACATTCATCCACCACTCCTGTACTGAACATGACATGTGACACCTGATCATACACCATTCATTCACCACTCTTGTACTGAACATGACATGTGACACCTGATCATACAACATTCATTCACCACTCTTGTACTGAACATGACATGTGACACCTGATCATACAACATTCATCCACCACTCCTGAACTGAACATGACATGTTTTACCACATCATACAACATTCATCTTCCACTCCTATACTAAACATGACATGGGTAACCTGCTAACATGTGACATAGTAATGACATACTTACACCAACATGTGACATTGCAAAAACACTCTTATACTCAATACCAACCTGACATGTGTCATAGCAATAACACTCTTATACTCAACTCCAACATGTGACATAGCAATGACACTCTTATACTCAACACCAACATGTGACATAACCATGACATGCTTATCCTCAGCACCAACTTCTGCATAGCACTGACACTGTTTTACTAAACACTATCATTTGACCTAGCCATGACACTATTTTTCTTAACACCAACATGAGACGTTGATGAGAACAAGTTGTGTTAACATCTTTAGTCAGATAATGTTAATTCTACAGATCTAATGTGAAACATCTTTTAAAAATAAAAAAATACTTGACAGAATTATATAAAGTGGGGTCTTATTTTTCTTGTCTCTTCGTACTGAATCAGAAAATATAACTTATTTAAATGTTTGTTGAAAAAAAGTTTTTTTTTTTAACTTTGATCATTCTTCTTAATCATTGTTAATCAGACAGATTTAATGGACAACAAATATTTGACAGAATTATATGAAGTGTGGTCTCATTTTAATTGTCTTGTCCAGCTGAGTCCATTGATATAAATATTGTTTATGTTTCTTGATAAAAGTTTTTATTTAACCTGACAGTTCTGATGGAAGTTCTGACATCTCACAATAAAACATGTTGTTTATTTGTTGTTTATGTAGAATATAAATACAAGTGTGACTGGTCATTTTATTCAGTTTTGACCACTGATTCATGTGATATATATTTTGTTTATATTTATTACACAACATTGTCCAGTTTATGACACAAGTTTTGATGTCTGTTATATGTTGATACTACAGGGAGGAAGGACACCATTAATGTTGGCGGCTGAGAATGGACACCTGGAGGTAGTGACGTACCTCGCCAGTCAGGGCAGTCAGTTAGAGGCCACAGACCGGGTAATGATAGATATAATGACCTTACTCTGAACAAACATCACTTTATACAGAATCTACACAAAATCATGTTGTTAATCAGACAGGTTTAATGGACAACAAATATTTGTTAGAATTTTATAAAGTGGGGTCTCATTTTATTCGTAACACGGAACTGAATCAGATAGTAAAGGTTTTATTTTGTTTCCTGACGAAAAATTATTTTGTAAACATTTGATTTTAATGAGAAGTTGATGAGAACAAGTTGTGTTAACATCTTTAGTCAGATAATGTTAATTCTACAGATCTGATGTAAAACATCTTTTAAAAATAACAAATACTTGACAAAATTATATAAAGTGGGGTCTTATTTTTCTTGTCTCTTCGTACTGAATCAGAAAATATAACTCGTTTTTATGTTTCTTGAAAAAAAGTTTTTTTTTCTCACTTTGATCATTCTACTGAATCATTGTTAATCAGGCAGGTTTAATGGAGACCTAATATTTGAGAGAATTATATAAAGTGGGATCTTATTTTTCTTGTCTCTTCGTACTGAAACAGAAAATATAACTCATTTCAATGTTTCTTGAATTTTTTTTTTTTTAAGTTTGATTATTCTACAGACATGACAGAATCAACATAAAATCATGTTGTTAATCAGACATTTTAAATGGACAACAAGTACTTGTTAGACTTATATTAAATAGGGTTTGCTATTATTTTTACCTGTTTTGTAGAACTGAATCAGAAAATATATATTTAGTTTATATATCTTAATCTACCATTTATCAGTTTATACATAAGTATAATTGGATAATTTCTTCTCTGATGTTATATTTCTTACATTTTGACACCTCTCTTGATTTATTATCACACAACATTAACATGTTTATATTTTTATATTGTTATAGGTTGGATACACAGCTTTACATTATGCTGCTTGGAATGGACATATTGATGTAACAAAATGGCTAATAGATCAAGGTTGCAGTCCTTGGGTGAAATCAAAATGGGTAACATTCATTTTTATTCTTATTCACTATTTTTCTTCACAAAAAATGTATACATTTTAAATTGATATATAGAACAAAAATTCACTTGATATTATGTGAACCAAGTATTTTACATGGTACAATTACTTGATTTACAAACATTAATCAGACCAACCCACAGACCACACTTTAAATCACCAATCAAATCTTAACACACAGACAAATAATCAAAGTATTTAACATGGTGTTGTCACTTGATTTATAAACATTAATCAGACCAACCCACAGATCACACTTTAAATCACCAATCAACATGGACAAATAATCAAAGTAATTAACATGGTGTAGTCACTTGATTTACAAACATTAATCAGACCAACCCACAGACCACACTTTAAATCACCAATCAACACAGACAAATAATCAAAGTATTTAACATGGTGTAGTCACTTGATTTACAAACATTAATCATACCAACCCACAGACCACACTTTAAATCACCAATCAACACGGACAAATAATCAAAGTATTTAACATGGTGTAGTCACTTGATTTACAAACATTAATCAGACCAACCCACAGACCACACTTTAAATCACCAATCAACACAGACAAATAATCAAAGTATTTAACATGGTGTAGTCACTTGATTTACAAACATTAATCAGACCAACCCACAGACCACACTTTAAATCACCAATCAACACAGACAAATAATCAAAGTATTTAACATGGTGCAGTCACTAGAATTACAAACATTAATCAGACCAACCCACAGACCACACTTTAAATCACCAATCAACACAGACAAATAATCAAAGTATTTAACATGGTGTAGTCACTTGATTTAATAACATTAATCAAACCAATCCCACAGACCACACTTTAAATCACCAATAATATCTTAACACACGGACAAATAATCAAAGTATTTAACATGGTGCAGTCACTAGATTTACAAACATTAATCATACCAACCAACAGACCACACTTTAAATCACCAATCAACACAGACAAATAATCAAAGTATTTAACATGGTGTAGTCACTTGATTTACAAACATTAATCATACCAACCCACAAACCACACTTTAAATCGCCAATCAAATCTTAACACACGGACAAATAATCAAAGTATTTAACATGGTGTAGTCACTTGATTTATAAACATTAATCATACCAACCCACATACCACACTTTAAATCACCAATCAACACGGACAAATAATCAAAGTATTTAACATGGTGTAGTCACTTGATTTACAAACATTAACCATACCAACCCACAAACCACACTTTAAATCGCCAATCATATCTTAACACACAGACAAATAATCAAAGTATTTAACATGGTGTAGTCACTTGATTTACAAACATTAATCATACAAACCACAAACCACACTTTCAATCACCAATCAACACAGACAAATAATCAAAGTATTTAACATGGTACAGTCGCTTGATTTACACACATTAATCATACAAACCCACACACACACACTTTAAATCACCAATCAACACAGACAAATAATCAAAGTATTTAACATGGTGCAGTCACTTGATTTACAAACATTCATCATACCAACCCATAGACCCAACTTTATATCACCAATCAACACAGACAAATAATCAAAGTATTTAACATGGTGTAGTCACTTGATTTACAAACATTCATCATACCAACCCACAGACCACACTTTAAATCACCAATCAACACAGACAAATAATCAAAGTATTTAACATGGTACAGTCGCTTGATTTACAAACATTCATCATACCAACCCACAAACCACACTTTAAATCACCAATCATATCTTAACACACGGACAAATAATCATAGTATTTAACATGTAACAGTCACTTGATTTACAAACATTCATCATACCAACCCAGACCACACTTTAAATCACCAATCAAATCTTAACACACAGACAAATAATCAAAGTATTTAACATGGTGTAGTCGCTTGATTTACAAACATTAATCATACCAACCAACAGACCACACTTTAAATCACCAATCAACACGGACAAATAATCAAAGTATTTAACATGGTACAGTCACTTGATTTACAAACATTCATCATACCAACCCACAGACCACACTTTAAATCACCAATAAACACAGACAAATAATCAAAGTATTTAACATGGTACAGTCACTTGATTTAATAACATTAATCATACCAACCCACAAACCACACTTTAAATCACCAATCAACACTGACAAATAATCAAAGTATTTAACATGGTGCAGTCACTAGAATAACAAACATTATTATACCAACCCACAAACCACACTTCATATGATGTCAATACACTGATCCCTAATCAAATGTTAACACAATGACAACCAATCAAAGTAATTAACATGGTGCCGTCACTTGATTAACAACTATAAAGGTGAGTCATAAAAACTGATATACCATAATTCAGACAATGTCAACAAAGGGATAACCAATCAAAGCATGTCAGTACAATGATCACCTAGCAATCACTACAAACACATCTTCCACCAATTATACATTACAAACACACCTTCCACCAATCATACATTACAAACACATCTTCCACCAATCATACATTACAAACACACCTTCCACCAATCATACATTCCAAACACACCTTCCACCAATCATACATTACAAACACATCTTCCACCAATCATACATTACAAACACACCTTCCACCAATCATACATTACAAACACACCTTCCACCAATCATACATTACAAACACACCTTCCACCAATCATACATTACAACCACACCTTCCACCAATCATACATTACAAACACACCTTCCACCAATCATACATTACAAATACACCTTCCACCAATCATACATTACAAACACACCTTCCACCAATCATACATTACAAAACACCACCTCTCATTAAACCCTCACCAATCATACATTACAAACACACCTTCCCCAATCATACATTACAAATACACCTCCCACCAATCATACATTACAAACACACCTTCCACCAATCATACATTACAAACACACCTCTCACCAATCATACATTACAAACACACCTTCCACCAATCATACATTACAAATACACCTCCCACCAATCATACATTACAAACACACCTTCCACCAATCATACATTACAAACACACCTCTCACCAATCATACATTACAAACAATCCACAATCATACTTACAAATCACCTCAAATCATACATTACAAAACACACCTTCCACCAATCATACATTACAAACACACTTCCACAAATCATACATTACAAAACACACCTTCCACTCAATCATACATTACAAAACACCTTCCACCAATCATACATTACAAATACACCTTCCACACCAATTCATAACACCTTACAATACAACAACCTTCCACCAATCATACATTACAAATACACCTCCACTCAACATTCAAACACATTACAACAACAACCCCCACATAAACCTTCCACCAATCATATATTACAAACACACCTTCCACCAATCATACATTACAAATACATCTTCCACCAATCATACATTACAAACACACCTTTCACCAATCATACATTACAAACACACCTTCCACCAATCATACATTACAAACACACCTTCCACCAATCATACATTACAAACACACCTTCCACCAATCATACATTACAAACACATCTTCCCCCGATCATACATTACGAACACATCTTCCACCAATCATACATTACAAACACACCTTCCCCCGATCATACATTACAAACACACCTTCCCCGATCATACATTACGAACACACCTTCCACCAATCATACATTACAAACACACCTTCCACCAATCATACATTACAAACATCTTCCACCAATCATACTTTACAAACACACCTTCCACCAATCATACATTACAAACACACCTTCCCCCGATCATACATTACAAACACACCTTCCACCAATCATACATTACAAACACACCTTCCAACAATCATACTTTACAAATACACCTCCCACCAATCATACATTACAAACACACCTTCCACCAATCATACATTACAAACACACCTCCCACCAATCATACATTGCAAACACACCTTTCACCAATCATACATTACAAACACATCTTCCACCAATCATACATTACAAACACACCTCCCACCAATCATACATTACAACCACACCTTCCACCAATCATACATTACAAACACACCTTCCACCAATCATACATTACAAACACACCTTCCACCAATCATACATTACAAACACATCTTCCACCAATCATACATTACAAATACACCGCCCACCAATCATACATTACAAACACACCTTCCATCAATCATACATTACAAACACATCTTCCACCAATCATACATTACAAATACACCGCCCACCAATCATACATTTCAAACACACCTTCCACCAATCATACATTACAAACACACCTTCCACCAATCATACATTACAAACACATCTTCTACCAATTATACATTACAAACACATCTTCCACCAATCATACATTACAAATACACCGCCCACCAATCATACATTACAAACACACCTTCATTTCCCGACATCCCAAAATTAAAAAAAATATTCCCGCATCCTGTAAAGATCAATCCCGAAATCCCAAGCTAAAAACACACGATCCCTACGCCCCGAATTAGTCCTGCCTCCCTCTTATCTCTACACTATCTTCATTTTGTCCAAATCACTACTTTCACTTTCAACAATAATTTTTGATGCCCCATTTATGGGAATTATGTTTTTTAGTCTGTTCATCCGTTTGTCCGTCCTTCTGTCCGGCTTAAGGTTAAAGTTTTCACTTTTAACAATAAATTTGTATGCCCATTAATGGGAATTATGTTTTCAAGTCTGTTCATTCGTTCGTTTCGTTCGTCCGTCCGTCTGTCCCGCTTCAGGTTAAAGTTTTTGTCGAAGTAGTTTTTGATGAAGTTGAAGTCCAACCAACTACAAACTTAGTAAATATGTTCCCTATGATATTATATTTACAATTTTATTGCCAAATTAGAGCTTTTACCCCATTACATAATCCTTTTAACATAGTAAAAGATAGTGCTGATATGGCATCTGTATACTATGGACACATTTTTGTTTCCACATGTTTTACTTATTTCAATATATATGCAACTGGTATGACCCCTTAGATAGTAAATATTTTAGAAAAAAAGGTAGACAGAATACAGAGAGTCTCTGTATATTATAGTAATATAATCGTAGTTTACACGTGGATAAACGCGAAAACATAATTGTCTCTAAGGAGGTATGATAGTTGTGGTTCTTGCGACCTAAAAACCATGATAAGGAGAACGCTCTGATTGGCTTATTTATTTTTCATTTTTGTAATCTATCATACGATTGGTTTTCTTGTGCACGTTTAAAACCGGAAGTCTTATCCATGACTAAAAGTTAGTCTGATAACAGAAACAATATCCGGACACCTATTTTGTCGTTTTTTTTTCTCCCAAAATAACTTAATCTGAATAGTCATAAGAATGGATGACAAATGCGACTATGTATGTTACCTAAAGAACACAGAAGCATGATGATTAATTTATTGTGGAAGGAAGAGAAGCGACACACAAAATGAGGTCTTCTCGTTTAATAGTATAGACAGGTAAAATTTATTCAACAATTAGCTATTATTTATTGTTTTACAGTTTATAAAATAAAGGAAGATGTATATGTGTTTGATTGATGAAAGATTATTTGATTGTATTTCAGGGTTGGACTCCTTATGATCTGGTAACAATGGAAAGCTATAATGATGATTCTGAAAAGAATAAGAGGAAGAAAGAATTGATGGACTTCCTTAAGGTAGATAGTTTTTCTTAATAAAAAAGAGATATTCACAAATATGTCACAGATTGTTAGAGTCACAACAAACTTGGTACAAAGAAGTTACAATAAAACATTTGCCTTTAGTTGTCTATGTGGTATTTGTTGTCAGTTAACAATGTAAGTTGACAATTACAAGCGTGATGCCTAATGTAGATGTTGGCATATGTGATACGTGTTGTCAGTTAACAATGTAAGTTGACACTTCCAATTTGTTGCCTAATGTAGATGTTGGCATATGTGAAAGAAAAATGTTTGAAAACTGTGTACTCATCTGTTTTGATATCTTTTTGGTATTTGTTTTGTTGGCTTGCTGTCTTCTTGGTTGATACATCACATCTCCTTTTATTTAAGCAAAATATGTGCATTATTTATCAGTGTATGAAAAGATTGATTTAAATGTTTCTCTAATTCTATGGAAATTTATCCCTTTCCAAACCCATTGTTTAAAAAAATTTAATCCATGTGTGGTTGCCGGTGATCTCAACAAATCATTGGATGATTTTAGAGTCATAACCTTTCTACCTAACTGGATGAATCAAAATATGCTAACAGGTGTTAATGAAATTGACAACATTGGTGACAGGCCTCTACAATAACTTTTTTTTCAACTTGTCCAGTAGGACAAGTACATACCAAAACTTACTTGTCCGAATGAAATTGTTACTTGTCCAAATTTTTTTTACTAAAAATAACCTTTTTACATCTTAAGTTGATTAAAGGAACAAAACGAATTTAAACAATAGAACTGCATTTGATCTTTTTCTTTTGAAATACTTTTCAAAAATATGAGTCAATTACAAAAAAAAGGATGACGAAAGATACCAAAGGGACAGCCAAACCCACAAATCCAAAACAAACTGACAACGCCATGGCCAAAAATGAAAAAGACAAACAAACAACAACACACAAGACACAACACAGAAAACCAAAGAATAAACAACTCGAACCCCACCAAAAAACTAGGGGTGATCTCAGGTGCTCCAGTAGCTATAGGGTACAACTGAATCTAGTCATGTCACAGGACTTAGGTTCTAGTTTTCATCAATGCTAGTCTCATCAGACTCTGCACATGAGGCACCATCTGATAGGCCTGTACACTCATTTGACATTTCATTTGTATCCTATATTTTTCTAAGTCGAAAAATGTGTATTCAAATACAATCAATAAAAAGAAGATAAGGTCTGATTGCCAATGAGACAACTCTCATCAAGAGACCAAATGACACAGAAATTTACAACTATAGGTCACTATATTGCAAGTATTGTATTTCTACTTATGATCAAATATGATTTTGTGAATTTTATGGTAAATAAAAAAAAATATTTTTGTGAAAAAAATACTGGTATGGTATGTATTATAAGGAACAGAATAAGGTAGCAACATGAGGTACTGATTTGTTTTGGTCCAGAAATGTCTCCTGCCTTGCCAAACTGTCTATCAATCATTACTACTAAAGAGATCTGCTACGGTGCCAAACTGTCTATTAAACTTGCAGCTAAACCTGTCGAGGTGACGAACTGTCCTGTAAAGTTACCTTATCTACAAAGCGCATCATTGATTCGGATCAGTTAGACTGGTTTCCGAGAATAGTATACCTTTTACATTTTAAAACGTACCTGACAAAGAACCAGTTAAAAATTATCGATCAGACAAGCGTTATTGTCGAGGCCTGTCGTGGAATGTGAAAGGCACACAAAGGGGATTTTCGTTTAACAAAAAAAGAAAATTTATTATTTTTAATCATTAGAGAAACAGATTCTCTCATAGTTACACATGGATTATCGGATTTATCCGATCTCACTAGTCTAGTTAAATTATATTTTAAAGTACTCGCCGAGGCTTGGATTTTAAAATTGATAATATAACTTAACTCTCGTATATAAGCTAATCAGACAGCTGTTACGTACATAATAAAAGCTGACATTACAACATGATAAAATTTCAGTTAAAAAAATATAATACTATCTTTTCTGTGACTGTTTTTTTTAATTTTTTTCACTTGTTAATCGATAAAAGGATAACATAACTAATTTTTGTAAAAGAAATAAATTGTCTTTTTGACACATTCACTATCAAGTCCATTCTAATTTTAGACATAATGTATATTAAACTTGTATTTTGTGTATCTTCTCAAGGGATGTAGAAAAGACATTTCCTTACTCAAGAGAAGCACACCTTGTATCTGTTAGATAATGAGGAACAAAAAGATTCAGTGTCTTTTTGTTTTTTGGAATGTACAAGTACCCGGCCACGTCCCTTTATTTGTTTATTTATTGATCTTAGCCTTTTTTTAACTGACTTTAATAGTTTGTTCTTATGTTTTACTGTTTCACCACTGTCCAAGGTTATGGTGAGGTTTCAGATCCCGCTAACATGTTTAACCTGCCACATTCTCTATGTATGTGCCTGTCCCAAGTCAGGAGCATGGAGTCAATTTTTCAAAAAAAAACATACGAGTAAGATTGATCGTGAGTCATGAACAATTCAGTATACTTACGATCATTCTTAGTCGTAAGTTTTTTTGTGAAACTGACTCCTGTAATTTAGTGGTTATTGTTTGCTTATGTGTTACATATTTGTTTTTGGTTAATTTTTGTCTGCATATATTAGGACGTTGGTTATATTGTTTAAATCGTTTGACATTGTTATTTCGGGGCCTTCTATAACTGACAATGCGGTATGGCTTTGCTCATGTTGAAGGCCGTACGATTGTTAATTTCTGTGTCATTTTGGATTTTTGAGTGGAGATTTGTCCCATTGTCAACCATACCACATCTTCTTATTTATCATTTTATAATAAATGCATTGAACAAAATGACTAAAACCACTAGACTCCTATCATTTTTCCGGATTGCCCAGGATAGATATGTTATTATTCTATTTTTTCATGATATATTCATCTTTTGTCTTAGATTAAAAATAAAACTGTAAAAGAACCCAAGGTCATCGCCCCTATCCTCTCGGCCCCAGTTGAAAAATATCAATATGTGGATTAATTTAACAATCACAGTGTTCAGTATGCACCAATTTACTCAATGTTCTAAATAATAATTTGAATGGTACTACTTTTTACTGCATTAAATTTATTTTACAACTAAAAGGTTTTGAAAACAATGGAGGTTTATGTAAATTTTGAAAGTAAGCAGCCAAGTTTACACATCAATAATTTCTACTCTTATAATTCTCAACTATTTTTTTGTGCTCCACGTATGTAGTAAAGATCATGCATACTTCCTCTCAGTACCGGAGCGAGCATTACGTTGTTCCCTTGTCCGTCTATAAATACGTACATACATACATTATAGGTCTGTCCGTCTGTACGTTCCAAAATTGGTTTCCAATCTCTAACTTTAGTTTGCCTCGATCAACCAAATGTTAAGAAACTTATACACAATGCTTATCACCACAAAACACAGGTCAAGTTCGATTTTGCTGGCGTCACTTGATACTAGAGTTATGCTCCTTAACAAAAGGAAAAAATGCTGATTTTTTGTTTCCGTATTCCAACTTAAGTTTGTCTCTACCAAATGATATAAAACTTATACACACTGTTCATTACCACAAAACACAGATAGAGTTTGAAAGTTGATGGCGCCACTTTTCCAGTTCAAGAGTTATGCCCCTGTACTAAAAGCAAAATTGCTTAATTGTTCGTTTCAGTTCTCTAACTTTAGTTTGCTTCAACAAAATGTTATGAAACTTATATACAATGCTTATTACCACAAAACACACAACAAAACACAGACCCAGTATGAACTTTGGTGATTTCTTTTTTTCTGTTCTAGGGTTTTGCTCCTTTACGAGGTGTAATACCACCAAATCATGGTATGTCACATCCGGTTGTATACGAAAGTAGGTCGAAAAAAATATTCCCTTGAGTTTGACAGTTGTAGGTAATTAATCCCACATTTTATTTCAGTAAAAACATTTCTGTGTCATAAACATATGTCTTGGGTATTTCAAAACACCATTATTTTTTATTTGGGATTTCTATAGAAAATTTTGCAATCTTGAGGATACATGGTGACTAAACCTTGTACACAGATAAAATAAGGGGAGAAATTTGATTGGTTTACTTCCAATGATGTTTATTTTCTTATATGCAATGAAAAGTTATGTGAAATGTTTTCTGTAGTACTGGATAGGATTAAACTTTACTCATGCCAAGTATTTCTTTATTTGAAACAAAGATAAATTCTGCAAATTGTTTGAAACAAAGACTAATAGGAGAAAATCAATTGTGGTATTACACCTATTATGGGAAGCTGTACATGCACCTTTTACCTTGTGAGTAATCTCATGTGTTAAAATTTCTTGCTATTTAAGTGAAATATTACAAAATATGAAATGTTCTGAGTGGATTGAGTCTCCAAAACACATTTTATGAGAAAATTGTCTTAAATAGGACTCTACCATGAATATTCAGTTGACAGAACAAGCCATACTAAGTAAAATTGAGAATGGAAATGGCGAATGTGTCAAAGAGACAACAACCCGACCAAATAAAAAAACAACAGCAGAGGGTCACCAACAGGTCTTCAATGTAGCGAGAAATTCCCGCACCCGGAGGCGTCCTTCAGCTGGCCCCTAAACAAATATATACTAGTCCAGTGATAATGAACACCATACTAATTTCCAAATTGTACACAAGAAACTAAAATTAAAATAATACAAGACTAACAAAGGCCAGAGGCTCCTGACTAAGTGTTGTTTTTTTTTTTGGGGGGGGGGGGGGAGGGGTCTCTTTATTTCTTATATTCTGCAATGATAGAATTTTTTTTCCTAGGATATACTAAAATAAATATATAGTTATAAGTAGATGAAATTATTTTTAATGCTTTAATGACAAATTATTTACTAAAAGAGAAGCCTTTGATGTCCCTCTCTGGAACACGGCGTAAATTTAATTTTTACGTAAGGACTTAATGAAACCTCCTTGGAGACAGTAAACTTTTATATGGATTGTTCATTCTGTTAAAATGCTTCAAATAATCATTTTTTATAACATTTCTAACATAAATGAGTGAAAGTTACCCCATAATTTTTATTTATTGGCCTGATAGTTGAAATTTTGAGGAAATAAGAGGTATAAATTGACCAAAAGAGACCTTATAAAGAAGACAAAGAGGTCCATTAGTGGTATTTATCTTATTAAAATCATCTTGTGTATCATATTCAACTGTTTTTAGGTAGATAAAATAGATATTCATGATCATTTATTGGTCCACACTCTATTCTATCTTGATGCGACATGGTTTGGATTTGTCAAAGAAATTTTGCTCGAGTCGCTGTAGATGTCGTCTTTCATTATACTAGATTTTTCTCAAACTATTGAACTGATTATGACAAATCTTGACAGAAATGCTTGAAATAACCAGTATTAAAAAGGAAAAAAGTTACATGCAGTTTATTGAACAATCATGTCTTTTTTAGGTGTAATACCACCAAATCATGGTACATCACATCCGGTTGTATACGAAAGTAGGTCGAAAAAAATATTCCCTTGAATTTGACAGTTGTAGGTAATTAATCCTACATTTTATTGCAGTAAAATCATTTCTGTGTCATAAACATATGGGGCAATATGCGCAATTGTTTCTACATAGGCGGTAATGGTAACGTTTTCTTCTGTTGCTCAGCCCATATCATAAACTTGTATATATACACATGGAAAAAAGTATTGCAACACCTTGATTTTTTAAAACTTGAAAAATCAGTCTCCTATTTTGGATGGAATATGATAAAATATTTGTAAAATAATATTGAAACGTAGTTAATGATAACATTGGCTTTAAAACGAACAAAAAATGTATGAAAAAAAAAGTTTTTTTCGAACCAAAATTTTTATAACAAAATGAAGTGTTCTTTGTACAAAAAAATGCATTTTACAAGTTTTACTGTAGTCGAACTTTACAATGTCAGACATTTCAAAATTAATCTTTAGCAGATTGTTCACATCATGGTTGATTGTTATACGCCAAAGAATTTGTACTTTGTGCGCAGCTTCCATTCAAACGGATAACAGAATCTTAACGTCTTCTGATTCCTGCCATAAGTCGACTCATTTGTTGCTAAGCTAGCAGCAACCATTCTTGACGAAGGGTATTGTTTATTTCATGACCTGTTTGAACTGGGGTGTCCTTTCGTGCACTTTACGCCCAATAGTGTCCCATATATGCTCGATATGGTTCAAATTCGGTCTACGATAGGGCCAAGGAAGATAAACCGAATTCCTTTGGAACAATGGATCTTCCTCCACGACGTTTATTTCCAACTTTGGCGAGCTCTGCACTATATTGGATACGGGTATCTGTGTATCTGTTCGTAGGCAAAGGTCCCCGAAATGGTATTATCGCACGATAACCAGTAGCGATGAGCCGATCTTGAACAGTTCTTGTTTAAAGGCTCCTGTATGGTCATTATTCTCTTTTTAGGATTGTATTGTTTGCAATGGGTTTCCTTCTGACCAACCTTCATTATGCTTAATTTTCCCTAGCAGATGTTATAGGGGGTCTTCTTGACCTCAGAAGGTCTTTAACATCGTTTCTTGCCTGATTTTTATTCTCAAAACGACTTATAGTGGAATGGAGATGACCAACAATACGTGCAATTATCACAGCGACATACCTGCTTCCCTCATGCTGGATA
This sequence comes from Mytilus edulis, assembly GCA_019925275.1. NCBI lineage: Eukaryota > Metazoa > Mollusca > Bivalvia > Mytilida > Mytilidae > Mytilus > Mytilus edulis. The sequence continues at coordinate 13,072,568 of CM034351.1, forward strand.
TCTGTCATCTTGCTGCAGTTATGAGTTGTGGATGACCAATTACAAGGTGTCAATAACATAAATTTATAAACTTGGTTATTTTAAGTGTTGAAAACAATGAGGATTAAAACATCTGTTTTAGTGTTTACGAGTACAGTAGCTGCATGTGCAGGTAAGAACTGATAGAGTCGATATTTATTGATTAAACTCAGGTGATATTTAAATAATGTTTAACTAGTTTTATTTCAACAAATTATTTAACAAAAAAATAAAAAGTATTTTTTTAATTTGAATTTTAATTTGATGTTGCAATACTTTTTTCCAGGTGTATATATGATGGCTTGTTTCGAAGCTGAGACATTTTTACATATGTGGTTAAATTTTCGGGGTACGAAGTGTGATTCATTTTTCCGTAAATTAGCAAACCCCGAGTATCCTTTTGCGATGTGGCTCCTCATGGTAAAAAATCCCATTTTTGACACAATAAGTTCTTTAAAAATTTAATACTTTGAACACATTTAATGGCTCCATAGTTTTTACACATTTATTCTGTGTTCCCTTACTTTCTAAATTAACACAAATGGTTCAGCTCAGTCATTTGTTTATCATAGAAATGTGTCAAATATCACTACACAGAGATTTTTTGTTAACACGTGACTTTTGAGTTCCTCATTTCAAGGCGCATTAGGGATATTGTCCCATATGTCTTGGGTATTTCAAAACACCATTATTTTTTATTTGGGATATCTATAGAAAATTTTGCAATTTTGAGGTTACATGGTGACTAAACCTTGTACACAGATAAAATAAGGGGAGAAATTTGATTGGTTAACTTCCAATGATGGTTATTTTTTTATATACAATGACATGTTATGTGAATTTTTTTCTATAGTACTGGATAGGATTAAACTTTACTCATGCATGCTAAGTATTTCTTTATTTGAAACAAAGATAAATTCTACACATTTTTTTTGAAAGTGCAAATTTAACAAAGACTAATAGGAGAAAATCAACGGTGGTATTACACCTACAAATGAAAAAAATGCTGTTATTTACGACTTCTTACTTGAGTTTATCTCAATTCAATGTTATGAAATGCATATACAATGATTATTGCCACAAAACTCAGTTTAAGTTCAAATTTTAGTAGCGTCACTTTTAAAGTTCTTGAGATATCATGTCTCTGTATAACTTTATATGTTAGCCGGGAAACTGAGTCCCTATGCCAATGGACACATTCTCCATTTATCTAAGTTAAATTGTTCAATCTTTGGGCGAATAAAAAAAAGATATTGATTAAAACCTGATTTGCGATGGTTGCTGAGCAAGATATTATATCATGGATACATTCATTTATAACCATGGGAACACTGAAATAAGAATTATATTAGAATTGCACTCCTGCACTAAAGGTACTCATAAATATCCTTTAGTTCCACGTTTCAAGCTTAAAAATTACACTCAGTGATACTAAACATCTTTTTAAATGTTCTTCAATTGTTAACTTAAAACTAACTTTGCGTTGCTAAGGAAAACTCGGGTTGTTTTTACGGATTATTTAGATACAAAATCAATATGATTTTTCATGCAAACATTGTTTCTTAATATATCAGTATAGGAGTCGACTTAATATGAGTTGTATGAAAACATTTGAATTTTTCATTTTTTTTATGGATAACATTGGATAAAAAAGTACTTTTGTGTGGTCATTAGGCAACATTGCCCCTTATCATACCTTGTCCTATGAATACACGAATCTTGTCCTTTTTTATTTATTTGTATGCTAATCAAATATAACAGTATTAACAAGAAGAAGATGCTCAACCCTTATAATGTAAATAGACTTTTTTGTGGTTTGTAAAAGATTTTAAAGATGTTGTTTTGATTGTTTTTATGCCCCAGCGACAAAATGTTGAGGGAGCATATAAATTTACCCCCGTCTGTCTGTCCGTCCGTCTGTTCTTCCGTTCATATGTCCGGATTAGCATACATTGTTCGTCCGGCCATCTCGTCCTACAGTTTTGGAGGTACAACTTTAAAATTTTGTAGGATGTTCATAAACATAATAAAGGTGTGCATGGCCATAGGATTTTGATTTTTTTCAAATATTCTGAAAATGACAGGTAGTTGGACTTAGTCATTTGTTTTTTAGCTAGCTGCATAAAGAGATCATGGTTTGTCCAACTATCTCCTCCTACAGTTTTGGAGGTACAGCTTTAATATTTTGTAGGATGTTCATAAACATAATAAAGGTGTGCATGGCCATAGGATTTTTACTTTTTTCAAATATTCTGAAAATGACAGGTAGTTGGACAGTCATTTTTTTGGTACTAGCTCCATAAAGAGATCATGGTTTGTCCATCTATTTCCTCCTACAGTTACATCATCATACATAGTGTTAAATTTATAATTTCCTATGGTCAGATGGAGGCATCATTTGTGTCTTACAGACAGTGTAACAATGTCAAGTTGTATGCCAACATCACTGTTTGTCAAATCTAAAATATGTGGAACTATACTCGTGCATGTGGCAGAGCAGAAAAGGAGGTGGGGGACATTGTCCATATCTAGTATTGTGTATAGTCATGTTTACATTTTTAATGGTTTTTAGCTCACCTGTCCTGAAGGGCCAAAACAGTTTTTGTCATCACTTTTCGTCCATTTCAAAGTGATACATCAGATATTTTCAAACTGATATGTTATTGTGTTGTGTTGTTGCACCACTGTCTCAAGTTTAGGGGGAGTGAGCACTCACAAACCTGTTTCACCACAACATTCTGTATATGCATGTTCAAAGTCTGAAGCCAGTACTTCACAGGTTGTGTTTAGTTGCTGTCTGATATATTTGTATTTCGATTATTGTTTGCTCGATATCAAACTGTTGATTTTCTCGTCTTAATGGCTTTGCATTTTACCGTGGACACACCAAGTTTATGAATTGTTATGTGATATCAGATTGTTTATTCTTTTGTAGACTGTTATGTTAGAGACTCCAGAAGGTAAGTCTAGTTATGATCTGCCAGTATTCTTGTCTATCATACCGTTATTTTAGAATAATGTATTTTTCCTGTACTAGTATTGATAGTAAGTTTTTGGATGTCTGCTTTGTTAAACTTGTGATCGGAAATAAAACAATTTAAAACTTCCATATATTCATGTGCTGTCCCAAATCAGAAATCCTGAAAAGAGTTGTATTCACGTTATACCTTTTCATTATTTTCAGAATTTGATGTTTTTGGCATATCTTGCGTTGTGTCTGTTTAAAACATCTTCTGTACTAATTGTTCTGCCCCCGATACGGAAGTCCACATTTAAATTCTTACAGTGATATATTTTGCAAATTAAAAAAAAGCAACATAATGTAAATAAAGACATGATAAAACAAAAGAGGACCAACATGTGAAACCAAAACAGAACTGGCAACCAGGACAAATATATCATCACTTTTCTGAACTTGGGGTGATTTCGTAGCTTGATGAGTTATATATACACCTGTCCTCTCCAACAGCGCTATGAGAAAAAAAAAAGACTGAAATTAACACTACCTTAGTTTTACAGTCACCATAACAAATTAATGGAATGATATAAGATGTGTCTGTGTCTTTATAATAAACCACTAGTAAAATGCTTTTGAGAATATTTAGATAACAGTATGTTCGCCTGATCTGTTATTTATTCATTGAGTCCTATTTTTACTAAGTATAAATTTGCATATTTTCTATTTTGGAAAACCTAATAGTAAAAGTTAAAGTTGATATTGCCATTAAAAGAACTTAAACTAAAATGGATGTTGATCATATATATCACCACAGCAGACAATGGGCTTTTAAAATCTTTTTTTGTGAAGAGGTATTTTAACATCAATATTCACTTTTACATCATAACAAACCGTCAAAAAATTTGGAAAAAGCACTTCTATCAACCTTAATAATAGATAAAAAAACACAACTCAGACTGATTGATACAAACAACAGTTATTTAATTGCATCGAAACCGAAAAGATTAAAATGGCAGTAATCTGAATTATTTTTGACTTGTTACTAAATTTTAGCTTTTGATAAAAAATGTTGTATGGTTTTTGTCGGGCCTATGAAAGCAAGACATAGCGATCCTAGATTCCGTCGTCAACATTTAGGTTCAGCCTGTAGTTAATGTTTTTTTTTAGACATTGATAACTTTTTCAAATCTTTATGGAGTTTTAGGAAATGTGGACAGAAGCTAATTATAACCCAAAATTTTTTTTTTGAAAATAGTTATTTTCATTTTTCTGTATTTTAACTCATAAATGGAGTTTATTTTACAGTTAACAAATAGATACAGTCTGGAGTTAAAGTGTGTTAAACATCAGTTACTTTATCAAACCTTCATAAAACGTTATGTAACTTTGGCACAAGCTTTTTTGCTGATTTAGAGATAATGTCTGAAGTAAACTTTTGAATTCTTTTTCATTTTTAGTATTTTTTCTGATAGATGGACTTTTTACAATTAACAGTTACAGACTGTTTGGGATTAAACTTTTATGACATGATGAATTTTTTAGCCTTCATGGATTCTTGTGAAACTTGTGAAACATGAATTTCTGATAAAAGGACTCACTTTTTAAATCAATAGTTCGCTAATAGCAGCATTCACAGGCGAGACTTAGGGCTCTGCGGAACTTCTTATGAATTTGAAGACAAAAAGAGACATTTTATGTATTTGAACTCCCAAAATTAATAATAATGGTTTTATATCAAGTTGGTGACTTTTGGCTAAAGCGAAACATAACAAGCTCACATCAATTCAGTTGCAGGTGTCTACATTTAGGTTCAGTCTGTATTTTTTTTTATCATTAGTAACTTTGTCAAACCTTTATTGTATACGACATGGAAATAAGCTTTTTTTCATGATCAACAGACAGCATACAGATATTTTGAAAATAATTTTTCAGTATTTACCTGATAAATGAACTTAGTTTTTTAGACAGACAACATTAAAGATAAATCTAAATTTATTGTTTTGGACATTAATAAATGTCACATTCATTTTTTTTTTGTACCTTCATGGAATTTTATAGAACTTTTACTGGACATGTGTTATTGGTAAAACTATTTATTTTATTTTACAGTTACTATTAAGATAATAGCAAGACAGGACCTATAAATAAGTTAACATGTCGGATATCGTTAGTCTGCTCATTCATGTCATTACTGAAGTAACCTTTTAATGATGACTTTCCAACTTTTTGCATCCATTGTATCGTTTGAAAATTATAATACATAAATAAAAACTTTAAATAGCAAATATTATCAGCAAGACATAATCTAGAAATATTCCAGACTGGCAAAAAATCTTTAGGCCAGTCGTTATTAGAAATATTGCCCTTTTATGAAATGTTTGCAGTCTTATATTGGTATCATATCGTTGTTGTCCGCTTCATCTGAAGACATTTGGTTTTTGGAAAATAACTTGAGTAAATGTAAATAGATATCTATGAAATTTTAACACAAGGAAGGTTGGGATCGATTTTTATGGGTTATGGTCCCAACAATTACGGATTGAGGGCAAAAAAGGGCCCAAATAAGCATTTTTCTAGTTTCCAGACAATAACTTGTGGAATAGGGTATGGATCTCTCTGAAATTATACCACCAGTTTCCGTACCTCAAAGGGATGGTTAGGATTGGCTTGATGGGGGGAGGTTCTGGCTCAAACCTTTAATAAATTAGGGGAAAACAAGGGTTACCTTGTTGATGGACAATTAAAAAAAGACAAATTATAAGTTTGGATTACCTCCCTTACAATGCTTTTAAATTGTGTATGAAGAAATATTGTTATGTCTTGAGGTGATTAGCTGTCAATTTCGTTTAATGAGTTACTATTTAAAAAAATGCTGATTAAGCAATATCTATTTTAAGCCATGATTATGTATGTCATTTTCTATTTTAAGACTTCTATGATGTATTTAAATGGGTCATTATGGTAATTCTGTGTCAGAAACATATTATGTGTCAAATATTTATTTGCAATTCAAATTTAGACCAGTATCAAGCGCAAATATTATGTCCATTGTTACCCCAACTGTTCTGGTAGGACCTCTACAGTCATATCCAGCTGCGCTCAGCAAAGCAATTTATTACCATAGTTTAGTTCACCGGGCCATGTGAGATATTGCTATCACTCGGCGTCCTTTGTTGTTGTCCAGCATCATCCGATGTAGTCAGTCGGCATAACAAAATAGGGTGAAATGCAGTTGTTGTGTTATATTTCCAAATTTAAAGTAGTTAGAGCAAATCGAACACGGAAAACTATTCAGTAGGTTAATATCTAATTGAAATTTTCAATCGAATGGGACAGCCCATTATGCAGAAATTGCACCTGAAACAACAATGTTCATGACACATCTCAGTTTTTTTTTTGTTTTTTTTTTTAAACTATTATACTCTTAAAAAAAAATCATTTAAAGTCAATTACTCCTATAAAAGATCAATTGATAAATTCAGTTCTAGACTTTTATCATAGTTTGCTGCACAAATTTGCTTTTTTATCTTAGAGTCAACAGGCTTTATCTATTGATTCCTTATAGGAGTTTTTTCCCTTGGAAGTCTATTTTTAGGAATTCTTTTAGTTTGTTAAACTAAAGTAAATGATTTGAAACATGGAAATAAGCTTCTCTAGCACCAACAAAAAAAGGGTTGCGTTAACTTGACATGCTTTGAATGTTTTCATCAATTTAGTTGCTCTTTTATCAATTTTGAGAAAGTATCATCATTTAAATCACGCAAAAGATGTAAGTTATAAAACGTCTATACATGTGTAAAAATTAAAACCAATATAATGTATCTAAAGCGCTTTTCTAGATTTACCTTAATCAGGAATGCTCAAAGCTAAATATTTTAAAACCAATGATGTAAATAAAGGCAACAGTAGTATACCGCTGTTCAAAATTCATAAATCGATAGAGAAAAAAACAAATCCGGGTTACAAACTTAAACTGAGGGAAACTAATCAAATATAAGAGAACTACGACACAACAGAGACACAACACCGAAAAGTAACACACACGGAAATGAACTTTAATGTAACAATGGCCATTTTCCTGACTTGGTACAGGGCATTTTTGTCGAGCCTGCAACTTTTGTTGCAGAAAGCTCGACATAGGGATAGTGATCCGGCGGCAGTGGCGGTAGCGGTGTTAGCTCACTTCTTAAAAGCTTTATATTTTAGAAGGTGGATGACCTGGATGCTTCATACTTTGTATGTAGATGCTTCATGTTACGAAGTTTCCGTCAGTCAGATGTCCAATGTCTTTGACCTCATTTTCATGGTTCAGTGACCACTTGAAAAAAGTTCTAATTTTTTGTAATGTTGAATTCTCTCTTGTTATAAGTAATAGGATAACTATATTTCATATGTGGATACCTTGCAATGTCCTCATGTCTGTCAGACAGTTTTCACTTGACCTCGACCTCATTTCATGGATCAGTGAACAAGGTTAAGTTTTGGTGGTCAAGTCCATATCTCAGATACTATAAGCAATAGGGCTAGTATATTCAGTGCATGGAAGGACTGTAAGGTGTACATGTCCAACTGGCAGGTGTCATCTGACCTTGACCTCATTTTCATGGTTCAGTGGTTATAGTTAAATTTTTGTGTTATGGTCTGTTTTTCTCATACTATATGCAATAGGTCTACTATATTTGTTGTATGGAATGATTGTAACGTGTACATGTCTAGCGGGCAGACTTGAACTCATTTTTAGGTTCAGTGGTCAAAGTTAAGTTTTTGAGTTTTGGTCTTTTTATCTAATACTATATGCCATAGGTCAACTATATTTGGTGTATGGAAATAATTTATGATCTTTATGTCAGTCGCACAGGTTTTACTTGACCGTGACCTCATTTTCAAGGTTCATTGCACAGTTTTAAGTTTTTATGTTTGGTCTATTTTTCTTAAACTATAAGTAATGCGTCAACTATATATGTTGTATAGAATCATTGTTAGCTGTACATGTCTGCCTGGCATGTTTCATCTGACCTTGACCTCATTTTCAAGGTTCATTGGTCTTTGTTTAGTTATCTTGGTTAATGTTAAGTTTATGTGACAGTTGTAATAAAGCTTAGCTTTATACTTAGGACTATCAACATAATATCAATGATTAGTATAGAAGGCAAGACATTTCAGCGTGTGCACTCTTGTATGAAAAAATGGTGGGTTTAACCTGGTTTTGTGGCACGCCAAACCTCCCGCTTCAATGGCAGTGTTAATTATAACATTAAAATGACAACAATACACAACAGGTTTACAATAAATAAACTGATAAATGGGAGAAAATATAGGACAGAGAAACAAACAAATAATAGCCATCCAAAGGTAACAGGTTAAACCATATTTTTATACACCAGACGCACGCTACGTCCACACAAAACTATGCTCAGATGTAAAAAGTTTGAAAGCCATAACAACTACCAAGTTGAAGATCGACGAGGAACAAAAGTTTCAAAAAGTTGTGAGGCCAGGGTTATTCGCCTAGAACAAAAACATCATTTGTGAAAACAAAGAGACAGCAAAAAATCTTTCTCATATGATTGTATGTGTTTATCTCTATTTCTATATTTATATCTATATCGGGTTACATGACTGTCTGCCGTATTCGGATGTTATCTTGATGGACAATAAGTTGACATTTTTTGTAGAATATATGACCAATGCTGATACAACGTAATTATTTATTGTTGTTTTTTTTTACTTTTTTGTAATTTGAATACATGTATATACGTTTGACAATGTCATAAATCAATAAACTTGGGGAAATAAACATGAATTTGACAGCTTATACCCTTTTAAGTAATAAATGCCTCTGTCTGTCAATGTCATATTGATAATTAATTTTAGTTGGTATCGTCAGTTGTACTGTTTATTTGTATATTTTGTACATTGTTTCAGAGACATTAAGTGTTACCCTTGTTTGTCCCGAAATTGATATATACCGTTCCATGATTCTAGTTGATCTCTCAACCAAATGGTATCAAAACTTATACACAATGCTTATTACCCCAAAACAGATCGAGTTTGAATTCCGATGTCATCACTGTTTCCATCCTAGAGTTATGTACCTCTATACAAATGAAAAAAAAAATGCTGAAATTTTCGTTTCTGTTCTTTAACTTAAGTTTACCTTAATCAAATGTGATGAAGCCTAAATATACACCATGCGTATTATCACAAAACTCTGATAAAGAATAAAATTGGATTTAAATGAGCGTCACCTTTAGTGTTATTGAGTTATGCCCCTTAATATTAACGCTATATGTAAGCAAGGGCATCATTTATGTCCCATGGACATATTCCTCATTTATTTAATATCTCCCCCACCTGATACCATTAGTATTCATATGATTTAAGTAAAACATGTTCATGGTTTTTTTTTACAGAATACAAGAAAAAACGACAGTTAAATCGTTTAACGGGTCAAGGTACCTACGAATCTTTTGACATGCGCTGTATGGTGACTGGCCAGGTCGCCGTCGGGAAAAGTACTCTGGTGAAGCTATTAGTTGGAGATGTGATACCGGAAGGGAGACATTCTACAGATGGAATCTCTCTTCTCGAAGGTCGCTGTGGTCTAGATATCCAGACAAGAGAATGGGTTCTCATTAATCCAGGTAAGACTTGCAATACACATCCCTGTTGAATGGGTTTTAAGTGTTTATTAAACTTGTTCGTCTATACGTCCATTCGTATGTCCATCTGTACATTATGTGAGGTATAGACGTCAGTTCTCTGACTTAAGTTTGTCTCAACCAAATTGTCAGAAACTTATACACAATGGTCATAACCCCCGAACTAAGACCAATTTCGAATTAAAATGGCGTCACTTTCACTATTTCTGAGTCATGTACCTTTATTACATGCTATGCAAGTGGGCATCAATATATGTCCCATGGACACATTCTCCATTTATTTAATAGATGCAATTTCAGAATCACAAATAGTGATATATATGTGTTTATACTGAATGTTGGACTTTAATGCAATTGAAACAATCGTTTACAAACAGGAGTAGGACATTTATTAAGTCAGTTTAATTCTTTCAGACCTCAAATTGCATTCGAAATGATCATGGCGATTACATGTTACCCAGTACCATTTCTAATGTGTTTTCATATTTTATAAAATTCATGCATAATTTTCAAATAGACATGTAATGCTTTTATGAATAGTTGCAGTAAGTTTAGAAATTTAAATATGTTTTTCTACGTGCTATGTTTTACTAAAACATGAATTTGCATTTCAAAATTTGATTTTTTTTATTGTGTATAACAAAACAAAACAAAATTAGAATTTTCCTGCTTCCCTTTAAACTGTCTCGATCATTAACACTGATTTCTTACAAAAGTCAAGGACAATTCTTCACAGAGACATGCAGGGATTTGTTGTTAGAATAAAGATGTATATGCTAATACAGAAGTTTAAGCAAAACTATGGAACGTCATGACTACCATATGTTATTGATCAGCATTATATGCAGTGCTCACAACATTGTATACAGTGGTCAAAACATTATATGCAGTGGTCACAACATAATATGCATTTCTCACAACATTATATGCAGTGCTCACAACATTATATACAGTGCTCACAACATTGTATACAGTGGTCACAACATTATATGCAGTGGTCACAACATTAAATGAAGTGCTCAAAACATTATACTCAGTGGTCCAAACATTATTTGCAGTTGTCGGGGCATTATATGCTGTGGTGAAAACATTAATTATATGAAGTAATCAACATAATATGTTTTTTTGTTGATGAAGGTGATGATCAATGATGGTGATGATCATGAATGTAAACTTCGGAATTTGTTTATCGGAAATTACCGTATACAGTCATAATTGTTGTGCCCCGCAAACAAATTGAAACAGTTGTTGAAGTCATGTTATCAAGGCAATTCAATTAAAAACTTTATCAGAAAAATAAATAACGCCTGCTTTTGTCTGCAATTGGACAGACATAATTTTATTAATTTAGTGGAAGTTCTTCTGCGGAAAAGATAAAATTAAGAGGTGAATGAATGAACTAGTTCTGTTCGTCGAAAGAAATCATTTATTTTAACTTTTTATACAAGAATTCCTTATGTATACGTTAAAGTGATATAAAAGCATTTTTGTTTATTCTTCTTACAGAAAGTTATAATGCCATGGATGTTGTTTACAATAAGGTGCTAATGACGTCAAGAAAAGACAAAGGAACAAATGCAAGAGAAAAGTTAGACCAACACCAATCATCAGATATTAATCCTTCTGGAAGTAAAGACGATGACATGGTTAATCCAGGTGTCCTACACCAATCAGAAGCTATGGCATTGCCTCTCCCATCAAACACATCAGATAATGTCTCAAACCAACCTCAAGCAGCCCTAACGTTATCACCTGAGGCGTCCTCTATTGTGCCTCTATCACGACAGCAGTTGAAACAGAAAATGAAAACAAAGATGACTATAGATGAAATTAGAAGAAAAATGGAAAAAGTCCTAAAGAGTGAAAAGTACAAGATGAAAGTGGGACGACTTATCTTCTGGGACTTTGGTGGACAGTATGTGTATTTTACAACACACCAGACCTTCATGACCTACAGAGCTTTGTTTCTTGTTGTTTTTGATGGAAGCCAAGGATTATATGAGCAGGTTCCTGATGTCTTGTGTTTTCCAGGGCAGCATTTGACTCCAACCCCAGCAGGTAATGTTATAAAACTATTCATGTTATCGATATAAAACATATAAAACTTTCAAGACTTACAAATCAATAAAACATGAACTATGTTGTTAACTGATCATACAAATTATAAATTCATCGATTGAACCAGAGGGTGTAAGTAAGAGTAGGGAAATCAATGATGAAAAATGCTGACAGACGAAAGCTTTAATACAAAATCTACCAAGAGAAAAATAGGTGTTTGGAATCACAATCTTCAATATGTTTCAATCAAATGAGGTTCGCAAGGTATTGTTAACTTGATGATATGGGCAGTGATCAAAATGAATCCATAGTGTCATTAAGTCAGAGAACCTACTTTGGAATGACAATAACCTTCAAAAATAAAGGAACAATTTTGTATTTAGTTACAGACAAAAAACACAAGATATTTCTAAAAACCCATATCGATATTGCAAACTCAAGCCAGCTATTTTAGCCGAATATTCATATAACTGGACGTAAGAGATGTATTGTATTGATATGTTGTATTTTCAGTTTTTTTACAATACTGGGTCAACTGTATCCTTACCTATTGTAAGGCAGTATATACAGGAATTCCTAAGATTTTGTTTGTTGCAACTCATAAAGACAAAGTACCAAAGGTAAGTGAACTAATGTTAAGTTATATACAGCAGAGGCGGATCCAGGGGGGGGCTAGGGGCCTGGGCCCCACCTTTCCTAGAAAAAATTTAGTTGATTATATAGGGAATCACTGAAGCATGACTAAAGTGCAACCCCCCCCCCCCCCCCACTCTTAGGTCAGTCAGCGGGTCCCCCTTTATGAAAAGTTCTAAATCCGCCACTGTACAGACAGGAAAGATAATGGCACATGGTATTCTTTACATCACTTATTTTCACTAACAATTCAGCACATGATCGATGAAAATGAAAATGTGAGCTGTCAATCGAACTTATTTATTTAATGTATGCCTATCATTTAGTCTAAGAAGGGCCTTGGTGATCGAGTGGTCTAAATATATGACTATGCGGTATGGGCTTTGCTCATTGTTGAAGGCTGTCCGGTGACCTATAGTTGTGAATGTTTGTGTCATTTTGGTCTTTTGTGGATAGTTGTCTCATTGGCAATAATACCACATCTTCTTTTTTATAAATAGTTCATATATTGTAATACCATCCCGTTAATACTGAGAAGTGAGGTACAAATAATAAATTAACAAATTAAAGAAACTACCTGGTTTGTAACAATGCAAATTGGTCAAGTTGGCAAAATGGTAGTCCAGCTGTAAGGAGAAACTCAAATAACATTTCCTTGAAAAGTTTATTGTTCTATAATTGGATAATTCATAATGACTACTGTCCCTACTGTGACAAGGTTGCAGAAGGGATATTACTAACTGTTGTGTGGTTTATGCATTAACATTTGTGAATTATTCAGTTGGAGGTAACCACTTATGAAGTCAATACTGTTTGTGATAAAGTTTCATTAGCTTTGGTAGATAGTGCTACGAATGAGCAATACTCGTCGTACAACAAATAAAATCAAAGCAGCAGATTGAAATTAAGGCATGTTTGTTGTTAGAATATAACAGAAAAAGATAAATTAATGATTATTGAGAATACCTATACAAGATCTGAGAGCATTAATTTGATTGCACCAGATCAGATGCACATTTCTACAATGTCTCTTTACTGATGATAAAGGTTCAAATATTTTAAAATTAAGAATCTATTACAGTTTTTGAAGATAGGATTTTACCAACAAATTGAAAAATCCGAGTTTTTTTTCAGTTCAATAACTTAAGTTTTAATAATGAAAAATAGGAAATCAATTTCAAAATCGACGTATTTCACTTGAACTATTATCGCGCAATGATCTTTGATTTCTGTACAAAAACTTCTATATCCAGTCCCCTTCTAAAATGTTGTTTGTGATGAAAGTATGGAGGTCAAATTAAATATTCAAAATTCCATTTATGCTCTTTTTGGAATTAATCCATGATTCATTGGAAAATAACACTTTATATCAATTTTGTGCAATTATTAAGAACACTTAATATAGTTTCATGTAATCACATTTCAATCTCAATATGTTGTTTCTTTGAATATTCTATTTTTTGGCATTTAGGAGTTGGACCCATGAAATAATTGTTTTACATGAACAAACAAATAAACGGTTTGCTGTCGTTTTGCACTCCCTTATTTAGTTTTTCTTTTAATTGTTCAGGAGTATTAAACATGTCTAAAATCATCAACTTTTTATTTTTGATAACTGAATTCACTGATAACTTGGTTTTACATGAACTAAGTCAGTGCATACATTGCATCTCACCATAAAATCTTATTACTCTCAGTTCTTCTGTACTTTTTAATAGGAAGATATTGAAAAACGGCGTACAGAGTTATATAGTGGAGTAGATGAGTTATTTAAAGACCATGAAGGACGAGGACATCTGATCATCGACCACAAAATATTTGTCAATGCAACAGACAAAACAGATCCAGAGATCAATGTCCTAAAGAAAGCAATCACAGATCTTACCTTTCAACATCCATGTTGGGGAGAGTCAATGCCCAATGCATCTGTTCCCCTTGAACTTGAGATTGCTAACCTGGTAGCAAAGGGGAAACAAGTATTGTTATTGAGAGAAGTTGAAGAATTAAATTCCATCAGCAAGGTGTCCGTCTTGTCTAATAAAGAGCTGAGAGATTTTCTACAATTTCACCACTCACTGGGGAAATTAGTCTATTTTGATACCCCACAGTTGAGAGGTCATGTGATTATCAGTCCACTGCTTCTGGTCGAAGTGATGAGATCCTTTGTTACAGGTATTATATGATATACTATCCACTTAAGTTATATACTCTTCATGATCATCAAACACAGCAAGGTGTCTATATAACATGCTTATAATCTCATTATCGCCTTAGGCTAGATAATTGTCATAACAATTCAAAAGACTTTCAAAAATAAAAATTTGCAGTCATAAACTTTCTAGAAAAATTCTCTGACACAGACTTAGAAATTAACCAATCATGATTATGGATATGATGTTCAAAGAAGTACAAACAAACGTTTTAGGACTAAACGGCCTGATATTATCTGAAACTACAAAAACAGTTGTAATAAATGTTCATTGGGTTATCTCTTTTAAAGAGTGATTTGAGATGCTTGGTCAAAAAAAAAATTAGGTCAAGGTCAAAGGTCAAGGTCATGTTTAAAATTTGATTTTTGCTCGTTATCTCTTATTTTAAGAAATCTTATAAGATATCGACAAAATATTTTTACACAATTGTTAGTTGCAACATGTAACACGTAAATTTTAGTTGAAAGGGTACGTAGACGGTTGAGGCGAGTTTTTACCCCTTTTATATCTAATATTAGTTGTATGGTAATATAACTCATTAACAGTATAAGGTAGAGGCCTAGAGTCTTTTGATTTGAAGTCCTTGGCTGATGACCTTGAAATTGAGCTCAAGGTCATATTAAATTTAACGTTTTAGATTTTGACCTTTGCTTTTACCTCATATGTTTACGTGATAAAGCCATGGGGCTTTTTGCATTAGGTTGCAAGCAATGTGATCTAGAAAAAGCCAACCGGAAGTAGCTATATTTTGTACTAAATTAATGTAAAAGTCTAAAAAACCATACATTTTTGGAATCAGTGTCAAGTAAACTATAAAAAATATCGGAAGTAACATCTTTTAAACCGGAAGTAAAAAAAATATATCCTTAATTATACGTTTTTTTATAGAAACCATCTATTTTTTTGGAATCAGCTTTCAATAAGCTGTCATTTGACGCTAAAATTGACATCTATAACCAAATTTTAATATTTTCAAATGAATAAAGATCCTTACTGGTGGAAAGACCATCAATGGTTCTCTGAACAATTAGTTTTTAATTTTTATTGTTTTTGTATTTTACTTTACAGATATTGCCTTCTGGCCAAAGAAAGGTCTCATAAGAAATACTTTTGAAAGGATGTCAGGCAGTGGAATAATACAAAGAAAAGATCTTTATCTTATTTGGGAACAAAAGCACTTCAATAAAATATCACCCTACAAAGAGTTCATATTTGATATGCTTATCCACCTTGATATTCTATCAGAGCAGCGTAGATATGATGTAACTACGGGAAGTCGGTTACCAGTGGAAAACTTCTTTGTTCCCTGTATGCTTACTCAAAGAAATGACACAAGATTCATGACCCATAAATGCACACCAGAGAAAGCCATCAGTCTAGCTTTTGTTTTCAAAGGGACAATTATTCCACCAGCCTTACCGAATCGTCTCATTAGCGCATGTCTAAGTATGTGGACCGTGAAGACATATGAAGGAAAACAACTCATGTTTTCAGGATTCGTTGGTTTATCATTCGACAAAGCACATGATATTGTTGTATGTGTTGAAGGCAACAAGATATTTCTCTACATAGTCCATGAAACCTCCAATGGACTGATAGTACCAGATATAGCCACTGGTATCAAGGAATGCATGTATACAACATTGGAGAGAATCTCAGAATTCTATAAGTCCACAGTCCAGGCCACATCTATCAGCCAAAAGCTACCCTTCCACATTGAATATGCATGCTCCAGGTTAGAATGCCATATAACTGAAGAGGCAGCACAAACGACTGATGAATGGATCTGTAATAAACACAAGATTGTGCATACTAAAGAAAAGTGGAATATTTGGAATCAAGATCAGGTATACATAAATCATATGGCTTTAATAGAATAAGTTTGTTTGTTTTGGAATACTTTGTGGTTCTGCTAGTTTTCATCTAAAGTACAAATTGTGATGTTTTAAAATGTTATCTTGTAATCTGTTTCTAGGTTTTATAGAATAAAGTGATGGATAGTTTATGTTGGAAAAGATAAGAATTATATTTCAGTGACTTTTTTTTATATATCTACAGGGTTTCCACTGAGTCAATTATTTTTTTCGCCACCATTTTCGGCAAAACAATATATTTTTGGCCACTTTATTATTTTTCCTTTTTTTAACCCCCCCCCCCCCTAAATTAGATGAGTTTGCTCCATTGTTTTCTGGGATTATTTTCTCAAACTTATCTTAGCATGCTTAGAGTCTACATTTAATGAATAAACACTAAACCTTTACTTTTGAAAAGAAAAACTTTTTTGAACTTAAAAAGGGGAAAATTCATTATACTTTGAACAACTTTTCTAAAAAAGGAGCCACTAACTTTTAATAAATAAGATATAAGTCCCGGAATATAACAAAAATTCTTGGACCATATAATACCAGAAAGATGTACAGTTCTTTGGGGAAATTTTTCAAAAGAAAAACATGTGCCCTTTTGTACTAAGAAGTGGTTTTTACAACAAAACAAAAGCTTTTATCACTTGAAATCAATCCCTCATTTGAGGTCTAGTCATTACATTGAATGGTTTCTCTCATTCGAGAGGTTGTTTCCAACCTTTTGCATATATTTTTTCTAGACCATCGTAAATGAAAAAGTTGAGACGTAGAACTATGCTTGAAACACGTCATTTATAAAGTACTCTCTCAATTAATTATCTATATCAAAGTCAACATGGCCAAAGGATAAAGTTTAAATCGAAGATTTTTATTGCTTTTGAACATTTTTCGTCATAACAACAGTTTTATTTTCTGGACTATCATCACAAGAAGGAGAGGAGATGTCAAAAGTTTGCTTCGAACAAGTGCGTCGCCAAGGGGTTAATAAATCCTTTATGTGACATGTGACATGTGACGGAGGCCATTTCACCATATTATTTTGGCAAACAATACAATCAACACCTTTATTAATTAGTCCTTTGTTGTCGATACCTATAAAATGCAATCAGCTGATTATTGATTTCCTGTCAAAATCTTAACGAGTTCAAGATAAATTCCAAGTATTGTCTGATCAGATAAAGTCTGAGAAATCCGTAAAAAAAGTAAATAACAAGTTAAGATGGATGACATCAAATAGTTATATATATATTTCTTTATTTCTATATTTCGCAAATGACAAATTTTAATCGCCACATTTATTAATTATTTCCAGCGGAAACCCTGTATCTATACATATACCCTTTTGGCTTCGTTTTTCTGTGTTTTGGTGTTAAGGTTGACCGGTTCTTCGTAATTTGTAAGTAATCTACAATAGTCAATAGCATGTTAAAGTTTTTAAGGTTTATGAGCCCTTCTGTAGTCATTTTTGTACGAACTTTTCAAACTTCAATTGTATCAAAACTACAGATATAATGAATAATAGAGATAGGCCATTTTGTACATATTCCAAGGGGATTCCGAAACTTGTCATGCAAAGCATTATTTTTTACTGTTTCATAAAAATCTTGATTTATTTGCCACAAAGTCCTCTATTTCATTTTAATACAATGAAACAGTAACAAATAATGCTTTGCATCAAGTTTCCCCTTGGAATATGTACAAAATGGCCGATCTCTATTATTCATTATATCTGTAGTTTTGATACAATTGAAGTTTGAAAAGTTCGTACAAAACTGGCTACAGAAGGGGTCATAAACCTTAATGGAAATACACAATGTGATGCCAACACTGTTTTCCTATTAACT
The DNA here is from genome assembly GCA_019925275.1 of Mytilus edulis. Taxonomy (NCBI): domain Eukaryota; kingdom Metazoa; phylum Mollusca; class Bivalvia; order Mytilida; family Mytilidae; genus Mytilus; species Mytilus edulis. The sequence goes on from CM034351.1 coordinate 13,090,814, forward strand.
TTAATTTAGCATGTTTAACATAGCCTGCCTTTTTTATATGTTTCAGGAAAAAGAACAATGTGAAGAGGACTGTCCAGGTAAATAACCTTAATTATATATTACTGATCTGTTCATTACACTAGTTTACACCTTGCTGCAACCCAAAGACGTTTTCGCTCCTAATCACATTGATGAACTACTTGTTGTAGATCCAGACCCTCAGCAACGAGCTGTGAATCAAAATCAGATATCATTTTTCTTTGAAATTCCTTCAGAGCAAAACATGTTCATAAACTGCTTGTGACAGGGTTTTATGCAGTTTCAATCAAATTGATATCAAATCAGGAATCCTATATTTACTTCTTTTTTGATCAAAAACAGCATCAACTTCTTTTCATCCACTGCCCTATTGTTATTATACAATCGTTGTTCTTTGTCCTCTCCCAACTTTTGATTATAATCGATTTCTTCGGTATACTTTTTTGAACATTTCTTATCCATTTTTGTATTGCTTGGTTTGTTTATTTTCGCTCAAACATCATATGCTGCACGTTTGAATGATCTCATTTCCGGTTTTGCCAAGATAATACATTCAACATGCAGCAATCTGCTAACGTTTGGAAATTGATTCAGATCAATTAAGAAATAATTCATGGGGGCTTGAATATATCTTGATTTTACCACGGGTTGTCCCTTTATGCCGATATTTGACCCCCGCTATCGTTCAAGGTACAATATTTGTCATAAAGGGACAACCCGTGGTAAAATCAAGATATATTTAAGCCCCCATGAATTCTTTCGATTCTAATAGGACAAATACGACAATTGTTTTGGATCGAAGGGCTCTAGGTAAAGGCATTATTTTCCGTTCTGATAAATAAACGCACTATTAAATTGACGTAAAAGAACGGAGCAAACAGAATAAGTGGCAACTAAAACTATTCACAATAACATATTTAGATGGGTTTGGAGGAACTTATATCAGTGTATTTATATGTCTTATGTGTATACAAAATATATAACACATTTAAGCATCGTTTGTTTGCGTTTCCTTGTTGTGATGATTTTCGGTTTTACAAAGCGTGTATTTTCCCGTAAAATGCTTATATTCTGACGTTATTATTTTATGACGTCTGGTAGCTCATTCATAAAAAAGCATATGAGGCGAGAGTACGATCGGATCAGCCCAAACAATATATTTATATTTTACCACGGGTGTGTACTCAAAGCGTTTAAAGGACGTCATGTTAGAATTCCACATATCTCTCAGGGGTTAAAAAATCCACTAGCCCAACGCCCGGGACTAGATCATTTATGCCTCGGGCAATTAAAATGTGTAACCCGTTATGCCCGACGGACTAGTAACAAAAAAATCTTGACGTTTTCAAAAGTGGAAAATTCCTTCATTACTATGCTATGTTAGCCAATCCGATTCAATTAATAAGTCATCAGGGATTCCAAGAATTTGAATTGGTTTGTGCAGGTCCTGTTGTACATATTTTAAAAAACAGAACAAATAACTCTGGGTGGCCCGGTATCATGTGTTGATTGCAATTCTCGTACTTTAAATATCGATTTCTCATACCATGGCCTGGGGTATTGTACATTGCTTATGCCGAGATTTTCAATTAACGGTATTTGGGGATATGATGTATTGATCGGTTCTGACCTGTCTTGTCGCAAAACTCTTGAGCACGAAACCATGCAACAAATTATTTCTTAATATTTTAGTACGGGAACCCCAGGAACTTCGTTAGTTTCAAAACGAAAAACGGAAGATGAAGGGAGTAACGAGGCTGAAAATTCATCCCCAAAAAATGCTAAATACGATAGGGAAAAGCCGCGGAAAAAAAATATATGTCCAGGACAGCAGGGCTGCCAAGTCGCACACACCCTATGAACTTCATCAGTTTCAAAACAAAAAAAGGTAGATGGAGGGGGTAACGAGACTGAAAATTCATCCCCCAAAAATGCAAAATACGACCAGGAAAAGTAGGAAAAAAATTATATTGTCCAAGACAGCAAACCTGCCAAGTCTTTAGGTCGAGACTCACACATTTTTATGCTTATTTGGCGGCATTTTCCTTTGTTTTTTTCTCTTTGATCTTTACAATTTGGCCAAAAAATCACGCATTTACTTCCTGAGAATTTGGCAGAACTGGGATACAATGATTTCCCTCGAAGGTTGGCTGTTGCTGATGAAAAAAAACAGACGATGCTCTGTGAATATTACCGTTAGTTGCCCAAAGCATGCCAATAAAAAGTCTGCTTTAAATGTGGGAACAACTAAGTTAGGTTAAGCACCAACAATAAATAGCAATTCAACAAAAAATATTAAATACAGTGTATAATGTCTCTTTCAAAACAAAGGACACCCACTTTGTATTATGCGGCAAACTCTTGATTTTTAAGGCATACTAGGGCTAGCAGGTCAGTTTTGATGGACTAGCAGTTCTTCCAACAGGGCTAGTAAAAACCTGCTGCCATAAGTCCTGGGCTAGTTAGCTGTAACAAATTTTTTTAACCCCTGATCTCTGGTACACATTCTCTGTTTTGCTCCACATGCTCCAATGTCATTGTGATTTCAATTATACCGCAATCGATCTGGTTCTGCATAGTATTGCCATATTGCCATTGTCCAGAAGACAAACGTAGGAATTATGGACAATTTTGACTAAAAGATTCCAGTGCTCATGTGGGTGGTTCAGATGCTCTCGGAGTTATTACAGGATTATGTTTCCTATGTACCAAACGCTAAATCAGAATTTGCGAGATAGCTTTGCTTGTTGAATATTACTAAAATCAAGGTTTTCAATTCAACTTTAGTTGTAGAATCTCTAAATTTGAATTGAAGCAAATTCAGGGAATGTTAAAGCATGCTGTTGATTGATTCGCAAAAATTGCGGAAGATATTTCGCACATTAAATAATCTCATTGGAACAGCAACAATGGCTTGACGATTAATTTTTAAGGTTGCAGTTCTGTAAATATTGACAATGCAATTTCCCATAGGAACTCCTTTTACTGCTAAAACTGCAAAGTTTTGAAAAAAATCTTATTCTAGAATTGAAAGTTCATATGCACTACAACTTTATTCAAAGGTCAAAATATAGGGCTGTGCGGCATATTTTCAACGTTTGTATGCCCTGCACTTCTCAGAGTTTAAACTAACACTAATTTTCTAAACTACCCCTACCTCAAATGAAGGGTTACCCCGGATTTCAATTTAAACAATATGCACATGTATATTTACTGGTAACATTCCCAAATTATGCCTCTATGAGATGAAACACATAGAGCATAACTGGGAACCAATATGTAAACAAAATTAATTTTTCTATGAATATTCTAAATCTCCCCAAAATAGGCGTGGTATGAGAAACAGCTGTATTTACAAAGTGCAACCTACATGTATATTAAGACAATAGAAAAAAATGTTCTTTATCATAATTCTGATAGTCATGCATGCTATTGGTAGCTGTACGCTTTAACTTGATTGGATGGTCAAACCAATAAAGGTCTGATTCGTAGACTAAGGAAATTATTTAATCTGTCTCAACTTTGGTCAAACATCAATAATAATGTTCTTTATCATAATTTTGATAGTCATGATATTGGTAGCTGTATGGATTTTACTTGATTGGATGGTCAAACCATTATAGGTATGATTAGTAGAAAAGGAAATTAATTTAATCTGTCTCAAGGTTGGTCAAAAAAAAATATGTTCTTGTCGAACATCATGTGACAATATTAATGAATTTAGCAAAGTGTGGGAATATTCACTACCAAACTTCACATAGCAACCCAATCAATGTATATATGTTACAGTAAATAGGCGAAATTAGGAATTACACGTAATTACTAAACATTTCAGTAAATACCTGTAATCACTAGTCAATTTAGTAATAACATGTATTTACTAGTTGTTTCAGTGATTACAGGTATTTACTAAATGTTTTTGTCATTTTTACAGCTATTTACTAACTTGATATTTTTGTTTAAAAACTAAAGACATAATTCAAGATATCAAATAAGAAAGTAAGGGGTGGGGATTTTTAGGGCTTAATTAAGGATCAAGGATTATAACTTAAGGCACATTAAAAGTGCATACTCTTTAGTGTTTGTGAATTGAAACTGGAAAATGGTTGTTTTATAAGTTTTGAATCTCTCTAAAAATTATTTTGAGCCTGCAAGACAATGATATCAATCCAAAATTGAGAAAAAAACATTTTTGAGAAATTTATAGGCAACTTAGCCAGCTATTTTTTAAGATAGACATTAAATTATGGCAAACTTGGTTAAATGATCTTGATAATTTTTTAAATCTCGTAATTTTGTTATATTAAAATCTCCATCAGGCATACTCTGCATATCAACTTGGCCAATAACATGAGTTAAATTCCTTTTACAAAATAGGTTTAACTACGACTTCTTTTGTCAGACAATTGCGATGAAGCTGACATTCATCACAAACAAATTTATACAAATTGATGGCGTTAAGAGTCACATTTTCATATTTCCGTGTTTTTATGAGTTCTTCAAGACCTCCAAACTTAAGCTTATATACCTCCAACAAAATTTTATCATCGCTTCTTCCTGTATAAGAATGAACTTTTTGTGGATTGAAAAAGTCAACTAAATGGTCCATCCCTTTTGTTTTACTTTCAATGTTGACATTTTTTCCCTTTTCGTCTAGCCTGTGTTTTTTGTCGCAAAAGCGAGACATAGCGAACCAACCTAATAATTCCGTCACCAGCGGCGTCCACAAATATTTGCTCTGTGGTTATATTTTTTAAATTTTGATAAGTTTCTCAAATTAGCCTGGATTTCTACCAAACTTGAACAGACGCTTCAGTTGTTTATGATCAAAAGATAAATTTCAAGAAGTAAGTTTTGTAAAAATAAAATCAAGTTTTTCCGTATTTTACTTAAAGGGACTTAGTTTTTATGCTAGTTAGCATAACATTCACACTGTGGTTACATTTCTTTAAATTTTAATAACTTTCTCAAAATATCCTGGATTTCTACCAAAATTGGACAGAAGCTTGTTTGTGATCATAAGATACTATCTAGAAATAAAGATTGTAAAAAAAACTATACTTTTTCGTATATATTACTTATTTAAACGGACTATTTTTTTCTAGTTAACATAACATACACTCTGCATGCTCTGCAGTTAAAGTTTAGATTTCATAAACCATCCTGAATTTTTAACAAATTTTGATAGGAGATTCTTACAGAACTAGTCAAAAGATTGTATCTAGAGGAAAATTATGAATATTTTTTTCCTATTTTTGTTGGGCCTGCGACTCACAGCAAAAGTAGGTGAGACACTGGGTTCTGCAAAACCCTTAAAATTTTGATAGCTGAATATTCACTGATTTTCTAATTAGTATTACCATAACTTTTGATCAGTTGACCATATTACAACATTGTTTTAACAGTTAGTAAATAGGTGTAAAATTTCATTTTAAAATCAGTAATTACTGGTAATTACTGGGCAGTTTTAGGAATTACCTGTATTTACTAAGTGCATCGGGAATTCATGTAATTCCTAAATTTTAGTAATTACATGTAATTCCTAATTTCACCTATTTACTGTAACATATATGTTTCAGACTGGTGTCAGCATTGTCAATTGGAGATTAAAGTAGAACATATATAAGATGTGGTGTGATTGCCAATGAAACACCTCTCCACAAGAGACCAAAATGACATAGAAATTAACAACTATAGGTCACCGTACGGCCTTCAACAACGAGCAAAACCCATACCGCATAGTCAGCTATAAAAGGCCCCGAAATGACAATGTCAAACAATTCAAACGAGAAAAGTAACGGCCGTAAATATGTAAACAATATATTTTGTGGTTGTCCTGTCTTGCTTATATAGTAAATCTAAGTCCTGAAAAGGTAGATCGGAATTGTCAGTCTGATATCGGTTATATTCACAGTATTAGTGGTATGTGTTGTTTTAAACAGGTTTAACAGAAGATGCATTGATCCAGGTTCCAAGTGATATTGAACTACAGAGATTTTCATCGAGATTTGACGAAACCACCATACGAGAATTGGCCATACATCTTGGAATGGCTTTACAAGAATGGGATGATCTTAAAAGTAATAATCCTAGATGTGTTCAGATTGTGAAGTATAGAATACTGGTCAAGTGGAGAGAAAAATGTTCAGGAACTTTCAAGAATATGTGGAATGCTTTAACAAAGATGGAATTAACTATCCATATGCTCTGCCAAGTAAGCTATTTTTTTTTCAATTTTAGGTTTTTAAAAGAATACTTAAATGTAAATGTAAAGAATCATGTATTCTCGATCTGTATAAATCTGCATGTCGAAACTGGGCATTGTTGTTACAAACCTCGTCAGCTTGTCTTTCTTGACATTAAATATCAATGATTTTTTTCATTTTCTGTAAATTTTGGGCTGATAGATTTTGAAATATCGAATAAAAGTTTACATTTCTTGCCACCACCCCTCCCCATAAAAGCACAACCCATACCTTCCCCCTCCTAACAGCATGGATGGCATTATTCTTATTTGACACAAATTTTCTAACTTTTAAGTTTGAAATACTCTTCCACTGTGTGTTATATTTGGCTTTCAAACTGTCTTGTTTCGAGCAGAGACGAGTCTTATGTTACCGAAACACGTGTCTAATGTACAAACCTTTAAGGCTTACTATCGTCAACGAGATTTTATAAATCAACATGATCTTTTTATAGTATGTCTATCTGTTTAATTAAAATGGAATCAACATGCTGTTTAAGAAAATGATGTATTCATAAATTGTAGAAATATTTAAAGAAGAAAAAAACTATAAACACATTCGAACATCTGGCTTAACAAATGGCTGTTATTGTTATGTCCTATTGGTTTTATGCTCTAAAATATGAGCAAATTTTCCAAGATTTCAAGCCTTCATGTCTATGATCATAATGTTATGTCAAGAAAAACTTGACAAAATGTTGTTATATATTTTGAACTATATGTTCAACCTTAGTGGCAATTTGAAAAAAAATGTTAAGCAAGGAAGTCGATCTTGCTCTATGTGACCACTTCATATTTTAAGACACATTACAATTTTGAATTAAAGACATATAGTTTTTTATGGTCAAATACATAAAACGATAAAAACACAAACAACAGTCCAACAACACTGTGTAGAGCAACACAAACAAGTTGAACTCGGTTGCTTTGTCCTGTACTTCAACCCTTTACAGATGATTATCTGTCAAATGAAAGATAGAAACATGTTTTGAAATAATTTGGATGGACCCGTTTTTATTTAGTGCACTTCTTTATAGTTCTTGTGTAGATTGATACTTTTGAAATATAACTCTTAATGTTCTGTGGTTATGCGTTAAGATAACAGTTTTTCTTTTATAACTGGAAAGAAGTCATGATAAGATTTTGTCAATAAATTATACCTGTTATAGTAAATTGATAAAATTCAGTCGTATATTTTGGTTTCATATACTTTTTTAAAATATTTTTTCTAATGGAAAACGACTTAATCTCAGCTACCGGTACATTAAATTGTCATCAATTTACATATGCGTATTAACTGTAGATTGTGTTTCATTAGAAGAGAGGCGAAAGATACCAGAGAGCCATTCATTTTTTCCTAGTAGTCCGCTCTTTTTTGTGCTGACATGAATTGTGATTGATATGGTTATATTATAAATTTACTGTTTACAATTTTTTTAATTTTTTTAAAAACTAAGGCCTTTCTACCTCAGGCATAAATTACCTTAGCTCTATTTGGCAAACTTTTAGGAATTTTGGTACTCAATGCTCTTCAACTTCGTATTTATTTGGCCTTTTTAACTTTTTTGGATTCGAGCGTCACTGATGAGTCTTTTGTAGACGAAACGCGTGTCTGGCGTATATACTAAATTTAGTCCTGGTATCTATGGTGAGTTTATTTACAACCGCTAGGTCGATGCCACTGCTGGTGGAGATTTAGTTCCCCGAGGGTATCACAAGCCTAGTAGTCAGCTCTTTTTGTGCTGACATGAATTGTGATTGATATGGTTATATTATAAATTAACTGTTTACAAATTTTTGAATTTTTAAAAAAAATAAGGCTTTTCTACCTCAGGCATAAATTACCTTAGCTGTAATTGGCAAAACTTTTAGGAATTTTGGTCCTCAATGCTCTTCAACTTCGCATTTATTTGGCCTTTTTAACTTTTTTGGATTCGAGTGTCACTGATGAGTCTTTTGTAGATGAAACGTGCGTCTGGCGTATATACTAAATTTAGTCCTGGTATCAATGGTGAGTTTATTTACAACCGCTAGGTCGATGCCACTGCTGGTGGAGATTTAGTCCCCCGAGGGTATCACAAGCCTAGTAGTCAGCTCTTTTTTGCTGACATAAATTGTCATTGATATGGTTATATTTATAAATTTACTGTTAACAAATTTTTGATTTTTTTTTTAAATTATGGCTTTTCTACCTCAGGCATAAATTACCTTAGCTGTATTTGGCAAAACATTTAGGAATTTTGGTCCTCAATGCTCTTCAACTTCGTACTTTATTTGGCCTTTTTATACGACCGCACAAGGTTTATGACCACAAAAGGAAGGTTGGGATTGATTTTGGGAGTTTTAGTCCCAACATTTTAGGAATTAGGGGCCAAAAAGGGCCCAAATAAGCATTTTCTTGGTTTTCGCACTATAACTTTAGTTTAAGTGAATAGAAATCTATGAAATTTTGACACAAGGTTTATGACCACAAAAGGAAGGTTGGGATTGATTTTGGGAGTTTTGGTTCCAACAGTTTAGGAATTAAGGGCCAAAAAAGGGCCCAAATAAGCATTATTCTTGGTTTTCGCACAATAACTTTAGTATAAGTAAATAGAAATCAATGAAATTTTAACACAAGGTTTATGACCACAAAAGGAAGGTTGGTATTGATTTTTGGAGTTGAGGTCACAACAGTTTATGAATTAGGGGCCAAAAAGGGGCCCAAATAAGCATTATTATTGGTTTTTGCACCATAACTTTAGTATAAGTAAATAGAAATCTATGAAATTTAAACACAAGGGTTTATGACCATAAAAGGAAGGTTGGGTTTGATTTTGGGAGTTTTGGTCCTAACAGTTTAGGAATAAGGGGACCAAAGGGTTCAAAATTGAACTTTGTGTGATTTTATCAAAAATTGAATAATTGGGGTTCTTTGATATGCCGAATCTAACTGTGTATGTAGATTCTTAATTTTTGGTCCCGTTTTCAAATTGGTCTACATTAAGGTCCAAAGGGTCCAAAATTAAACTTAGTTTGATTTTAACAAAAATTGAATCCTTGGGGTTCTTTGATATGCTGAATCTTAAAATGTACTTAGATTTTTAATTATTGGCCTAGTTTTCAAGTTGGTCCAAATGGGGGTCCAAAATTAAACTTTGTTTGATTTCATCAAAAATTGAATAAATGGGTTCTTTGATATGTCAAATCTAACTGTGTATGTAGATTCTTAATTTTTGGTCCAGTTTTCAAATTGGTCTACATTAAGGTCCAAAGGGTCCAAAATTAAACTAAGTTTGATTTTAACAAAAATTAAATTCTTGGGCTTATTTGATATGCTTTATCTAAATATGTACTTTGATTTTTGATTATGGGCCCAGTTTTCAAGTTGGTCCAAATCAGGATTCCATATCAAGTATTGTGCAATAGCAAGAAATTTTCAATTGCACAGTATTGCACAATAGCAAGAAATATCTAATTGCACAATATTGTGCAATAGCAATTAATTTTCAATTGGAGTTATCTTTCTTTGTATAGAATAGTAGTTGATAATATATGTTGGAAATTTGCCAGACATGACTATGATGTCATTTTCTATTTTTATTTGCCAGTAACTTTATGTAAATAACTTCATTGGAAATTTGCCAATATAAAATGTTGCTGATGAAGCTTTTTTTCCTTATCTTATCTAAAATGTTTTTAGATAATGTATGTTGGACATTTGCCAGACATGACTATGATGTCATTTTCTATTTTTATTTGCCAATAACTTTATGTAAATAACTTCATTGGAAATTTGCCAATATAAAATGTTGCTGATGAAGTTTTTTTTATTGTTTTATACAATAAACAATGTATATTCACTTTTACTACCAACCAATCTTTACCATTCAGTGATAACAAGCACTTTATTTTACATTTTAATATTTTATGATGTATTTAAAAGAGTAGTTATTGTTGCAAACTCCATTAGAAATTTGAATTGATATCAGTTTTGGAAAAAGGGAAACGGGGATGTGAAAAAAAGGGGGGGTTAAATTTTTCTCATTTCAGATTTCATAAATAAAAAGAAAATTTCTTCAAACATTTTTTTGAGAGGATTAATATTCAACAGCATAGTGAATTGCTCAAAGGCAAAAAAAAACTTTTAAGTTCATTAGACCACATTCATTCTGTGTCAGAAACCTATGCTGTGTCTACTATTTAATTTTAGATTTAAAAAGTTTGAAGAAGAAATCTTTAATTGATTTGTAAAATCTTGACATTTGTTTTGTGTAAAAAAAACCATGTAATGTCAAAAATTTGATCACAATCCAAATTCAGAGCTGTATCACGCTTGAATGTTTTGTCCATACTTGCCCCAACTGTTCAGGGTTCGACCTCTGCGGTCGTATAAAGCTGCGCCCTGTGGAGCACCTGGTTTAACTTATTTGGATTCGAGCGTCACTAATGAGTCTTTTGTAGACGAAACGCGCGTCTGGCGTATATACTAAATTTAGTCCTGGTGTCTATGATGAGTTTAATTGTATATATATGCCTTATGATATGAAGTTTCCATCTGTCATATATCCATTGTCTTTGACCTCATTTTTATGGTTCAATGACTACTTGTTAGATATCTATCAGATTATTGAATGGTTGTTGTTGCTGAACATCCGGTGGCAAATAGTGCATGCAAGTTCAGGACGAGAACAAATTAACAATACATCCAATAGATATATGTCCTGTTGATATAGGGACTGACCTTAATGAAGGATGGAAAATTGAGAGTTAATCCTACAGGGAGAGAAATTGACAAGTGTTTTACTGCCAGTTGGAAAAATACCAAATGTGGCCATATGTCTATTCCACAGCCATCCTTTAGGGTTTTCTTCTTATTCTAGTTATTTTTAATAAATTTTCACTGAGCTTTCAATAAGATTTCAACGTTTAATCTTTCAACAACAAAATTTCTTTTTTCAAACAAAAAGAAAAAAAATATTTATTCATTGCAAACCGAGAATAGTACTATAACCCTGCATTTCAATTAGCTACACTTATAATTACTGTTTGTTTTGACTTAATTTTAATCAGACACTATTCCTTCAATGCCAACTTATAGTTACATAGTACCTGCAATTTGTCGACAGACCAAAGGATGTAGGCATTTAAGAAATAAACCAGCAATACATGTTGTGCATGAACACCATTTTGTATTATGCTGGCGAGAGTTATATCAAAATGTCGAGTACTTTCGGCATGTTCCATTTGCCTGAGTTCTGCCTCAGTATACTCTGGTTCTTGCATACCCACATTGAAAACTTATGAAAACAGTTTCGCGGACTGAAAACGTTGTAATTACTTTAGCTTTTCGAACTAGACTTTTTACGCTACAACATAAATGATACATTAAGGGACAATATGGAACACTTCATATAAAAACAAAAATGCTCTATTCATAAGAAAACATATATGTAAGTAAAAGTTAATTGTCCCTAGCGTAACACCTTAAAAGGGGACATTTACATATCGAACAGACGGATTTCCGTCTATCCATCCGTATGGTCTTCTATACCGCTCTTGCGTGTACAGTTTTTGTCAGATTTTTAGAAAACTTAAATCATAATTTTATATCAGCAAATTCTTGGATAAGTTTGATTATTGTTAGAGCTCTCAATTGTATAATTCTTTCTAGAAATCCATGAAACTTATATCATAGTTTATATTAGCAATGTCTTGGATGAATTAGGAAATCAGTGCCTATCAAATATTTTTTAAAAGCGTTATGCTTCTTAGAACATGTAGAAATATTGATTATATGGATAATTGCATTGTTAGCACTCTCATTTATACAATTCTTTCCAGAATTTTCTGAAACTTATATCATAGGTTTATATTAGCAATGTCTTAGACGAATTGGGATATTAGTGCCTATCAAATATTTTTTTAAAGAGTTATGCCTCTTTGAAATTCAAATTATATAGATAATTGCATTGTTAGCGCTCTCATTTGTACAATTTTTTCCAGAATTTTATGAAACTGATATTATAGGTTTATATTAACAATGTTTAAGACGAATTCGAAAATCAGTGCGATCAATCATTTTAAAAAGAGTTATGCCCTTGGAAATATTGATTATATAGAAAATTGCATTGCTATCACTTTCATGTAAACAATTTTTGGCAGATTTTTTATCAAATGTATATCATAGGTTTATATCTGCAATGTCTTTTACACTTTCAAATATTAGTGCTGATCACATATTTTTAACGAATTAAGCCCTTGGAGATATATTAATTATAATGGAAATCGCTTTGCATTTGCTCTAAAGCCTTAATTTCTTTTACGATATTTATCAATTGTTTTAAAAAACGACACAAAAAGTTTTTATTATTTCAATTATTGCCCTTGTACCTTGGATGGATAAAATATGTGATTGGGATATTGGAACTTCTTTTATTTGATGAGGGAAATTTGTTTCCTTTGATCTCGATTTGTATTATTGTTAAAAACAATCCTCAAACAGAATAAATAATTAATTAACTAGCTTAAATTTGTAATAAAGTCAGCCTGTTAATGAAATAAATGAAAATATGCATTCTATTTGAAAATATATTATCTCCTGTGCTTGTTATTGGATTTTTATTTTGTAAGAATGAAAAGATAAATACACAGAGACTTGAGGCCAAATTACTCTCAGGTTAAGGCCAATTAAAATTAATTGGTTTTTCATCCCCGCCCGTCCCTCTGAAATCTTCCCGCCCCGGTTTTTTTTATTTTAGAAAAAAATACGATTTCCGGATTTTGTTCATTTCCGATACCGGTATCCGTCGATAATTTCGTTTCATGTAAAACTTCCTGTTTCAAATTTCGGTTTTTCGTATTTCTTAGCGTATTCTTACTGAATGATTAAGTTGATATATTCTGCTGATCTATGATGACAATATCATTTACCGAGAATAGAGATTGATTACGAGAAGGGCGTGAAATATTCGGGTTACGAGTAATACGCTGTGTCCAAGAACGCAAATCGCCGTATGTCACAACTTATATATGACACAAATGTTTGTGAGTAAAACACCTTGGATTTATTTTATTTATGCAATGACTTTGTGTCAAGAAATTTGGACTGTGAATGAAACCCAAAAGCGTTAGAATCGTGGAACACATTTGACTGGAATAAAGAAATTGAACTTTTTAGATTGGTGACCGTAATAAATAAATTGAACTTTTTAGATTGGTGACCGTATATTGAGTTCAAAAAATCGACAAACATACGCATTTTTAATTTATTAATTTATAGCAAGCTCTTAGATTTAGATTTAGCCCTAATTTCATTTTTTTGTAGAAATAGAGAAAAACAATACCCACGATAGAGTCATTAAACAACTTTATGTTCTACATTGTAATTATATTTGCATCTTGCATATTAAGGACCAACCCTATTATTTAAACACTGTTTGAGTTTTCATTTTATTCTGTACTTATTGTACTTGTGTTGCATATCAATGCATTTGCTTCATTTCATTAGGACAACAAAACATTGCTTAGAAAGCAAAATACATTTGATGTAGGTAGTCCAACTGAAGAGAGTATTTCTCCACATTTCTGCTGTTTACTATAAAATAGGTTTCTAAAGCGGCAATTACATGTAGAACAGTGGTTGCCAATCAGAGATATATATCTATGAATTTGAAAAAGCGGCACTAGCATATGGATTATATGTGTCTCAGTTGACACGTTACTCTAGAGCTAGCTCAAAGTACATTGATTTTGTTGAACAAGGAATACTGCTTTCTCAAAAGTTGCTAACCCAGGGCTATGAATCAATCAAATTAAGGTCATCACTCAAGCAATTTTATGGTCGCCATCATGAGCTGATTGGCCATTACACAATGCATTATGACAAAATTGTGTCAGAAATCATATCTCAGTGATATTCTTCCTCAGTCATAACAACCTTTCATCATTACCGAACTGAACAAAGAAATAGCATGACGGGTGCCGTATACAGTGCATGAAATGCTTACCCTTCCGGAGCACCTGATTTTACTCCTGGTTTTTAGTGGAGTTCGTGTTGTTTCCTACTTATTATTTGTAACTGTTGATGTAAATGTCTTTTAGTTTTATGAGTCTTTGGTTACTCCTTGGTTTTAATTGTTATTGTCTTATACACGATACCTTATGGATGTATTTACATGATATAAGCTTATTATTACACTTGCGTATATGAATAACACTTGACAAGAAGGTTTCATATGAAATAAAATTTAAAAAATAAAATCCTCCCACCCGCCCCATTTAAAAAAAAAAATTGGATGAAAATCTGCTAATTAATTTTAGTTGGCCTAATTTCAAACAAATTATTTTACAAAATGGTCACCAATTCGATAAATAAACAATGATTTTCTGCAATTAAGGACAGGTTCTATCCACACAGGCTTTGCGTTTAATTGGTAGTCAATACCATTACAGTAAGTTAAAAAGAAAAATATTTCAGTTCAACATCAGTTCAATATCGGTTAATAATTTATGTTCAATAATAATTGTGAAAAAAATCACAACTTTTAGTTCATAAAATCAAATCAAAAATATATACTAACGATTTATGATTTCTTTTTTATGAAATCAATGCAAATCTCTTCACGTGTGTTCATTTTGTTTCATTCTTATTTTGTGGTTATAAGTTATCAGAAACGGTCATCTGAGCGCTTTGGCTTACGTTAAAATTCTATAAGCAATCAAGACTTTAACTGATTTTGATTTAACACCCATCATTTCATATCAGGTTAAAACATCACAACTCGATGACATGTGTGAAACCGAAAAGTTATAAATATTCGACGTTCTTCTTTATTAGAGGGACTATACATTTTAAACTTTGGCCTTGCACTAAAAGACATGGTTCACCAGCTTCGAAAGTTTGTTATTTTTTTCTCAAGTGTTGCTATTTCAATTTTCACAATTGCATTTGATATAAATGTTTTATTTATTAAATTAGAAAAGTATAACAAAAATACAGGACTGACCACGGAAAAGTCAAAAAGAGTAAGTCTATAAAATACTGACAAATTTAAACGTTTTCAATCAGCAGAACAAGTGAAAAACAACTGCCATATTCCTGACTTGGTACAGAAATGTTTCGAAGTAGATGGTGGATTAAACCTGGTCTTGTAGCTAGCTATAACCCTTCAAACAAAGAGCAAGACATTTATGTGTAAACTGTATTAAGTCTTATTTGCGTACAACAGTGCGATGATAGTAAGTCTGTGTACCCTTCTTTCTGTCCTCATGTCTTCCTGTTCTTCTGGTTATACGACCGCAAAATTTGAAATTTTTTTCGTCGTATATTGCTATCACGTTGGCATCGTCTGCGTCGTCGTCGTCAGAATACTTTTAGTTTTCGCACTCTAACTTTAGTAAAAGTGAATAGAAATCTATGAAATTTTAACACAAGGTTTATGACCACAAAAGGAAGGTTGGGATTGATTTTGGGAGTTTTGGTCCCAACATTTTAGGAAAAAGGGGCCAAAAAGGGCCCAAAAAAGCATTTTCTTGGTTTTCGCAGTGCGATCCCGTAAATTCGCACTATAACTTTAGTTTAAGTTAATAGAAATCTATGAAATTTTGACACAAGGTTTATGACCACAAAAGAAAGGTTGGGATTGATTTTGGGAGTTTTGGTTCCAACAGTTTAGGAATTAGGGGCCAAAAAGGGCCCAAATAAGCATTATTCTTGGTTTTCGCACAATAACTTTAGTATAAGTAAATAGAAATCTATGAAAAAATTAAAACACAAGGTTTATGACCATAAAAGGAAGGTTGGTATTGATTTTGGGAGTTTTGGTCCCAACAGTTTAGGAATAAGGGGCCCAAAGGGTCCAAAATTAAACTTTGTTTGATTTCATCAAAAATTGAATAATTGGGGTTCTTTGATATGCCGAATCTAAAAATGTACTTAGATTTTTGATTATTGGCCCAGTTTTCAAGTTGGTCCAAATTGGGGTCCAAAATTAAACTTTGTTTGATTTCATCAAAAGTTGAATAAATGGGGTTCTTTGATATGCCAAATCTAACTGTGTATGTAGATTCTTCATTTTTGGTCCTGTTTTCAAATTGGTCTACATTAAAGTCCAAAGGGTCCAAAATTAAACTTAGTTTGATTTTAACAAAAATTGAATTCTTGGGGTTCTTTGATATGCTGAATCCAAACATGTACTTAGATTTTTGATTATGGGCCCAGTTTTCAAGTTGGTCCAAATCAGGATCTAAAATTATCATATTAAGTATTGTGCAATAGCAAGAAATTTTCAATTGCACAGTACTCAGCAATAACAAGAAATCTTCAATTGCACAGTATTGTGCAATAACAAGAAATTTTCAATTGCACAGTATTGCGCAATAGCAAGAAATCTTCAATTGCACAGTATTGTGCAATAGCAAGTATTTTCAATTGCACAGTATTGCGCAATAGCAAGAAATATATAATTGCACAATATTGTGGAATAGCAAGAAATTTCAATTGGAGTTATCTTTCTTTGTCCAGAATAGTAGTTGAATCAACTTAAATCAATGTTTTATACAATATACAATGTATATTCCCTTTTACTACCAACTGATAAATTAAAACAATCTTTACCATTCAGTGATAACAAGCACTTTTTTTACATTTTGATATTTTATGATGTATTTAAATGAGTGATTATTGTTGCAAACTCCATTAGAAATTTGAATTGAGATCGGTTTTGGAATAAAGGATAGGGGGATGTGAAAAAAAAATTGGGGAGGGGGGGGGGTCAATTTTTCTCATTTGAAATTTCATAAATAGAAAGAAAATTTTTCAAACATTTTATTGAGAGGATTAATATTCAACAGCATAGTGAATTGCTCAAAGGCAAAACAAAAATTTTAAGTTCATTAGACCACATTCATTCTGTGTCAGAAACCTATGCTGTGTCAACTATTTAATCACAATCCAAATTTAGAGCTGAATCCAGCTTGAATGTTGTGTCCATACTTGCCCCAACCGTTCAGGGTTCAACCTCTGCGGTCGTATAAAGCTGCGCCCTGCGGAGCATCTGGTTTTTTGGTCTACCTTCAGGTTAAATTTGTTTAAGGAATATCACTGTAATGTTTTTGTATCGTCAACTTGAAACACAGTACACATATAATCTATATTTATTTATAAAATATATTTGTAGGTTAAAAGAACCAGAAAGAGACAGTGTGGTATGTTTTTCAATTTAATCTCATGAAAATGTCGATGAAAGCAAAAAAAAAAAGGTTTACTGTTGAAACATTTATTGTGATATTTCATAACGCTAGTTTTATTGATGGAGTTAGAGAAACTCGCCAATCATCTGTAGGAAAACTGACACTACTCTGTAGTCACTTAAGATAAGAGCTGAGCGCACCTGTCACCTGTGGGATTCAAACTCACAACCTCAGTGTTGACAGGCGAGTGATTGGTACAATAGTTGAACTTCTTAACCCGCTCACCACCGAGGCGAAACAGTTGATGGAAGTTAGTTACATATAGGTGTATACAATATGTTTATATTGAGATTCGCGTTAGCTTGTTATGCGCTTTTATACAATGCAGTCTGATTGGCATTCTATTTTTATTTTATTATTGGCTTAACGAGCAAGTTATTTAAGGAGCAATGGATGATCTTTAATTCATTATAACTTCATGCTATTGGTAGTTTCATTGAAAACAACCCACGTTTTTTATTTTATATTTTCATTGTGCTCTACAGGAAAATAAAAACAATAATATGATCTTTGACCTCAAATACTTTTTATGAGTTTAGACACAGCACATTGCACATTTTTAATCTATTAATCATTTCTTTGTTTTAAACCTTTTAAGTTCTTTCTCAGTTTTTGTTACAGGTTTATATCTCTGTTAATTAATTTATGTTAATGTGATCATGCATGAACTCATTGTTTGTATTATAATGTGTAAATTAATAAAATAGGTGAAAAGGTATATTACTTCTGAGACATTGGACGTTGATAATAGTACAGCTTTAATTTTCGTGTTTATCAAAGATCCAAGGTTGACATTATAAAAATGTGTCAATATCAAGAAAAAGATCCTTATAGTGAGCAAACTTCGGTATTATCCTTAATGATAATTCCGATATACTAGTTGTACAAATGTAAGCACTATGATGAAGGTCATCCATCAAGTTACAAGAAATCATCAATATATTGTAAAACTTTCAGGATGTCAAAGAAGTTGAGAAAAAAAAACCTTTAGTATGCCTAAATACTAAGTGATTAAAAGGGGCATTATTTGTTCCGTAGCGTTTATTAGAAAATTAGTTGTGAAGTTTGATCCACATCAACATGGGTGTTACTGTGAATTTTTAAGAAATACAGAATAACGAGTTTGATCATGATTTGTGTGTTTTTTTTAAATTTTTACAATGTCTTGTGTTGTCTTAACCAATAACAGGATTGTCTATCCTTAGTCAAGGACAATAGTGTTCAATTACATTTCAAAAATTTACATTCGGTCATGTTTCATGGTAAGATGGTTTGCGAATTTAGTGATGTCTAAAACATATAAGGGTTAAATGAGAGTCAACTACCAATCTGCTAATGCATGATTTATAAACGTAGTTATCCAGAGTAACACGACGGATGTTAGATGTGGAAAAGGGTCTGATATTCTTTCAAGAGCACCTGAGATCACCCCTAGTTTTTGGTGGGGTTTGTGTTGCCCAGTCTTTACTTTTCTATGTTTTGTTATATACACTGTTGTTTGACTTTTGGTGTTTTTAATTTTTTGTCATGGTACTGTCAGTTCATTTTTGACTTATAAGTTTAACTATTCCTTTGGTGTAATAAGCTTCTTCTTAAGGAGTAATTTCCCTTGAAAAGTAATTTTTGCCCACATTTTTGAAAAAGCGAGACTAAGCGATCCTACATTCCGTCATCGTTGGCAGCGTCCACAAATATTCACTCTGTGGTTAAAGTTTTTGAAAATTTAATAACTTTCTTAAACTATACTGGATTTCTACCAAACTTGGACAGAAGCTTGTTTATGATCATAAGATAGAATCCAGAAGTAAAATTTGTAAAATTAAAATTCCATTTTTTCTGTATTTTACTATAGGATTAAACACATTATTTCTAGAGGTTATTGATTTGTAAACCGGGGCGATTAACTCACAAACTGAATAAAAGTCCGAAGAACTTTTATGTTGAGTTTGTGAGTAAGAGCCCCGGTTTACACATCAATAACCTCTAGAAAAAATGTGTTTAATCCTTATAATTCTTCAGCCAAACATTTGTGATATTTAACATTTATTTTGTTGAAGGCTACTGTATATATTTACCATCAAAATCACAATGGCAAGTCGTATCGCTAAGGAGTACGCCACCATCTTGACTTTCTAAAAACCATAAATGTCCGATAAATACAACGGAATCTTAAATGAAATAGCACCTACCTCAAAAACTTCATTTTAATTAAATGTTATCCGAATTGGAAGCGTACACGTAACGAAATAATCCTTCCCTTGAAAATTTCCATTTGTATGACGTCGTGTTTTGCCATGACGTAAATTCGCCAAATCCTTCATGAAATTTCGCGGAATTTAATTAAATTGTATTTTTATACATTTTCGAAGCTTTAGTGCTGTAAATTTATTTCTTTGTTTTATTATATATGCACTAGAATATTCATAACTGTTATTCAATTGATTTTAAATCTCAATTTGCTGAAAATCCCGGGATCACTGCAAGCTTGTGTATCGCGCATGAATAGATTACAAAAGTAGTTTCGGAAACATGATTTATCGAAGTGTAAACTTAGAGAAAAATTCTAATTGACCAATCCAATTCAAGTATTTATAGATATGCAAATCATATAAGAATTATTTATAAATGGACTTAGTTTTTCTGAGGGGAAACATTACATTCACTCTGTGGTTAAAGTTTTTAAAACTTTCTTAAATTATACTGGATTTCTACCAAACTTGGACAGAAGCTTGTTTATGATCATAAGACAGTATCCAGAAGTAAAGTTTGCAAAAATAAAATTCCATTTTTTCTGTTTTTTTACTTATAAATGGACTTAGTTTTTCTGCGGGGAAACATTACATTCACTCTGTGGTTAATGTTTTTAAAATTTTAATAACTTTCTTTAACTATCCTGGGTTT